>JAZKJV010001091.1:674584-1182705 GCA_037367405.1 Ottelia alismoides | reverse complement strand
TTGGGCTTTTGGTGGAAGATGTTTATACAGCCGCAGCCAGGTAATTCAGCGAATCTCCAAATGCTGGGTCATTTTATATATCAGCAAACATAGATTCTCTTCCATGCATTTGAGCAACATGGATTCTTTTCCATGTTTATACCTCTTCCATGTATTTGAACATAGTTTCAGCATGGATTTGAGTAAGAATCCATTTAGTCGACCCAAGTTACAGTGGAAGGAGGCTTTGCCATTTTTTTAAACATCGATTCTCTTCCCTTAAGTTTAGTCTGAATGCAACTGTATAGGATATAAACAATGCAGATATTAATTATAGGGTCGGCAGATTATCAACCTCCCAGTAGAACAGATGTTGTATAACTAGAGAAAATCCTTGGGGATACATTTGCATCCTGCAAAAAAATGCAATCACACTTGTACCCCTACCTTTTCATATGTACACTAGAAAAGGTGTGACAACAAACTGAGGGGTATAATTGTTAACGGTATCAAAAGGTAGGTGTACAAGTGTTGTATCAAAAATAGTAGAACATAAGTGTACTTGTACAAACTCGGAAGGGCACAACTGTAACAATCCCTTTTATTAACTAGGCTTATGTGATTCCTCTGTTTATTTGCTTTCAATAGAACCATCTTCCAAATAACTCTTTGAATCCATGACTAAAGTCCTCTTTCTCTTTTCCTTTTGTTGGCTTTCATACTATCAATATTGGTACATCTTGATCCATATCAGTTAATGTGTTCTACGTCTCATCCGTCATGTGTATCAGTATACAAGTTATATACCGTAATATGGGCTTAAAAGTCTTAGTACAAGAATGCTTCTTGTAATATAAGCAACAATATACTGGTATTTGAGCTTCAGTTTTTTCTCCAATGAACTGTCTGATATCGGTATAAACATTTCATATCAGTCCACTAATTTTGTCTGCTACTAAAACTCCTTTCATATTGGTATATAAATCTCAGATACCGACATACATGTTACACGAGCCTTGTATTTCACGTGTTTTTATGAGATCAAAAAAGGGGGAAACACTCAGCGGTACCTGCCCCAAATTTATCAAAAAACAGGGGTCAGGCTCAAGAAGACTTACAATAGCAAATACTCGAGGAGAGTCTTAGAATGGAAAATTACATTTTCACCATAGAAGCGATTAGAGGAGAAGAGAATGCCATTTCTAGCTAACCAAATTGCTCAGACAAGTGCAAGTCGGGGCTCAAGAAGAACCTCTCTAGACCGATCTTTGGCTTCAAACAAGAAGTTTCAAACCAAGTACAGGCTTTGAAAAGACAACCGGACTGCCTCATTCTCCCGCCATATAGGGAGAGTCCTCTCGCAAGTGAAGAAAAGGTGATCTAAAGTCTCAATCAGCCTTTCGCAGAGAGGGCATCTGTCAAAGATAACTTCGAATAATCTAGCACAATGGTCTCTTGTCATGATTCGTTTTCTGCGGAACAACCACATGAAGAAACCAATTCTACAAGGCAGCTTCAGCTTCCAGATAAAGTTGCAGTCCCGAATCAAAGTGTCCAACCTTGATGGAGGCGGTCTACTGATTCCATTATAGGCATGCTTGACAGAGAAAGGATTGGACTTCTACATCCAATGATCCCGCCCAAAGCTAGGCATGCCGATTTGTCTGATGGAGTCCAATCCTTTCTCTGTCAAGCAAAGAAACGAGGGAACCTTAAGGAGAGTACTCCATCACATGACCAGTTGTCAGACAAAAAACGAGCATGCTGCCATCGCTCAAAGATGGATGAAAGAGATCCTGAAAATGGGAGAGGACCGATCTGATTTCCATACAGAAGGCTGGTTGTCTGGAGATATGTTGAGGAGGAAACAAGTATTGGACTCCAATATCGTAGATCTGGCGAATGAGTTTGATGCACAGATCACCACTTCTACCCAAAATTCTGTTGACCCACTTAAGGAGAAGAGCTTCATTCATTGAATCCAAGCATAGAACCCCAAGGACACCATCTTCAACATGCAGTGTAAGTGTGGCCAAGTCAACCATGAGTAGTTCATGCCTGTCCTGTCCCATTCTACCCAGAGAAAATACTTCATGAGCATCTCCAATCGACACCTAATACCAACCGGTAGAAAACATGCTGAGATGATGAATATGGGGATAGCAAAGAGAACTGCTTTCACGAGCACCAATAGACCACCCCAGAAAGGATAGACACCTTCCAACCTGACAGCTTCTTCTCCAACTTCTCAATTACCGGGAGCCAGTCTGCCATCTTGAGAGTACCATAATATGCCTCGGAGAATGAGACTCTCATCCTCTCCATTGCCCTGGGACCCATCTTTTTGAGTTTTTATTCTATTGAACAAGGGAAGCAACATTACTCTAAAATTGCTCATCTTCAGATCCATTCTGATTTCTTACCATTTTTATGTAATCTGTTGCTGAATGACATAATTTGCTAATATTGCCATGATCATTCTTTGTGATGTTGGATTCTGTTAGAATCAAATGCACAAAGCACACACAATATAGAGACACGAATTTACGTAGAAAATCTTATGGAGAGGGAAAATCACTGGGGCTCTCAATCCCTAATCTCCCTCACTAGAGATTAGGATACTCTTCACTAAGATAATTTTTAAATGAGGAGGGATGAGTACAATACATAGAGAAGGATGGGTAGGTGGTCCCTCATCGAAAGATCCGTTTACCCATATAAGTATGAACTCAACACCCCGCCCCTCAAGTTGGGAATACATGTCCACCATGTCTAACTTGCCTACATTCAACTCAAATTGTATCGTAGGTAGCCCCTTTGTGAAGAGATCGGCAACTTGATCGGTAGACTTCAGGTATGGAAGGCACAACAGACCATCCTCAATATTCTCACGAATTAAGTTTCTATCGATCTCCAAATGCTTCGTTCTATCATGCATTATAGGATTGTTGTCCAAGTTTATCGTGGTCTTGTTGTCACAAAACATCTTCATTGGCATACTAATCTTGATGCCTAAGTCATGGAGCAGAATTTTTTACCATAGAAATTCCATAACACCATTGGCAAGAGCCCAGTATTCTGCTTCGGCACTTGGTCTTGAAATCACATTCTGCTTCTTACTTCTCTAAAGGGATTTTTACCCGGCAGACCATATAATCTTTTAAAATTACCTCTACGACCTTTAAAACATCGTAATTCCTTCCCCGACCTTGTAAAATTGCTAACCCTTACCCTACAGACCCTGTGGTTAAGCTCCGTTAATTTACCCGTTAAAATTAACCAGATTCCGTTATGTTACTTTATATTATATCCATTTTGTTTATTAAATTTACATTGAATGCCACCCGGGACCCCTCCTGTCGTCAGTTGTCGCTGCTTCGCCCCCTACTCCCCTGGCGATGTTGCTCCCCCTCCCCCCCCCCCCCCCCCCCGCTCCCCCTCGATGGAGCCCTCCGCCGACGATGGAGACCCCCTCCGCTGCTGTTGCGGCGCCTCCCCTGCCGCTGTCGCCCCATGGAGGCCCCCCCTGTTGTTGTCGTTGCTGCTTGGAGCACCCCCCCCCCCCCCCCCCCGATGCCCCCTGCCGCTTTTGCTGCTGTTTCAGACGATGGAGCCCCCCCCCCCCCCCCCGATGGAGCCCCACCCCCTCCGATGGCCACATGGAGCCCCCCCCCTCCCCTGCCGCTGCCCGATGGCCCCATGGAGGCCGCCCCCTGCCGCTGTCGATGTTGCTTCGAGCACCATCCCCCCGATGGCTCCATGGAGCCCCCCCCCCCTGTGTCGCTGTCGCTGCTGCTTCGGCGCCACTCCGCTCCCCCACCGAAGATGGAATCCCCCTCTCACCGCTAACGATGGAGGCTCCTGTCATCGCTCCTGGAGGCTGCTTCGGCGCCACTCCCCCCCCCCCCCCCCCCCCCCGCCGCCGCCCGCTCCCCCCACCGAAGATGGAATCCCCCTCCCACCGCTGACGATGGAGGCTCCCGTCGCCGCTCTGGAGGCTGCTTCGCCCCCCTGCAAGAACGTCCCCAGGATAATTTTTTTTATTTTAACTAATCCTAATCGTTCGATGATAAACTGGTTAGGTTAACTCAAGACTAACTCAAGTATTTGACTCAAATATATTTAAAATTGACGGCAAGGTTTGTTTGGTAAGACGGAGCAAGTTTACGAGGTCGAGGGAGGAATTACGATGTTTCAAAGATCGTAGAGGTAATTTGAAAAGATTATAGGGTCTGTCGGGTAAAAATCCCTTCTCTAAATAACTAAATTTCCGCATAGATATATTACATAACCTGATGTGGATCTTCTACCATCAACGGAGCCAGCCCAGTCAGCATCAGTATATCCTTTAATAGTGACTTCGGGGATTTTTCTTGAACATAAAACCTTTTCCTGGTAATCCTTTTATGTAGAATAGAATTCTATTTATTGCATTATCATGAGAAGTGGTAGGAGCATGCATAAATTGACTCACCACATTTACAGCATATGTAATATCCAGTCTAGTAAGGGTAAGATTGATCAATTTTCCCACCAACCTTTGATACCTACCCTCTCCTGCATCATCAAGAAGGTCATCATCATCTTTATTCAGTTTATGATTTTCCTCAAAAGGATTAGTAGTAGGCTTGCGTCCCAACATGTCACGGTCCTTCAATAAGTCCACAACATATTTTCGTTGACTTAGACGCATACCTCCTGGAGATCGAGCCATCTCAATGCCTAGGAAGTATTTTAACTTCCCCAAATCCTTCAATTCAAATTCACTTGCAAGTATTGTTTTTATCCTGGAAAGTTCCCCTTCATCATCACCTGTATGATCATGTCATCGACATACACCAAAAGACTAAATCATTTTTCTCCATTTCTCCTTTTAAACAGATTGTGGTCTCCATTCACTTGAGTACATCCATTTCTAATCATGACTACACAGAGACGTTCAAACCAAACTCTTGGCGATTGCTTTAATCCATATAAAGACCTTTTTAGTTTGCAGCACTTGTTGTCCTTCTCAAACCCAGGCAGTATTTTCATATACACTTCTTCTTTAAGATCACCATTCAAAAAAGTATTTTTCAAATCTAATTGACACATTTAACAAGAAAAATGAGTTTCTAGATAAATAACAACTCTGATTGTATTCATCTTGGCAACAGGAACAAATGTCTTCAGGTAGTCAACCCTATATTTCTGGGTATATCCTCTAGCCACAAGTCGAGCTTTGAATCTGTCGACATTCCCATCAGCATCAGATTTGATTATATAGACCCATTTAGAGCCAATAAGGTGAGCTCCCTTAGAGTATCAACAATATCTTAAGTATTATTTTTTTACCAAGGCATCCATTTCTTCCTTCATAGCATTGATCCATTACGGATCCCTTTTGGCTTCTTTAATTTTTTTTGAAACATAATGAACATCAAGAGAGGTAATAAAGCATTTATATCTCAAACTCATATTGGTGTAAGCAACAAAGTCCTCCACTGGATAACTAATAGAGGCTCGAATAGTTCTAACAAATTTTCTCATAGCAATGGGACGATCATCCAGCAAAGAGTTGGCATTCTCAGTATGTATATAAAGGGAGGGAGGAACACTTGCAGAGTTTTCATGGTCAAAATCATATGTGGAAAGGTTGACATCATGATCAGAGGAAAGGTTGGCATCATGGTTCGGTATCATCTCTTCTTCAGTCTCCACTACTTTATTGGATCCTTTTTTTCTGCTATAAGTTTGTCCAAATCTTCCTATATTTTCATTATCTTTGTCTCTATCTTGTTCATTTCCCTCCCCCACATTGATAGTCTCTTATATGTCATCCAGAAAATAAATCACATTCTCATATTTCTCAACATATGTACTCGCAGACTCCCCTTGAAGAAAGCCCTTAGAGAAGTAGGACTCACTCTCAAAGAAAGTAACATCCTTACTCACATGAAAACGACGAGCCACAAGGTCATATCATTTGTATCCTTTTTGGGCTCCAGAATACCCAAGAAAGATGCATTTCGTGGCTCTTAGATCAACTTACGCCAACCTGATCCAGAGTTGTGAAGAAAGCAGACACATACAAAAAATCCGTGGGTCCAAACTGAAGGAAGAGGTATCCGGATGGATGACAAAGAAAGGAGTTCTCTTCCCAATCATGACAGAAGGTATCCTATTGATCAGATAAGCAGTTGTCAAGACAGCTTCTCCAAAAAATTCTTTAGCACATTCCGTTGCAGTAGGAGTATTCTGGTGATATTTAATAAATGATGGTTTTTTCTTTCTGCAATCTTGTTATGTTGTGGCATGTAACTAAATGAGTTTCATGGTGGATACCCTTCTCATCAATAAAAACACGTAGGGAATTTTTCAGGTACTCCTTGGCATTATCAGTCCTGAGCATTCTTACTATTGTTGCATGTTAAGTGCTTATCATATTTATAAAGTTCTTTACAACAACAGGTACTTCACTTTTATGTTTAGAAAGGTACACACATAAATACTCCCTAAAAAATCATCAACGAAAGTGATATAGTACATATGGCCACCCATGCTCTTTACACTTGTCGAACCCCTAACATCATAATGTACTAATTCAAATGCATAAGTCGATTTAGCAATAGATGCAGGAAATGTGGTTCTTGTTTGCTTTGCAAATTGACAAACCTGACATTGTAAATCATCCTCAGACACTATAGAAACATCAACTTATGTAAAGAGGAAAATTAATATGATCAAGACGTTCTTGCTATTTTTGTACTAAAGTGGAGTTATCCTTTTCAAGGTGAGCTTTCATCACAGAGGTAAGGGCTTTACCCACTCGAGCTAGAAGGCGATATAATCCATCCTCAACTAATCCAATTCCAATCTTCTTGCATGTTTGTAAGTCTTCTAGAACACACGAATTGTGATAAAAAAATCAAGGGATTTTTACCTGGCAGACCCTGTAATCTTTTGCAATTACCGCTACGACCTTCGAAACATCCTAATTCCTCCCTCGACCCCCTAAACTTGTTAACCTTTACCCTACAGACCCTGCGGTTAATCCCCATCCATTTAACCGTTAAAACTAACCGGATTCTGTTATCTCGTTTTACATTATACCCATTGTTTTTATCAAATTTACTATTGGTGCCACCCCCTCTCACCGACGTTTTACCCCGAGCGTCACCAGAAGCCGGGCGTCTGCCCCAGCACGCCGCTCGTCGCCCCTCCCCCGTCACCCGCGAAGAAGCCCTGCTCTCATCCCTGACCCTCTGACCTTTGGAACCTGCTCGAAGCCCTCTGCCCCAGCACGTCGGCTCCCCTACGAAGCCTCCCCCGCCGCTCGTCGCCCCCTCCCTCGTCACTTGTGCCTCCTCTGCGAAGCCCAGCCCCCACCCCCCCTGCGAAGCACCCCCCGCCACCCATGCCTCCGCCCCCCTCCCGCCCCCTCCCCTGCGAAGTCGCCCCTGCACTCCTCCTGACCCCATCGATCCCCCGCCGCTGGAAGCATCCCCCGCCACCCATACCTCCGCCCCCTCCCGCCACTGCACCCCTCCCCTGCGAAGCTCGAAGCCCCCTGGCCCCGTCGATCCCCCACCGCTGGATGCCTCCTCCCCTCCCGCGAAGCATCCCCGCCACTGATGCCTCCGCCCCCTCCCGTCCCCCCTTCCCCTGCGAAGCCACCCCTCCCCTGTGAAGCATCCACTCGCGCCTCCCCTCCATGCGAACACCGGCTGGAAACCCCAGCTCCTCCGCCGTTGGAATCCCCATCTCCCCCATCGCCCCCCGGTCCAATCTGCCCCGCCGCTGGAAGCCCCATCTCCTCCAGGTCGACCGCCGCCTCCGCCCCTCCTCCAGTCCAGGTCGAGCCTCGTGGGAGGGGGGAGATTATTTTCTCTTGGTTAATTCTAACCGTCCGATCGTGGATTGGTTAGATTAACCTGCCTTTAACTCAAGTAAGTTAACTCTAGATTGTAAATTTAACGGTAGGGTTCGTATGGTAAGACGGAGCAAGTTTAGGGGGTCGAGGGAGGAATTAGGATGTTTCGAAGGTCGTAGCGGTAATTGCAAAAGATTATAGGGTCTGCCGGGTAAAAATCCCAAAAATCAACCTGCAGTGCAATTCTTTAGTAACCTTACTGACTGACAAAAGATTTACTAGTAAATCAGGGACATGAAGTGCATCGGAATGGAGGAAGCGGTCAACAACAGAAATCGTTCCTTTTCCAGCAACAGTAGCTGGAGACCCGTCTGCAATTGTAACTTTATCTCTTTCAAATGATAACATATAATCGTGAAACATTCTAGGATCACCGGTCATGTGATCTGAAGCGCCATTGTTGATAATCCACTCAGATTTGGAAGAGCAAGCATTGCTAGTTCTCCTCGTATTAAAAATTGAACCATTATTTATCGATTGCAAAGAGGCGGATTCTTTCGTATACGATTTCTTCAAGAAGGATTGTAACTCCATGATGATACCCTTTGCCAAGTCAGGTTTCTCTAGATGCTCCAAGCGTCATAGGTCCATTCACCCGGAAGTTCATAGCTTTTAGACTTTGATTATCTCTCACAAACATTTTATCAGGCACCTTACGTTCAATATGAATAGTAGTTCAGCACAAAGAACATAAATCACAGCAACTATCCTAGACAATAGAGGCAACCGCAGGCTTCGACAGAGTGAGAAAAAATGCAGCTCTCACCCCTCCTAAACTCCTTGGACAAGTTATTATTTCGAACACAACACCAACCCTCCTTGTTAAGGGGAAAAAACACACAAATGTAGCTCAAAACACAGCAGCAACCAAGGGAGATAACACTCTCAGTAGATCTTGCAAAAGAACAGCAACCCACAAACTTCAAAATTGTACCGGACCTTTATGGCTTTTTATCGAACACTTGGCAGACAATAATACATAATCTAATTTTCTCCTACAAAATAGGGACAGAAAATATCTCCAAGAAACGGACTACATGCCCACAATAGCACTCAAGAGTACAAAGTTCACATCAAATGTTGTTCCCCCAACAAACAGGGAACTTACCTCACAATGCCAATGGAGCTCGGATCAGTTTTGGATGCCAAAAAACAACTATAGCAGCAGCAACAGCCTCTCACGAGTGGATTTAGACCTCCACCATAACTCCACAACACCGTGGAGTGATTGTCGCAACATAAAATGGCGGACCGACGACGAGAGAAATCAAAAAATCAACCCCAAAGAAATTTCAGCACAATGGACACCGAATTCCAGCACTCCAAGCAGCAGAAGACGCAATCTTAGGCCTCAACGAGGCTCTGATACCAAGTTAGAATCAAATGCACAAAGCACATACAAATATGGAGACATGAATTTACATGGAAAACCCTACGGAGAGGGAAAAATCACGGGAGCTCTCAATCCCTAATCTCCCTCACTAGAGATTAAGGCACTCTTCACTAAGATAATTTTTAAATGAGGGGTGAGTACAATATATAGAGAAGGATGGGTAAACGATCCCTCATCCAAAGATCCATTTACCCATATAAGTATGAACTCAGCGGATTCTAAGAGAAGGGTCCCTCTCTGATTGCCTTTCTCGTCTAATATACATGCAAGAAAAGGAGCAAGCAATGTATGCTCTAACTTCTTAGTTGGCTTATTCTATGTTGCTTGCTCATGATTTCAAAATCTTTTGCACGTTGCACAATTATCATATCCATGCTTTGGCTTGGCAATTTCTCTTGGGAGCCTAGTCATGTCCGTGGTATGATCTCCCCCGATATTTAACTTCAAGGAACCAGTTATGGATTTCATGTTTCTGCATGATTTTGTGGACCTGTAACCTTAATAAGCATACATGACTCTTTCTGACTGCTATTATGTATTATTTCGGGTTCGTGGGCTAGATTCTATTTTATTGAACCAAATATATGAGGCCAGGTGAGAGACTTGTGAATGATCTGGCATCTTGTAACTCGAAATGTAGGTATTATTATCGTGAATAAGATATTTAATATTACGTTTGTGAATATCAGGACACAGAAAGCTGCAGTTGAATTCTTATGGATGGGTGGACGGCCCTTGGAATCCCCATTGAACAAGCAGCTCACTAACAACATCGATGATGGCCACATTTTCTCTAAGGAGGATCTACTTATTGGAAGTCTGATTTGTTATGGTCGATCAAGCAATTTGATAATGTTGACAAGGAGTTAATTGTCTAGGATCTCATGACATCTTTAATCTCCTTCAAGCATTCTCAACCAGAATGTTAATGTAACTTGAATCCTAACCACTTGTTAGACTGCTGATGTGGTTGATCTGTGTCCTGGCTTCTGATTGGCTGAGAGCTGCTGGGTCAGAATTGCTGGCGTGTCTGATCTATATCCTACCTTTTGATTGGTTGAAAGTTGTTGGGTCAGGATTGCTGGCGTGTCTGATCTGTGTCCTGCCTTCTGATTAGCTGAGAGTTGT
This sequence comes from Ottelia alismoides, assembly GCA_037367405.1. Lineage (NCBI taxonomy): Eukaryota > Viridiplantae > Streptophyta > Magnoliopsida > Alismatales > Hydrocharitaceae > Ottelia > Ottelia alismoides. The sequence goes on along the minus strand of JAZKJV010001091.1, from coordinate 1,172,293 downwards.
TGGGCCAGGATTGCTGACATGTCTGATCCGTGTCCTGCCTTCTGATTGGCTGAGAGCTATTGGGATGGATTGTTGAATACTAATGGTATTCTTATGTTGTAGTATAAAAAGGGCCTTAGGGCCACCAGATATTGCATTCCTGATTCTGATCTTGTTTCTCATCCCATATTTGTACATTCTCAGTACCCTATTTATTACCTTTTTCTTCATATAGTGAAACCGATCGCCGCTGCCCAAGGACGTAGCCCATTTACGGGTGAACCTTGTAAATCCTTGTGTTTGCATCTTGCTTGTTTGATCGTGTTTTTTACATGTTTGCTTCCGCGATTCGCAACAAAGTGGTATCAGAGCTTCAGGTTCAATCAGGATCATCCAGCAAGATGGCATCGCACAATCTGAAGATCGAGAAGTTCAGGGGGAAGAACAGATTCAGACTATGGCAGATCAAGATGCGCATCCTTCTGAAGCAGCAGGGCATCTGGGCACCGTTAGATCAGGAGCGAGCGAAGGCACTCGAGTCGTCCGAGTTGATGGTGCAGGAAGAGAAGGCGCACTCGACGATCATACTATGTTTGGTGGACGAGATTATCGCGGAGGTTGCTGATGAGGATTCTGCGGTCGGTCTATAGTTGAGACTGGAAAGTCTATACATGACGAAGTCTCTGACCAACAAGTTGCTCTTAAAGAAACATCTGTTCTCTCTCTGCATGCATGAAGGTGCATCTCTTAAAGAATATCTAGATCAGTTAAATACATTATTAATGGATTTAAGAAACATAGATGTTAAGATTGAAGATGAGGAAGCTGTCTTGATTTTATTGGTTTCTCTTCCATTATCATTTGAGAATTTTGTTCGATCATTCAATGTGGGAAAAGAATCCATAACCTTAGAGGAAGTTCGTGCAAATCTGCATACGCATGAACTTCAACAAATGGCTATTGGGATGTAAGATTCTAAAGCTGCAGGTTTGGTTATGACTCATGAGAAGAGTCATGCTGGTTCTAACTACACAACGAATGGAAAGTAGAAGTCTAAGTTGAAGAATTACAATGCTAAGGACATATGCAATTATTGCAAGGAACATGGACAATGGAAGAAAGACTGCCCAAAGAATGCCACAATTGCTGTAGTGGCTCAAGGTGGTAGAGATTCTAAAGATGATTTCGTACTCACCGTCATAGATCAGAAGATGACAGATAGCACATGGATTCTTGATTCAGGTTGTTCTTACCGTATGACTCCCAATGAAGATTGGTTGTGTACATATGAGAAGATAGATGGTGGAAACGTCATCACAGGGAGTAATGCAATGTGCAAGATTGTAAGGATCGGCTCTGTGAAGATCAAGATGTATGATGGAGTCGTGAGGACTGTGACAGAAGTACGACGTGTTCCTGATCTGAAGAAGAACCTCATATCCCTTGGAGTCTTGGACTCTAAAGGATACAAGTAAAACGCTGAAGGTGGAGTCATACATGTTTCTAAAGCCGGGGTTGTTGTCATCAAGGGCAACAAGCAGAAGACCCTATATGTCTTGCAAGGGTCTACAGTTCCTGGGAGTAAGTTCAAGCATTGTTTGGACTTGCTCAATATCGACAGTTGGCAGTATCCCCAAGGAGGGGCTGGCGGCGACAAGGTGAAGCTCAGTAAAGCTTCTCTAAGGAGAAATTTCAAGATGAATATTGTTTATAATTCCTTGATTCCTGTTATCTGAATTTCAAGTGGTGAATTATAGTAGTGGTTAATTCTGCTATGAGAATTCAACCCCGGAGGAGTCTAACAGTGGCTAATTCTGCTAGTGGAGAATTCAACTCAAGGTGGAGTATAGTAGTGGTTAATTCTGATATATGAGAATTCAACCCCGATGGAGTCGAGTAGTGGTTAATTCTGCTAGTGGAGAATTCAACTCATGGTGGAGTAATAGTAATGGTTCATTTTGCTATATGAGGATTTAATTCAAGATGGAGATTGTTAATTAACTTGATTCCTAACCACTTGTTGGACTACTGATGTGGCTGATCTATGTCCTGACTTCTGATTGGCTGAGAATTGTTGGATCAGGATTGCTGACGTATCTGATCTGTGTCCTGCCTTCTGATTGGTTGAAAGTTGTTGGGCCAGGATTGCTAACGTGTATGATCTGTGTCATGCCTTCTGATTGGTTGAGAGCTGTTGGACCAGGATTGCTGACATGTATGATCCGTGTCCTGCCTTCTGATTGGCTGAGAGTTATTGGGATGGATTGCTGAATACTAATGGTATTCTTCTGTTGTAGTATAAAAGGGGCCTTAGGGTCACCAGATACTGCATTCTTGATTCTGATCATGTTTCTCATCCCATATGTGTACCTTCTCAGTACCCTTTGTATTACCTTTTTCTCCATATAGTGAAACCGATTGCCGCTGCCCAAGAACATAGCCCATTTACGGGTGAACCTTGTAAATCATTGTGTTTGCGTCTTGCTTGTTTGATCGTGTTTTTTGCGTGTTTGCTTCTGCGATTCGCAACACATAAATTATGGAATCTATACTTTATCAGTGGCTTTCAACTTGGTTCACGTTCTCCTTCGTGGATATGTTCACTGAAAATTTTGGAGAAAAATTTCTAAGAGACGTAGTTGGAAAACAGTATTCTCCAACTAAGCCAAAAAAAATTTCTTCGAATAGTGTACGCATATCGCAGACTTTCCGTGCGCTATATGAAGACGCATTTATTCTATGCGCTTTACGTTAGTGCATACTTTCTGTGCATGTTCTATTTATAGCGCAGAGAATAGTTGCGTTATAGTCTGCTACTCGGCCAAAAAATAAAGGGAGGCAGCCTATAGCGCATAGAATAGCTGCGTTATACTCTGCTATGCGGCCAAAAAAATAAAGGGAGGCAGAAGCTTGGACAGAACATAACCACAACACTGAGAATTGTAATGACTATACTTATTCATCCATAAGATATGTACAAAATTTGAAGATTGTTTGAATAGACGTCCATAAATAGTCTTCATTGCATCCAAAATGAGTACATGAGGGGTACAATACAAAAAAGTAAGACTACATTGACAAATTTTGTTTACATTACATATCTATCTCTTCCTCCTCCTTTGGTATGCAGTCCTTCCAAATCTGAGATCAAGATCATGTTGTTGAGAACTTCCAATGCCTTCTTCCTCTTCGAAGGTGGGCGCAGGTGGCGGTGTCAATGCAGCATACGCATGTTGAGCTTCTTCACCTCTAATGTTCCTTGCAGGAGCTTGTGGAGTTGACATCTCGTCGGTTCGAGGTTGAACAGTCGGTGTGACAAACTGTGTCTCTAAAACAAAGTCAGGAACGTCATCCATATCCTGGTGTCCCTCCTCCAAGTTGTCGTCATGTGCAAAATCTTGTTGTTGTTGTGCCCTAGCCCGACCTCGTCCATGAGCATGTTGTGCCCTAGCCCGACCTCTTCCACGTCCTCTTCCTCTTTCTTGGATGTCCTCTTGCTGCGTGTACTCCTCGTTCAAGATCATAGCATCTACTAATTGAGTTGCTAATGAACGCTCCATCTCGGCCTTGGTCTCTTGTGCTATGTCTCTATACTGGTAGTGGCCAGGATCTCTTCCTCCTAAATTCATAACAAGATCCCATCTTTGCATCTGAAAAATTGGAATAAATGTGAATTTACATAATAACAAGTAAGAGAAATATATTTGCGCTATGTATACTTACATTGTAGGCTAGGATTGCACCTAATCTCCCCACGTATCTTCTGGTGATGTGGAGATACCAACCCATGTAATCCGGAGTTGTGCTAACCCCAATTGATTGGTCTATGTGGAGAACTCTATCGTGTCGAGACATCCAAGCATTGATGTGGTCAACATGCTTCTCTCTCCAATCTACATCCACCTTACCTCGTAGATCGATCGCATGTAACACCTCATCAGTGTCGCAGGGAGCTGGAATACTCTGGCATCCACCGAATTGGCGTACGACACGGTCGGGAAAGTAGTATTCGACCACGTAGAAGTAAATAAGAGGTACACGTGACGTCCAAACATGCTGACCATCGAGGCAATAATGTGGAAGCCCTTCCAAGATGTCGCTCCCATACGGCATCCACAACACCTGCACATACCAGAATTACATTACTCCATGGATAATTGAAAAGAATTAAATTTTCAAAAAATTTATACCTGCTCTGGCGATTGCATATCAAATGCATCACGATATGGGCGAACAACGTATGTTGGTTGCCGTCTATTCTCAAAGTCCGCCCTCCACCGAACACCTAATGGTCGTCCGTGCCATTGGGGCCTCAATCTAATGACAGGGGCTATATGGGGAAAGTGCTCCCACGCCCAAAGCTGTAAAAGGATAACAGAACCTCCTATCTCCTCAGTTCCCATGTCTGCAGCGTAACAAAGATGCATGTACAAATAAGCCAACGTGGCAGATCCCCAGCTGAAAGTACCAGTAACATCAAGATCGGATAAAAGCGGTAATGTTATAATCGATATCAACGATCCGCTCTTGTCCGTTAATAAGACACCTCCAAGGAGCTGCAGGATGTACGCCCTGGCATGACGTATCAATGTCACCTCATCTGCATGGTCAGGCACATGTGCAAATGACTGATACAACCAACTTGCTAGCACTCTCAAGCCTTGGATCTCGTTCTCCAATGGGCGAACACCAAGTAACTGTTCGCAAACATCAGCCCATTTCCCTACAGTCGATGTGGCACCGGTCACCGCCATGCCATCTACTCTCAATCCCATCAACACAGCTACATCCTGAAGAGTAATCGACATCTCCCCGTTGGCCATATGAAATGTATGTGTTTCCGACCTCCATCGCTCCACCAAGGCAGTAATAAGATGCCAGTCCAGGGCTATGAACTCCAACTCAGTAACTCCACCAAAACCTGCATGCACAACAAATGGCGGATCCGCTCATCCAGTCATTCAGAACGCGATCCACTTCCCTCATCAGAGACTCGCCAATAAATGTTCTCTCATCATTGTGTGCCATAATAGGTGCCTCGTCGTTAGATAGATCTGCAAATGTGGGCACACTGTGATGTTCAAAGGCGCGTTGCTCGGTTCCGAATTCAATCAAAGATGCTTCTACTACCTTCTCTATGGGAGACGACTTTGCATAAGTCTCAGCGTAAAGGAAAACATTGTCTACATCATTATCATCTGCAATGGACGTCATCACTGAACCATTTCCAATGCACTGAGATATCTTCATGTTGTAAGTGCTCCTATCCAATGAAAACTTCTTACAAACCAAATCCAATAACTCTTCATACGACATGGATTTTCTCAATCGCAGACTTAGCTTGACAGTAGAACAAGAGTCTTCATTATGACTCTTCAACTCAAACACGCAAAATATGGAATCCATTGACATCCTATAAATTATATTCACATGGTCTTAGGTCATACAAAATCACAATGTCTAACTACAAAATGATTAAGCATAACAGATAAAGAACCCTAACTAAAAAATATCAAAACCATTACCCTTGCAAGGCAGTGGCGGCAGCGGCAGACGGGAAGAGCTTCGGCAGCGGCGCCGGAGATGAAGCTGGGCGGAGGTCGCGGGGAGGCAGCGGCAGCAGCACGGAGAGGATGCTGGGCGGAGGTGCGGGGACGCCTGGGCGGAGGTGCGGGGTCGCCTGTGGCAGCCGCGGCGGCAAAGACGATGCTCTGCGGAGCCGGGGACGCTGGCAGGCGGCGAGAGGAAGCTGGGCGGAGATGCTCGCACGGACAGAAAGGAACAAAGACAGAGAGCGAACGAAGGGTTGCGTAAGTGACCCTTCGTTCGCTCTCTGTAATTTATTTTTCCTTAAGGGCATATCGCAGGAATTGTCTGCGCTACTTGCATATCGCAAGAATTGTCTGCGCTACCTACAGAAAACGCATAAAATAGCTGCGCTATTCTATAGCGCATACATTGTATGCGATATCTCTACACTATACAGAGAAAAAAAATATTGGTGGCTTATTTGAAGAAATTTTTTTTCTAGCAACGTTACTAAGGAATTTGCCTCAAAATTTTGTCCAGTATCTTATATTCTCTATCAGCCATCAACACCTGGAAACTGCACCTTCTAAACATTTTATGTAGGCGAGTATTCCTCGATGAACATTCAGAAGGAAGACTAAGTGGGATGTGGCGGGGGAGCAAAGTGGATAAAACTGAAGTTGGAACTACAACTACCGACATATGGGAGAAAATGTTGGTTGCAAGTGAAAGAGAGCTTTATAGCTTTTAGTCTCAAAGCCTTTTTGTGTGTTGCTTCTAGGTCAATTAATGATAACTGCTGGCTGGCATCTGGAGTTGCACAGATGGAACATTGGGTTGCCACCAAGCCGATGCTGATGTCAAATGAAATAAAGCTCCAAGCATCAAAAAACTGAGGGTTAAAGAACAGGTAATGTTATTTGTGGTGCTCTTGTGGGCTTTTATATTTCAATTCTTAGTAGCAATCTCATACAAAATGAAGAAATATGTGAAAAATCACGCACCGTTAACCTATTTAATGTCATGCATGTGTTGCTAAACAAAGTGGAGTTACTTATTCTGATTGTTGTAAATAATTGTCTCCCTTAAAAGGGAAGGAATCCAACCCAACCCAGAACTGTGGGTTGGATCAGATAGGGTGGTCTTATGTATGGGTTGGGTAAGGAAATTTTAATCCGGCCTTGGTGTTGGGCTGCAGATTTATGTTCAATCCAATCCAACTCGATCCATGTGCATCTCTGCCCAGTGGTCAACAAGCGTAGGTTGGCACTACAAAAATCAAAAGAATAAAGGGTGCACAACAGGGGGAGTGTCATGTTTAAATGATATCTAGGAACCCACCTGTTGGAAGGGCTGCCCTTGTTGGGAATCGTCAAGGGTCGGGGAATTAAGTTGCACAAGGATGGTGTTAGAATGGGGAAGATGAGCAGCATTTGGAAGGGTTATGAATATGACGGGAGAAGATTGTGTATACCTCCTTCTATGTTATATTGTCTTTTCACCTCTATCTTTTAATGGATGGTTGCTAGTCATGGTCTTTCTAGTCTAATTCCTGGGACTTTGTGGATCCCTTGTGATGCCTCATATGTGTGGGTTGTACTTTTTCCATGTTGAAAGAGTTGATAAAAACATTAAATTTATTGGAGATGCTTTACACATATTGCTTGGACTTCCATCTATTCATCTAGAATAATGCTGTCTGTTTATATGATGTCTGCATTATGGTTTTAGCAAAGTTTAATTGAACTTTGAAGGAAATCCCGGTGCCCTTTTTTCAGTTGCTTGGTTTAGCTACTTTAGACGAAGCTGTCACGAATCATACTACCTTTGTTTTCTACTATGGTTAAAAGTTCTTGCATCTACATTGTAGGCTTCCTTCCAACGATGAATATACGCCCGAGCTCTGTGGCTACTGCTCTGCACCCGTACTGTTTGAATTTCCTCACATTGCTTGCTGCAGCAATGGTGCATCTACAAGTAGTTTCCTTGAAGGGCCCATGCTAGTCTGTCAGATGGCTACCCTTTGGTTATGCAAGTGCTGCAAAAGGTGGGCAGAAAATTTCATACCTGGGTGTTTCTTCAACACATCCATGTCTCCTCTAGATGATAGCTTCGAGATTTCATCATCATGTTTGGAGAAGCCATCAAAGATTCAAAACCTTTATGCCCCTATTGTGGGGTTTTGTTGCAGAGATCGAAACCTCAGTTTTTGTTGTCTGCGTCACCAGTGTAAACGAAACTAATGTATACATTTATATTATATTTAGATTTAGATTAGGTTTTTTAAGTATATAAGGTTCATATGGCGTTATTTTAATGCTGGATGTTTGATAGTCGTGTATAAACCCGCGATATGCTATGCTGTTGGTTTCCATATCCCGTACCAGACGAGCAAATCGTTGAAAGGAATTAAAATGATTAGGTGCTGATTTTTTTACTGGTGGAATATTTCTCTAGAGCTTGGGTCCTGGGATCTTAACTTGGTCACTGATCTGTTAGTTTGCTGGAGGAAAACAAGGAATAGTCATGTTTTCTTGATTCTCTGTTTGTTTTAGCCTATATCCCAAACTGAAGGGAATTCTTGTTCTAAGTCAGTGTACTGATAATCATATCATACACCATGACGACTTTTAGGGCATGTTTGCTAACTGGGTTGGAGTATCCTTCTGTGAATAGTATTTGTTTGAATGATTGGAAGGGTTGGAATGATAAATATGATATGATGCCATTGATTGTGTTATATTAACTTTTTAATGACTAATATGCTTTTAATATTAATTTTTATTTGAAATTGGTTAGAAATTATTATAACAAAGAAATTTTATGGTCCATACAACTAATTTCTAACCCAGGAATGCAGAAATAGAGCAGAGGACATGCCAGGTTGCCTCGGGATAACCTGGCAACCAAGCATGCCCTTAGAGCGATAGTTTTTCCTTTTGGATATTGTAACTCCTCCCTTTACCTTAGTAATAACCAGAAGCTACATCCAGGGGTAGCTAAGAGTATTTTCTTATAATCCTACGAGATGTACCATATATGTCAAATGGTCTCACATACTCTCCGCCATTGTTGTTGCGTGTGCACGTACGTGTTCATTCATGTCTGCCTCTGTATGAGTGCCTTAAAGACCTTGAACACAAAAAGGATATAATCCTTCCTTTGAGGTAAGTCCCCATAGTTTCATGTATGTACCTATAGTTTCTTAAAGAAAATCATCAACAAAAGTGATAAAATTAAGTGCACAACTAAGATAGCGATGCTTAGAGGACCACAAAAATCAGTATGAATAACTTCAATGCTTGAGTTACTTTCAAATGAAAATGTCGAATGTTTTTTTACCAAGCAATGTAATCATCTTCTTATCGTTTATTTCTTCATGCTTGAAGAAACATCCATCTTACGCTCACGTGATTGAGCATCATATTCCACACTCAATTGAACTGCCATATCAGTCAAATTTTCCAAAACATCCGAAACATATGCATCATAACATAGAGGTTATTCCCATACTTCCCTCGTGACTTGAGAGAACCACCATTGGTAAGCTTTTCTTGTCCACCGCCAAAAATAATGCAATAAATATCATAATCAATTCGTCAGTTAAGACTAAGTTCATATGCATACCGGGAGTATGCCCCCACATCTTTCAATTCTACAAGTACTATAATAGTATGATATAAAAATGGCAACAGACACGCTAATGAAAGTAGACATGGAACCATTACCTATTTTAAGAATGCCAAAATCACAAGTATAATTTTCAAAATAGTTACGTGCGACATGTGTACGACCAAGCCATTGTCATATAGTCAACAAATATCATGTGCGGCTATTAAACCATTATATAGTCAACAAGTGTCATTTGTGGCTAAAATCATCATAAACGTGACAATATTGTCATCATTGTCATCCCTTTGTTGCTTCTCCTTTCTTTTTTATCTCTTAAGTAGGAAGCAATATTTCTTGATGTGGCATTTCTTTGTGCAATGATCAAGAATACACGAAGGACCACAATACTACTAGAGGGGTGAATATTGGTAATCAAAATAATTGTAAGAAAAAATACCAAACTATTCATGCAAAAATGAATAATCATATAATAAGAACCTTCACTTGTATAATTAATTTTAAAATGGAAACACTCCTCTGTATAAAAGTCACGACCTAAATCTCTTGACACGAGATTCCTGGTCTACCGAGTGGAGCAACTGCATATGCTTTGGATCACACAGCAAAAATCCTTCTTTAACTTGAATCACACACCAAGTTCTCGTATAGCTATACAAATATTTTCATCATATGTGAAAGACTTTTCTTCATATTGGATACTAGAACACATATCAAGTTACTAAAGTACAAATGAGAGTAAGGAAAACTTACAAAGAACTTTATTTTAATCAGTCCCATGAATTCTACATGCTATCAAAAGTGTTTGCGAAAATAGAAATAGAATAGAAATATAATGAATTAAAAAAACTCAAACACATGATGATTGAATTTTAGAAACTAAGAATCAATCACTTGTAGCATTGATCACAAATAAGCACTTCTCTAACAAGTTGTAGAGAATAAAATAGTGAAGAATATGGCAATCATGGCTTGGAGAGAAGTACAATGTTTGGTGGAACTATTTTGTGGCTCTCTAGGTGTATGATATAAAAATCTTCTCTTTGATCATTACACTTGGATATGTATGCAATTTGAAGATGTAGATCGTGTGTGTGTGTGTGTATAATAGACTTTAGGGCTTAGTAGAGTTGCTGAAAATTAATTTAGGAATTAGATCAATGCTTAAATATTTTTTGAAAAAAAAATCAAGTGATCAATTAATCATGAAAAATTAATTGACTTATTTATCAAGTGATCAATGATAGTCTACTTGACGACCAATAAATCAAGTAACCATTGCAAATTACATATTCAAAATTCAAATGTTGATCGGTCATATCATAAAGTTGATCGATCAGTTAGTGAATAGTAAGTCTAGGTTATTGATTTAGTAAAAGGGGTGATCCGTTGGAACTAAGAAGTGGCTTGTAATGATCAATCAAACTAACATGGGTAGTCGATCATCTAAATAGTAACAACTTTAGAACCCCAAACATAATACCACATATAGTATTCACAAAGTATGGTAGTATATTATAAGTAGTGAGGGCTACTTCTAGATAACTTGGGCTTAAGCGTTTTGGGTTGTGGTCAAGGACTCCAGTTGAACCCAAGCCCAACAGGTTGTCTGGGTCAGTAGTCCTCAATAACGAACCAGGTCTAAAGTATGTGACATTACAGATGGTATCAGAGCAGATTCCTTCTAAAGTGGAAGGAGCTACCCAAGAGGTGGAGCCATCCCTGCCATAGATTTAGGAGGAAAAGATTACCCAAGAGGTGAAGCTGCCATTGTTACTGGAAATAGATCATATGACCCATTATGCAACGAGGATGTTGCGAATATAAGTGACGATGATTATAACACCCAAAATATAGTACCATATCTAGTAATCACAAAGTATGGTAGTAGCTTATAAGCAGTGGGGGTTACTACTAGACAACCTGGTGCTTAAGCATTTTGGGTTGTGATCAAGGACTCCAGTTGAGCCTAAGCCCAACAAGTTGTATAACTAGTAATCCTCAAATATGGACTGAGTCTAGGACCTGTGATGTTATGTAGCAAGTGATTGATCAATTCTGAAATAGTGAGCGCAAGTGACTAAATCAGTCAAGTTGGGTAATCATCGAAGCCAGAACTAATTTTTTATTTACATGTTGAAACCTTCGTAATTCTAAATTACACGTAGACCATGGTTAGTGACTCCAAATAGCCCGTGTTGTTACTTCACTCACTAACCCAACCACTTTTAAGGTTAATTAAATCATACAACGATCTAACAATTGATTTTTTTATTTATTATCTGCCCTTTGCAAGGGTAGAGCGGATCCTCTGCTGTATTGTAGAGGTATGTTGTCTGCCGGAGCTGCTCCATCATGATCGAGCGATTCACACGCAAAGGACCATCAAAACTCGGATTTTGCATGAACCGCTCGATCTTGATCGAGCAGCTAAGATTGTACAACAGACTATGCAGTATAGTAGAGGGGTCGGTCTCTTGCAAGGGACGCATGTCGAACTCCATCACCCCCATCAAGCACATCCAATAAAAATAAAATTGACAAATGAAAAGAAAATGGAAAGGCGATGATGTCTTCTCCCATAGGGTTTTCAAACCCTGTGGATCACCGGCGAATCAATGTGGCGATAACGGTGGTGCTCCAGTCACCGCAAGTGGTTGCAGTGGTGCACGCAAAAATGGAGTTGGGGCAGAGGACAAGGTGGAGGCGGAGGACAAAACCAAACCACCAAAATGATGAAAATACGAAAAAAAAAATAGAAACCACAACGAACAGAGACCAGAGCAGTAATTAGATTAGAATTTAGAACCCACCACAGAGGCAGGGGACAATATGGAGGACTAACTCCTTCTGGATGTTGTAATCCGCAAATCCACAACCATCCTCCAGTTGCTTCCAATAAAGATGAGTCGATGGTGCCCAAACTCGTTACCTCGAGGGCGATAGTCTTCCCAGTGAGAGTTTTCACGAAGATCTGCATTCTGCCATGTAGACGGAGCAAAAGGTAGAGTGGGTTCTTTCTGGATGTTGTCATTGACGAGGGAGTGTAAAGATCAAACTCTGGTCATCTGAGGGGATACAAGAAGTCGTCATGTGGTAGTCGAGGAGAAGGATCACGTTGAACATGGTGGGGTAGCGGGAATTGGATGGTGTTGCTTGGTCGCCACAACAACAAGGATGGCAAAGATTTGATGGGCATAGAAAGCAGCTCGGAGGGGGGACCTTAGTTGCAAGTAGCAGGAGAGGTCATGCAGACCTTGTTCAAATGACCTCGGTGGAGGTAGTAATGTATCGCCTAGTTGAGCAAGGGTACTGCAAGAAGAGGGGTTCAAGCACCAGTAAGTGTGTTGTACGTGTGGCATAAATTGTATGAATTGTGGGAGTTGAGGCTCATAATATGGTGGCGCTGGTAGTGGTAAAGGAGTCGTTGGAGAAGGATGGATGGGGATGTGGGAGATTGAAGGATGAGAAAGGAGTATGTATTGTTTGCAAATATGATGGAATAAAAAACGGTAAAATCATCAACATATAACAGAATTTGTGAATGATAACTGAGAAACTTAATGGATTTCATCTACCTTATTCCTTAGTCTTAGCTCAACACCCAATGCAATTCAACTAAATAAACCCATTTTAATACTTAAATAAGCAAATTGTGTGTTGTACATAATTAGAGTTAATTATTGTATATTTCCCTTGTATATATTGTACATTAATGCATATTTTTCACTTGTTTTTAATTCAAGAAAAAATTCCATAAAGCTTAGTTCACGATGTCTTTGAGACTTATGTATATAGTCTTTATTAAAAATACAAAAAAATAAAAGGCACAAAAAATTGGCATTCAACATTACATTGTATATCAACCAAAAATATAAGTATGTAGAAATGAGGTCTTTGGTATTTTTATCTTTCATGAAAGTTGTAGATCTCAGTATGATGAACACCTTTCATCTTGAACATTTTTTCATTTGAGTCCACTTACTAATTTATTTGATTTTTCTGTTATATTCTCTCTTTGAATTTCCCTACTGGGTCACGTGGTCGCCTCTAGGCATTCCACGTTGCTCATCCCTTTGTACTTACCCACCTCGCTCCAGTACTATTGGATCTTTTGATCTAGCGATGCTTTTTCATTCGATCGTGCGTCAATTGGGACTGTTAGATCACTTGATCCATCAACGCTCATCTCTGTTGACCTACCCATTTTCATTGTCTCTGCCCAATGTCGTCTCTCCCTCTCTCCTCTACGATCTTCACGTCCACTGTTCATGATCCGTTCCTTTTTCCCCAAGCCACCAGATCTTCTCCCGACAACTTCTCACCATCGGTCGGTAGCCCTCACTCCCCTCTCTCTTGATAAATGTATGGTCAGCCTCCGTGACGAACTTCCAGCTTACCCACGCCTTCCTAATCCGATCACCCACTCACTATCCACAACCTCAAAACCACCAACACTGGCCTTCCTCACACATGATATGTCAATTCATGATTGAGGCCCAACCCCCTACCCTATAGGTGATGGATATGAGAGCTAAGGTCGAGCAACGAAGACCACCCACTTTGATGAGATCTTGTGGTGCTTCGCCATCATCGTAGTGTGTCCCCAACAACTGCTTAATCTCGACGACACCGCCGTTCACCTCGAGTAACAACTCGGTGCTCCCCAATGAGGCCTAGCCCAAGTGATTCCTCTATTATTACTCTTATGATTCCGAACCTAGCCCCCTTTTTTATGATGGTCATTTTCTCAAATATGGTTGATGATTTTCTTAATTTGATGGCCATATTTTGAACTCATTTTAGACTCAGTAGTTTCAAACAGGTCCTTAAACGGTGTATTGAGGTCAATCTCGTCCTGACTTGGGGAAAAAAAGTCGATTACTTCGACCATCTTCGATCCTCTAGACCACCCATACAATCCACCACATCTCCCTAACCTTCGCATGAACCTCACTGATCACCCTTCCCTTCTCTGTGACCTTCGCTACCTCCTATCACCCTCCTTGCACAAGAGAAGAACCCATCAGGTTTCCATTCCAATCGCCCTTGTTGGACCCCCATTAATCCCTTTTTTCTTCGATTTCTCCCTCTAACCCTGTAGGTATCCTCGAGCATTCATTGATCAAGCACGAGAGGCCTCCTTTGATCTCTGCCTCTGCATCTGACAAAGCTTCCCCAACTCGCCTTCCAGTTCATTGCAATAGCCTTGTGTCGCCACTAGCACCTTTGCCAACCTACTCCAAAGCTCGGAGGGCCCTCAGTTACGCCCCCAGGCCAAGGAGGACCAGAGCTCCATCTGCACTCATTTGCATGCAGAGGAAGAAAGAAGCTATGGCCACCACAGGATCTAAACCTCGGCTAGATTTAATGGTCCACAAGAGCCCGAGCCACCGATGCCCAATCGCTTGCAGGAGCTCATCCGATCCGCCCATCCAAGTATGATCTGGACCCTTGGATCTCACGATCCAACGGTCTTGGTCCCTACTTAGAGCCTCAATGCCACCTCGCCAGGCTCAGGTCGATTGAACCGCACCTGACCCACGTTACCTCACCACATAGAGCCTCCACCCACAGCCTCACTCCGAAGTGCACTTCACATTAGGGATGAGCATGGGACGGGCTGGGCTGGGCTTTAAAGGGCCCAGGCCCAAGCCCACTTAAAAAATTCAGGCCTTGGGCCAGGCTTAGGCCCGCAAATTTTTTTTTGTTCGGCCCAAGCCCAGGCCTGGCCCAATTCCTTTAGGTCGGGCTTGGGCCGGGCCGGTCCATCTCCCAATTAGATATTATTAACTTTGGCTCTTTTGTTTCAAGTTAATCTCAACTCAAGTTATACAAGCTAAAATTGATTAAAACATGTACCATAATACTTGGGAAATAATTAAAATTCAATTCTACCAAATTTGAAGATTTCTCATTTTACACATGTGCACTCAATGCTAGATACCATGAATGTCCCTCATTTATAGAAATGGAAAGAGTGAACCAAACTTACCCAGTTAACAATAACAGGTGCACCAGATCCTATATGTTAAAAAATATGCATAAGACCCATATTGGATAAATGTACAATGATAGAAAATGTTCCGATTGAAAAAAATAATTACTAACAAATTCAAGAATAATCAAAAGAATCTAAACCAAATACTAATTAAGGAAAATTAATTCTTAATTGAAATAGATTGATCATCAACTCATGTCACATGCTTGACTTTGATTTATAAACACCGTATGAAGACATGATACAAGAAGAGAGTGCACATGAAATAGATGGGAGTTTTCATGCATGTAGGATGTGAGAAAGGATTCAGGCCCTCTTTGGGTCGGGCCCTTGGGCCGGGTCAGGCTAGGCCGAGCCAAGCCCGAGCCCGGCCCAAAAAAATTTTGGGCCTAAATATTGGGCCCAAGCCCGGCCCGATATTCCTTTGGGCCTGGGCCGGGTCGGGCTTTTTGGGCTGGGCTTCGGGCAGCCCAATGCTCATCCCTACTTCACATACAGGGGCACTTGGGTGGCTAAATTGCATCCAAGTCCTCCTTCGATTCGCAACAAATGGCCTTGCTTGGGCAACTTTCATATAGGCACCTCCAGTTTTTAGGAATTACATTTTTCACCCCTGCTTGCTAGTAATTTTATAGAGAACCCATTCTGGATTATTTTTATTATAGATAAGATCGTATATTTTATTTTTAAACTAGTTTTTAATATATTTTTATTGCATTTATGTCCATGGACATATTTCTATAAGATGCGAGAAAACCGCTTAAGGCGGTTTGGCCATTTGCAAATGAGGTCGGTCGATGCACCAGTTAGGAGATGCGGGTTTTGGGATGTTGAGCCAGCTAAGAGAGGGTGAGGAAGGTCCAAGAAGTGTTGGAATGAGATTATATGAATGGATCTTAATTTTTTGTATTTAAGTCCAAGATTGACCCAACATAGATCTGAATGAAGGCAAAGAATCCATGCATCCAACCCTATTTAATGTGGGAAAAGGCTTTCTAGGTATTATTGTATGCCCATGGATATATTTGTGTATATCTTGAGCTACAGAACTCCAAATTGCATGAAAGAGGGCTAGTTATAAAGATATTTTGATGCTCTGTTAGTTAACATGTTGTATGCTCTGACTTGACTTGTTATAAATTAATTATTCATAAGAGAAATCCATTGATTATTTGAGCCTGTTTAATTTATATTAAATTGTACATGTGCCCAATTCTTTCAAATAAATAGGTCATGTAATTCATCTAGATTTTTAATTTAGGTCAAATTCCATGATTTGTGGATTTAAGTTTGAATTAATTGATTTAGGGATTTAGAAACTTAAGTGCACTTGCCTTTGCATTGAAATTGGAGTATTTATTTGTTTATTTTCTGAGATTGATTTTTATTCATTTATAACGATATTTAACTTTTAATTGTGGGAGCATGTTGTGTGTTTGTTATGCATTTATCTTATCATTCAGTTGCATCTTTTAACATGCAAAAAAACTAACAAAATACCATGCATTCACCGAGTTAACCTTATTGAGCTATAAATGAATCTAATCGTCTATCTGACATCTAAGAATACCAGGTAGGTCAGTATCCTTAAGTTTGGCCCTAGGGCTTGCCCAGGGTTAAACAAACAAACATTGCACCTCTTTGAAGAAATATTTGACTCTGTACCAAACGCTTTTACCGATTACAACTTTGACATATTAACTAGGGTGGAATGTGAGTCATCAATAACATAGAGTTATGTCATGTAATGGTTAACAACTATTGAGGATTCTCTGTATAATTTCTAATTATATAGGGTTCGGTGTGTAATTAAGAAAGTATAGGGGGTTATGTGTGTAAAAGTTCCTTTACATTATTATGGACATTTTTATAACTCTATATGTCTTTGAGATTTTCTAAATACTATTACAAGTGAAAAAAATGACATGTCTTGAGGCTCCTTGAGCAAAACATTTTGTCGTTTGAGTCTAGAATCGAATATCTTTATCAATCTTACAAGTTACAAAGATAAATAAATATGAGTTCATATCGATAATTCTGTGTCATTAGTAAAACAGAGGCTTGTGGTATATTTTTGCTAACATTTTCTCCTTTTTAATGATGACAAATAATTAATAAAGGAATTTTGAAAAAATTATCGTGGGGTCAAATTTGTTTGATTGAGTTTCAATTCAATACATCTTTTACCAAAAGCTCCCCTTGCAAGGTGGGAGATAAGTTTGCAAAGCATTTCACTAAACTACTTATATAATCTTTTCTTCTCCTGTTTATTATCAAGAAAATGTGTTAGAGAAAATATTATGGAGATAGTAACGAGATTAAAAACAAGGTAATGTATCAAAAATAGGTCGATGCAACATGCAAAAGTATATAGATCATGAAATGCTAGATAGCGTTGATGTCACGAGGAAATCCATAATGTTACATAATATTACAAATTAGATAGAAAGGAAACTAGATAGGGAAACTACTTGTAGTCAGTGAAGGGGTCATATTCTTCAGCGTATTTTTGAGAAATTGAGGGGCAAATCTTTTCCTGAGTAAGATAGTATCTTGAGTGGTCATTTTATCAAAGGCATCACCAACGAAGATATGGTCTTCTTCTTGTTTTTCTTCCTCTTCTTCTTCTATATGTTGCTTGTCTTGTGAACAAGTTGCCTTAGATGTGCTTCAAGACACGGAAAGAGATGGAGGCACAAGACAAATGCAATGAAGAGTAGAATGCCGAAGCAAACAAGTATCACATGGCGGAGGAGGCGAAGAAGGAGCATAGACGTCAGTTTGGGACTTACGTGCCTTTGGAGATTGCTCATTTGCTAAGTGGGACATGTGAACTTTATGGTCCAATTACTATTGGATGGCTTTTTGCTACTAAAGAGAGAGAGAAGAAGCTACGATCATGGCTTGAGATACAAAACTTTTTTGGGACCGAAAAGTGTAATCATGGTATATACAATCTTAATCAAATGTAGATGGATCAAATTGAACTAGATATAAAACAAGGCCATGAAAATAAAGAGCAAGGAAGGAAGAAAAGCGATGGGTTTGGGTCTTTGTGGTGGTGGTGGTGGAGGAGGAAGATTATCTTTGGTGGAGGACATGGTCCTCATTTCTTCTTTCCTTGAGAGGCTTTACCTTGTTGATTTTATGGAGGCCTTTAGTGGGAGTGATGGTGAAGTGGTTGAGGACATGGGTGACAAGAACGCTTAAGGAGTGCATGTAGGAGGGGTTGCAAGAATAGAGAAGAGGAAGTAGTTCTAATTGAATGGATGGTCATGAATAAAGGTATAGTTAGAATGAACATCTCATGGGTGGCATGAGAAAGGTTGATCATCTTGTTTCTGAAGTTCCGCGAAAAGAGTCAATTAAGGATTCGAGGGGGTGGGTGAAAGTAGGGTGCTATAGGTGGTTTTGCAGCTTAGAGTGCCTCGCTGGTAAGTATGCACTCACAAAACATCTCATGAGAGACTTAGCGAACAAGCTCAATGATTGTAGGTCCCTCATTGGGACATTCAACATTGTCTTGGATAACATTGGAATTAACAGAGGATGTTCGGTTAGTGATGATGGTGCAAAGTCAGTAACCTTCTTCTTGGCTACCTACATCTTTTAGGTTGGCATAAACAATGAGGTGGCAACTAGAGGAGAAATACTCACATGGTAGATGAGAGTCAACATGGGTAGAAGAAAATGGCTCAAAGAGCATGTTTATGTTTTGGATATAAAAAAAGGTGGTATTAGGAGTTGAACTTATCGAGGAAAGAGTCCCAAAGGATGGGTTAACGGAGATTGAGATTGTTGACATGAATCAATTGATCTCATGCTATACAAACTGTGTTTGAGTGGCAGAGGGTTGTCCATAGTTGGAGTACTTGGTAGACGAAACCATGTTGATCGATTACAAGAATGGGAGTGGTCGATCAACGTCAAGTGATTGATCACCAGAGGTGATTGATCGGTCAGCATGGGGGCTAAAGTAAAAAAAAAGTTCTTTTGAGGGGTTTTGGGAAAGAAGGATAGGCTCATGTAGGGTAAACACAATAAAAATCAAACAATCCTAACAACAAAATTTAGAACACAAGATAGAGAGAAAAGTACCTTTCTTCAAGGTTGATTAATCCATTTTTGAGGGTTGATTGATCGAGCAGGGTCTTCTCAAGCTTCGTTCTTCATCCCGATGAGGGTTTTGAGAAAAATCGATTAATTTGCCATAAAAAGATGTCTCTTTGAAGGGAGGCAATGTCAAGGTATAGGACATTATGACTAAAGTTTCTATCTATTCAATCAAATCATATTTTGTGTGTCGAACAATATTTTTCAAAAAAAATCTCCGAGCTAATTTGATCAAGTCGTTGAATCTGCTAGTCTGATTGATTAGGTGTACTTTTTATGAAAATGTTTCAAAATTAAGGTAAGAGGGGAAATTTTAAGATAAGTCATTGAGTATGAATAAACCCAATTTTCTTTTTATATTCTCAAATTGAGAGGTTGCACAAGATTTAGTAAAAATACATGCCAATTGACTGTCTATAGGAATAAAATTAACTTGAATCTCACCCTTGAGGATCTTTTCATGAATAAAGTGATAGCATGTGTCATTATGCTTTCTTCTAATCTAATGATTAACTAAATTTTTAGTCCAGCTAATTCTTCTTGTTTTATTTAAAAAATGAGAGTTTAATTAAAATTAACCTGAAGCCTATCGAGTTTGCTTCATCCATAATATTTGGAAATATGTTAAAGTAGCATCTGCATATCATGCTTTAGTCATAAATGGTGCAATGCAAGTTTGCTTTTTTAAAAACCAAAATATGGCATTCCTTATGAGTTGACATGTGTCGTTGGTACTTTTCTATCAATATGGCTATTGGCATGATTAGCATTGATAAATGCAAATAAATTTAAGCCAAAATCTCAATTGTAACTAAATATCAAAAGATTCTTTTTACATCATTTAAGTGACATTTTTATAGTTTGCTTGAAACCGTGCAATTCATTCTTATATTTTTCCACTGATGATATAATTACACGTCTATTACTTTTATATTTATTTTTTTATTTTATTTTATTTTTTATTGTATATTTGTGTTTATATCTTTGGTGCGTGTATATAAAATGACACTTTCTTGATAAAACGTTTTTTCTCTTTTTTTGGTATTTTTATGCCAATATTTTAGTGTAAGTTGCTTTTTCTTTTTGTGTTAATATTTAACATGTTATTTTCTTCGATATATTTTTCCATTCATGGTATACTTTGAACATGTTTCAAGATTTCTTTTTTATTTGGTACGGTTGATTTTTTGTAGTGTATCATTAGCACATTTTTTATCGCAATTTGTTGCTATTTGTATAGAATATGTTATTTTCTTCACGACATCATGCTTTTTTTATTTTTAATTTGCTAAATTTTACGTCATTTTTTAAGTATATGATTATATCATTTGTGATAATATATTAGTATGTTGTTTTATTCCTTGTTGATAATTATTCATGTTATGAGTTGCATATCCTACTATTTCTTTCTTTATTTGTTATTTTCTTGGTATTTTTGTTGTATATGGTGCTACTTTTTTTAAGTATATGTTTTGGTAAAATATTTGGTGATAGTATATAGCATATTATTTTCTTTATGACATGCTTTTTCTCTCTTTTTATTTGTTAGTTCTTTAATATTTATGCAGTATAAATATAAATATAAATATAAATATAAATATCATAATTTATTTTTTATAAATAGTAGTATCATTGCAACTAATTACCATAGATGCGATTAATTATGACAATGAAATTTTTAGCAATGGTTCGTTGTTTTTGCAACGAGCTTTTGGTTGACACAAAGTAAGGTAGCCAAGACTAGTGGCAACGAACACATTGTTACCACAACTTTTTGTAAGTAAATCGACGCAACTCAAGGTTTTTATTTCCACAATTTTATACTTCCATGTCACATATCACCATTATGATTTTTTGATATATGTGTATATTTCTATAATTAATTTTATTTTGGCATTATCTATTTATTGATAGGTAATATTATCTTAAATGAAAGTACTTATATCCTTTATCCATAGCTAATCCAATATGCATTCATCTTAATTCAAAAGGAAAATTTGTCGTTGCCACAACTTTTTTTATTCAGCATTTGAAGACAAAAATTCCGTCGTAGAAAGCTAGATATTCCATAGTCATAAGAGGCTAGATATTCCATAGTCATAAGAGGTTTATTTTATCGTGTATATAGCATGGTATTTTCCTATATCATTTTTCAATTCGTGTTTTGTGTTGATATATGTTATTAGTTGGTTCTTTGTCATTTTTTATCAATGTTATACTTATTCTTTCTCCTATTGTTTTCTTCCTCGTCATTTTTCATTCACATCCTAATCCTATTATTTCACTCAAAATGAAAAATGCATTGTTCAAATTCAAAGAACATGCTATTTGATGCTAAAATACAATCATGAGTGTCATTTCATCTCGTTTTTCCTATCATTTCCCTCATGAGGCTAAAAGGGTGGCTTTCTAAAGGTAGTATGTTATTTTCTTCCTTATTATTTTCCATCCATGTTATAATTTGCTATCTCTTGCTATTCACTAAAATACAAACATGTTATTTCCTTCTTTGTCATATTATTCACTCCCCTTAAGCTTACTCTTTGATGCCATAATATATTGAACATGCTATTCGATGATAAAATACCATGAACCCGTTGATCCTCCATATACATACTATGCCTTCCCCTTTTGTCGAAGGTCGTTCGAGCTTCTCCAGGGAGTATGACATGGGTTAGTTCAGTGTTGTAACACTTGGTACTCGGACATTGGCTCGAGCTGCCCCTCCTTACACTAAAAAAATATGATCACCTTATGTCCTTGAATTAATAACCAGCATCCTCTGCCCCTCATGACCAACAAGGAGTAGCATAGGAATAAAGGTTGCTCTTCTTGCCTTCTTGAGTTTATTATTTCATGCACAAGTATGATATTTCTGACCATACTCTTTAATGCTAACATACATTAAAAAAATGTTGATTGGTGATTGAATACCGCGAACTTGTTATTCAATGCTTACATACCACAAATATGCTAAGCGGTTATTAAGTAAAACTGAGAAGTCAAGGAGTAGTCTGGTGGTAGTGCAGTGTGCCTATACCTTAAAGTACTCGAGTTCGAATCCCAACGAGGAAGCTCCGACCCCTGAAATTATCGGGCCTACTATCTAAAAAAAGTACCACCAACCTTTTATTTCCTCTATGTGCCTCCTATTTCTTCAAAGTTGCTTTTCTTTTGTGAAGAAAATGAAAGGTAAATTCCGATGTTGCGGTTCTTCCTTAAATAAAAGTTTTTGAACTTTTAAATTCTAATTTGAGATTACGAATGTATAGCCTGAGATTTAGGGTAATTAAAATGAGTCGCATTCCAAATGGCACGTTGTGTTGTTTTGTTAATTATTTGGATGTATTAATCTATGTTGGTCTTACTTTGATTTCTAGTATAGTCTTCTATTATTCATTAATCGATATAAACAACTACATCGTAGGCAGTTATCATCAAAGCAGAATGTAAAATGTGGTACATAATAAAATAATTCGATATTCCAAAAGGTTAATTAAAGTTCAATATACACTACATATTCATCCTTCCAACTTTTGAACCCAAATTTAAGTTAAACATTCTACAAAACCCAAAAAAAACATGATAAAACCAACACTGGGAAACATTAAAGCCCGCATTTATTTATCATTTTTTACTACTTTTTATATTAACAATACATATTCATTGGAGATACAAGTTGTGACCCAGCCTAGTAAATCATGCAATTTTATTAGATATTCGAAAAGGCTAGGTGAAATTAGGCTCAAGTTTCAGTTTATAATTAACAACAAGTTACAGTCCCCTCCTATTTAAAACATAATTTAAAGTCTTGTATTTTTGCCTTGATTTTGTTATTGAGTAAACTATACAAAAGTCCCCAAACTATATATCTGATTTCAATGTCATACGTGAAATTTAAAAGGTAGCAAACCCTGAACTATATAACCGATTTCAATGTCATACTGGAACTTTAAAAGATAACAGCGTGGTACCTGATCTTTAATATTTATCTCAATGTGATCCTTGGTTGTTGAAATTTAGTTGATTGTTTGATTTTCTAACATTAAATCACAACAGCTCAAGATCACATTGAGACAAATATCAACGATTGGATACCACATTGTTACATTTTAAAGTCCGGTACGACACTGAAACTGGGTGTATAGTTCAGGCACTTTTCTGTAATTTACTCTTTAGTATTAGTTTTCCATCCCTACTTCCTTTTTTCTTGTCTCAAAAATGCCTACTTATTGCGTCCCTCCCTCCATGCATTCGATAAAAGATCCTCACCATTTCTCCTCGTCCCTCGCATAGGCCACTCCGCTCTCAAGACCACCACTCGTTGTATCTTATGGGAATAAGAAAGAACTTCAAACAAGTGCACAGATAGAACTTGAAATCTATGAAGATGTCGAGTAGTAGAAGACTCATTATCGTTCAAGTGAGACTAGCAATCCCCCAAGCGCAGAATGGCAAGCCCTTAGTTAAACGTGGAACCATGCGGAGTCTGCTAAGAGGTTTTGATCTCTAGGGTAGGGTCGTCGTCATCCTTCGCTACCATGCCTCTCATCGCCTCTCCTTGCCCCTCCATATCCATCACCTTTACCCCACCTCACCTATCCTTGTCTTCATTGAACTCCTAACACGTCCACCCATCTAACTGCACACCCACACCAGCTACAATCCCACCATCATTCCTCACTACATAAACTCGCTGCATCTGTCTAACCATCACCACTTCAACTGGCTCGTAATTGGACGACTGGATATGTGAAGTCGTATCAGTTACTTCAACAATCGCCCGATGATGCCATAACAACATTTCAAGCATGTCTTTGGTTTATTTTTGCAAGAACAAGATGAAAACGAAACACACAAAATCTAAGGAAGTGTTTATGTTCTGAAGTTCTTGAGGTCTCAGGTCAAGCTGCTTATGCTGTTGTGGTGTATGATGTATCTATAGAATATGGTATATTGAGCCCATAACACTAAAATGCCGTTTAAATTTTAGGGAATCTGTGAAATATAAATCCACCAATATCATGTTTCTGCAACCAACAAACTTACGTAATGAACATGCAAGCATAATAATATATTTCCCACGCACGCTAGAGGTATGTTTTTAATACAATTGGAATTCATGCAAACATAATAATATATTTCCCATGTACGCTAAGGGTGTGTTTGGTTGACGGGTTAAAGCGGGTTAAACTGATAAAGGGTAACCCGTTTTTTGGATTTTATTGTTTGGATAGAGGGTTAAACTGGATGTAGATTTGGAGTGATATGATTGTATTGGAATTTGAAAAAGTAAGTAGTTATTGTGATGTAATTGTATTGAAGTTTGAAAAAGTGAGTAGAAGTGTAGTTTATACTTTTTATATGATATGATGGTATAATATATTATTTTTTTGATAGGATTAATGATGTAAAATTGATTTATTTAATATTTTAAAAAAAGAATAAAATGAGGCCCACGGGAAGAGAGAGGATGTAGGTTAAGGGAGTAAACTCCCCTAACCCACAGGTAACCCGTCATCCAAACGGTACCTAAGAGTACGTTTTTTAATACAATTAGTTGTCAATGCACTTCTACAGGGAATATACCTTCAATGTTAACAGTAATACTGCTGATAAATACGCAACAGGCTACGGAGAGCGTATATGTTAAAAGCAATGGGTGGAGATTTTCACGAGACAAAACGATGCATGTTTTGTAGGTCCCCATTGAGACGACTACTTATTAGCAAAGATCTCGTTATTTCACTAGACGTGAAATGTTTAAAACCCCAAAATCTGAACTCAGAAGGAAAAAAACGTTAGATCATGCATCAAAACCTGATCTGAACCTATAACTTACAACAGTAGCCCAGATTTTTGTATGGCGTTCTGAATAATACATACAACTAAAATATAGCTATGTTTCTTTGTAGATATTGACAAAAAAACAAAGGCAGCCCAGTACAAAAACTAAAGCTAACAAAAGCTTGCAATTACATGTCTCAGGTTAATCACGTCAGTCAGCTTGCAATTACATGTCTCAGGTTAATCACGTCAGTCGGCGATGAAAATGAAACATCTTACACAGAAGATTCACAAAAAAGTGATATCGAAAGCGCAAAGAAACAATCCACAAAAAGAGACATCTTACACAAGATCCGCCCGAAGTTAACGATCAACAAAAGATCAACTGTGATAAGTCATTGAAAACACAATGCAAGGGGGGTAAAAGGAGAAGACCAGATCAAACAAACAAAAGGATATCAAAACTTTTGCAATAATCGATTAAGTCTAATACTCTTGACAACAGCAATTACGGAATTGTCCACAATGTCCGTAAATCAAAAAAACATTGGTAGCCCAGGCAACTAAGAAAAAAGTTTAAAATTAAAACAAAACATGTTGAGTTTGCTAACAAGAAATAGATAGAAACCAAACAAAGTCAACCAATAGGACTCATCCTGTTACATGACTATATCAAACAGGCACTGCAATTCTTCCAGCAACTTGGTCAAGATCCCTCTGGCCCTGAGAGGTGATCCTTCTCCCTCTGCATTAAAATAATCAAATTTGTTAATAATTTTCAGATGTCATAAGGAGAAAACTCATTATTAAAAACAAGCTTCTGCAAGTGCAATGCACTAAATAGCTCATTGCATCTAACTGACACACAAAGATGAGATACACAGGCAAAATCAGAATACATCTTTTGACCAAATCCAACAGTAGCAATGATCATGCCAAATTCATATAAAAAGTGAGTCTATGGATGAAGGTTGGTTGGGCTTTAAACTAGACGATGGGATTCATTATTAGATAGATCTATAACATTGATTGATTGTTATGTCTTCCCAGGCAATAAGAATAATTTCTTAAACTAAATGCAACTGAGCATGACAAAAAATAGTACTCATACACACCATGAAGACACCTTCTAGTTGACCATCCCTCAAACATACATCGTTCAACAGCAAACAAAACAAGGACAGAGAAAAACCAATTGAATCGAATGTCAGATTGTAAGAACTAAATATTAAGTAGGGAAACAAAGTCCAAGCAGTAAAATAGAATATGATTGAAGCAAACCATGATACTCACCCCTTTGTGTCAAAGGTAACAATGCCTAACTTATCCAGCTGCTGGAGAATGTGGCGCGCAACTGAACCACTGCTCTTGCAGAAGTGAGGAGGGCGACTTCCATTCCTCTGCCTTCCACCATAGAGCTTCTGGAATTCTCCTACCCCAATACCCTGACGAAGGTAGATCTTCCTTGCCATAGAAGCTGCAAATAATGATTTTACATTATGATTATGAAGAATTAACATAAAATCACTAAATCACAAATTAGGGTTATGAAAGAAGTCTACCGGCCCTTATAAAGTACCAATCCGGGTCATAAGGAGCAAGCTCCTTGAAACGGCCAGTCTTGACAGTATCAACCCATGTTGGAAGCTCGATCTTCATTGAAAAATTAAATGAAATTAATAAAGTACCCCAAACAACAACCAAACTTAATAAATGGGTCCAGATAAATCAGCACTAAAAATGAACTGTAGGAGAGAAAGACTTGAACTGTGAATTCTAATTTTTGACAATCAAGTTGCTTACAAAGAAAACCATGAATCTAATTCAATGAAATGAAACAAATCTGGTTATATCTCAAATTCTCAACTACATAGACACATGGATAAATGAGAATATGCAACAAAAGAGATACTAAAAAATAATAAGAAAAAATTAACATTAAGGCACAGGGGCCTTTCGGAACCAAACATACTTCCAATTCAAAAAATGTCTTCGATTGAGAAATACATATAGAACTTGACCTTATTCTGAGCGATTGCACTGGGTAGAAGAAATGAAGATCAGCGGACAGAACGCTCACAAATATTGAGAGAGTTAAAAAACAAGGCAAAATTATTAAGCAATACTGGTAGCTTTTATAATCCTGATCGTGTATGATTATGTTCTTTGGTTTATCAAAACAAGACCCAAAGCCTGTAAAGATTTCGTTTTTCATGTCGTTCTTTCACGATGAAAAAAATATCAAAGCATCGCTTAAATTGTAAGCACGAATAGAATGTATTCGTGGGAAAAGAACTGTTAGATCACATATCACACGGGGAGCACGTTTAACTACAATCCGTAAACATGAAAGGGATGTACAAAGTGACAAAGACTAAGTAGCGAGTATGGATGCATTGTATCGGAAATACTTCTATATAAATAATGGTATCTCTATATTTTCCAGGTGAGCTAGATATGTTGAAAGTAAAATAAGGTGAATCGATTTAATCTATCCATTTAGATTAAATTCAAAGAGAAGACATGTCTCTAATAGGAACAGAATTCACGGCCCAGCATCAAACAAGACCGAGATGAAGACGATATTCCATGATCAGACGCCACGAAGAAAATCCATCAATCCGCATCAAAATAATTTATAAAATCAAGATATACCATCAAATCCATCGATAGAACCGAGCAACCAAACATCCATCACAGATCCATCAAAGAAGCCGCATTTTCGAATACAAAACACCCAAACAACGTAAAAGAAACAACTTGCCACCGAATCGACCAAAAAGGGTGGGGGCAATGGATGATACCTTGCCGCTCCTCTTGAGGTGGCCCGCGTAAGCCTTGACGAAGTCATGGGGCGACACGTCCTTGACGGTCCTCGCCTGCCCGGCCTCCATGAAAGTGGATCGCAGGAGATAGGAACTGCTGCTGCCGGCGGAAGTTCTTTCTAGGGTTCGGAAGGAAAGGAGCCGCTTCTAGGGTTTCACTTATATAATATGGGGGATTGATTTAGGATTTATTTATAGGATTTCTTTGTTTCAAAAACGACGCATTGAAAATAAACGGGGCGTTCACATAGAACACAAGACCCTCAATCGGATCCAACAAAGAACATAAGGGGATCTTAATGCTTTACATCAATATGCACATGATTAACAATGAAATTAAACTTTTTTTAAAGCTAATTTGGAGATTTTATTCATTTCTCTCCTCAAAAAGAACAAAAAGAGCATAAAAACGTGAGGATGTTGAGTAGTGCATATTAAACAAAATAGAAAAAGTCTTGAGTTATGACTTTGAATTGATACAAATTCAAAAATCATCAAAAAAATAGAAAAAAAAACAAGCTTTTGAGCAAATTAAATGTCATGATGTGGGGGTGTTTCTTTCTTGTTTTACAGAATAAGCCATCCGACTCATATTAGAAGATATAGCCAAGCAAAGCTCCCAGTGAACATAAGATCTTTACAAGTTTGCAAAACTCATTCGCCGTCCTTTTAAAATCATAAAGCGTAAAATTGTTAGAAAATAAATTAGGGATATTTACACCCATAACCTTGAGTAATATGCTAATTACCCCAGGAACCCTGCATAAGTGTGAATTACACTTAAACCCTCGAGTAATGCTTAACGATTACGTGCGTAACCCTCCGTTACGCTGGGACGTTAGGGGTAACCATGGTTGGGTTACCACCTACCACCACCGAGTTACGAGGTGGAGATCAAATGGCTGGGATTTGTTGCCGCCACGTGTATGGTGTAGATGGAAGCGGAAGTCGAATCGATGAATAGTGCATGGGTGACGAGGTAGAATAATCGACTTGAAGGCTGGTGGATGGTCATCACGACAGTTCTGCCACCATTAGCAAGCTCCCACAGAGAGGACACGATACGTTGTGCCGTCGTCGACTCGAGCCCTGACGTGGGCTCGTCGAGAAATATCAGACTAGGGTTGATCAGCATCTCCTGCCCGATGCTCACTCGCTTCCTCTCGCCACCGGAGACCCCGCGAACCATCGGCCCGCCGATGATGCTGTCACGACACGACGACAGCCCAAGCTGTGAGATCACAGCCTCCGCCCGATCCGCCTTCTCCTGTCTCGTCATGTCCCTCGGCAGGCGCAGCAGCGCGGTGTAGAAGAGCGTCTCAGTGACGGTGAGGTGCGGGTAGAGGACGTCGTCCTGCGTGACGAAGCCCATGTTGCATTTCATCGAGGCGGAGAACGGCCCGCCATTGTACGTGATGGAGCCTGACAAATCCCCGCCGATCAAGACGGCCGCTGAGAGCGGTGAGGAGCGTGGTCTTGCCGCTGCCGGACGGGCCGAGCATGGCGAGCATCTCACCGGGGAAGACAACGCCAGAGACGTCGTTGAGTATGGTCCTCTCGTGGTGGCTTTTGCCCTCGGTTTTCCCGCCTCCCCTGCCATTCTTGGTCTTGATCTTGTATACCACGTCCTCGAACTACATGCACCGCAATGGCACCTTCCCTGACCTCCTTCCCACTCTGCATCGACACCCTCAATTAGGCTGCCACTTCCCCTGCAGGACCTCCACGGACTTCCTGCTCCTTCGCTCGAACGATGAGGGCAAGTATTCCGTTGCTTGTCATAGTTCCAACGCATAGTTGGAGGGTTAAGCTCTTGTTCGGTTAATCGGAAAGAAGGTTCAAGACACCGACGAGAATTTACATGCCTTGCCAACCCTGTGAAAATAGCATAAATGACAGGGACATGGTTCTATTAGATCCTTCGTGGAGCTGAGTTAATCGAACAAGCAAGCCTCCGGCACCTCCGGGCGGAGGGGGTGAGAAAGCACGACGAAAAGGCCCGTGCTTTTGCAAGGGGTACAAGAGGTTGGCGTGGAGGAAGGTAATAGATGCAATAGTGGAGAATGGGAAAAGAGGTGTGGAGACGATGATGAAGTTCAATGTGGCTTTCGAGGAGGCGTACAAGACGCAGATCGGGTGGCGCTCGGAGGAGAGGAGGCAGAGGGGGCTGCTGGCAGTGCTAGGATAAGGGAAGGCAGAGGGGGTTGTTGGTGGTGCTCGGCCTTACAGCTTCAAATCATTTCACCCGACATTAATCCCTAACCTCCTTCTCGAGCACCAGAGTGATAGAGGGTCAGTGACAACGGTCGGCTCCAGTTCTGTAGAGCCATGAGAGGTCGAGAACAAGAAGAAGAGGTATGGTCCGAGAGGAGCTTCGCTCCCTCGTTTCGTCTGCAACAACAACGTTCAGCCATCGGAGTTGATGCCCACTCCGTGGAGGAAATGACGCTTCGATACGTTGAGCAGGTTGACTGGGCGGTCGGAATGGGGAGGGAGTAGGTTGAAGGAGGAAGAGGAGTAGTCATTTCTAAATAATAGAAAATAAAAGGGTATAAAATGTAAAATACCCGACTGATTCCGTCATACTTAACGGGAAATAGGATGGAAGTTAACCCGGAGGTTGTGGGTGTAAGAGTTAAGTATTACTGAGGGTCCTGAGGATAATTAGTGTTTATAGAGGGTTTCCGGGGTAATTACCATATTACTCAGGGTTATGGGTGTAAATATCCCAATAAATTATGGTGCCAACTAGCGAGAGTCAAGCTGCAAAAACCAAGAAAAATGAAATATTGCCTTCAAGCTAAATTTATAACGGGTTAGAGTTAGTTTTGATGTGCATATGAATATGGGAAGGGGTTGATAAAATGAAGGGCAAGAAGCATTCGTTGGAGAAGAGAGACATTTACAACATGGTCATGGTAAGTGAAAGTCTGCTATAAAAGATAGGAACTGAGTTTATCTCTGATCAAAGCATAAATAAAGATGTATAAATTAAAGTAAGATGGATGGATGTTTACTTTGATTCCATGGGGGAGGGGGTTGTGCCAATAGTCAAAGTACAAGCTTCAAAAATTTTTAATAAATCCACGATAACTCCAAATGACATGAATCAACTCCATTCTGTGCATATTGTTATCATTAATAGATGAAAACCGCTGAAAAGATACAAAATTATATGTATGGCAAATAAAGCCAAACCTTAGCCATGAGACAAAAAATCGTAAAGTCTGATATATATCTTATGTACAGTCTGATATGAACCTAAACCACCTTTGAAATAATGTACGTCAAATTCTCCACAAAATTAGAACAAATTCAAACAAACAAGGTTCATTTATGGAAATCGATTTTCGTATTGAATTGTACATTGTATATATTTACAAGCTTTAGTTTGTTATTTTATGTAATTAAGTCGTTTCAATTGATTTCCTTTTCATTTATTTTCTTTATTGGATATACCAATTGATTACATAAAAATCAAAAACTAAAAAATAGCAATGTGAGAAAAAGATGTTTTCTGACTATGTATGTATTGTCTTCTACTTCTTTATATCTCCACTTCCTTATTTTACTTCCTTACTTTCTTAAATATTTGAAATACAAAAAAATTAATGTGTAGATGTATGCCTAGTATTTTATTTAACTTTCTTACGTATATTTTATTAATTACAACTCAATGAAAAATATATAACAACCACTAGATATTTTATATTTATAAATATCTACAGAAATCTGTAGTTTGAACATGTTATCTTCTTTGATTTTGAGGTCTTCGTAGAATTGCAGATTTCATCAAACATTTGCAATATCCATTTTGATCACTTTTTTTAATACTTTTCTTTTATTCTTTATTGATTTTCCTTCAATTTCTTAGTTTTGGGTCAACTTTTCTTATTATCAATGGTTAAGTGGCATCATACCATTAGGCTCCAGTCAACTCAACCATCCGGCATTGCCTCCCAATCAACTCCGCGGACCCCTTTAGCCAACCCCTCTTGTCTTGCCACGTCACCTAGGTGAAGGGTGAGGAGTGGGCCTCGTGCATCATGGAAGCATTAAAATCACATCATGTGTGATCTAG
The DNA here is from genome assembly GCA_037367405.1 of Ottelia alismoides. Lineage (NCBI taxonomy): Eukaryota > Viridiplantae > Streptophyta > Magnoliopsida > Alismatales > Hydrocharitaceae > Ottelia > Ottelia alismoides. The sequence continues at coordinate 1,140,348 of JAZKJV010001091.1, read as the reverse complement.
ATCAACTAGTCGTACTAATTGGCGTGGCAGTGGAAAATAAAAAAATTTAAGATGAAACCACATGGTACGGGAACCTTCCCATGTAGTTTCATCAAGTCCACATGAGTTTTAGGCTTATCTTTTGAAGCGTTGTTGTAATCCTCAATCCTCAAAGTCTCTAAACGAAGAGGCCTCCTGACTCAAGTCCGATCCGACGAGAGTGCAGTTATGGGTGTGATGATGAGTTGCGTACTTCAAGCAATCTCGAGCAACAATATAAGCTGGAAACCTCCCGATTTCATCTCATGAAATCACTTGTCTTCTTTACCGGCACGATGCACGAAAGAGGACAGAGTTCTTTGAGCAACCGTTCCGGCAACAAGACGACAACACGACGACAATCGCGATCTCCACCAACCTTGGGCAGGGGGTGATGAATCTCCACTGCATCACCTTTATTATTTCATTTTGCCCTTAAATCTCTAGCTAAATGCATGTATATAACATTAATTTATACAAAATAACATTCAATAAATTGATAATAAATATTGTATAAAATACTATATTTAATACCAAAATAAAAGAATAAAGGAAGGGAAATAAAAAGAATAAAGTGTCAAAGAAACTGAGTGGCCCTAGACCCCGAGATCCGGTCATCATGATGACTTGGTCGAGAAGAAATAAAGTATGGGGAGATAAGGCGGCTAACTATACAGAAAACACCACTTAAAAACCCTAGTTTTAACCCATGTATATACCCTTTTTGGGACCCATTTTATTTTGTTATTTTTATACCTCAAATAATAAAACCCTCTATATGAAAGTTGTACATAACATACAAACAAAAACACAAAATTGTTTTTACACAAAAATAATACACGGTGCACTTGAGACACACAGAATAAAAACGTAAAGAAAAATTCATAGACATGTATATTATCCATAGAGAATCAAAATTGATCAAACTCACCTTTATTGTTCATAAAATTAAATTATCTATTTAATGAAGGTGGTTTCATGTAATTTGGAGTTGAGATGCAAAAGTTGACTTTTGGGTCCATATTGTACTATGTACATGTATAAAATAATCAATGTATTTATTCTGTATATTTTTAGGTTTCATATATTTTTATATACTTGTAAATATTATTTAAAATAAATTTAAATAATGAAAATAAAAGAAAATCATAAAAAATTCATTAAAAATGCAATAAAATATACAGGTAGAGTATACTTATATAATATGTGTACATATTTATGTAAGTGAATAAATAAAATGAGAAAAATACAATAAAAATATGAAAAAGTGTAGTTAAATAAGTTATAAATATATAAATTATGTAAATATGAAATAAAATATAAAAAAATAAAAATCAAATGTACTAAATACATGTATATATACTTATATATATACATGTAAATATTAACACATAATAAATTAATTTGTAAAAAGAAATAAAAATGCTCTAAAATGGTACATAAAATAACATACATTTTTCATGTTTCAACCTTTATTTAATAAAATAATCTTATTTTTTTATTTCATTAGGGTTTTCCACCATAGAATTATCTAGTGGTCTACGTGGACTAACCATATCTTTTATTTTGTTAACCTCAGGTCAATTGTATGCCCTCAGCCGCCCCTCCCATCAGAATTCACGGGGAGACATTCTTCTCTCCATTTTCATGCCTCCTCCATATCGCCATTTCTCTTGAGCAGGCCACCCTCATACAACATGTTTATCCCTCTCCATCGCCCTATGTAGGGCTGGCTATTGAGTCACAGCTCGATGAGCCAGGCTCGGGCTCGGCTCGATAAGGGCTCGTGAGCTTGGTTCATTAAGCCATTGAGCCGAGCCCGAGCCAGGTTTTTGGGCTCGATAGCTTATAGAGTTGATCCCGAGTCGAGCCCTGCTCAGCTCGATAACTCAATAACGGGCTCGATAAGGAACATATATATATATATATATATATATATATTCTATTTGTGAAACTACAATGATTTTTATTTTTATTTGTATTAATTTTGCAACATTGTTAATGGTGGATTCTGTGTTTATGTTGTTTTATGTAACAACGATGTTGGGTGGACTATGTTGTAGACTTGGATTTTCTACCTTTTATATGTTAATCTAGGTTATAGTTAGATATTTAGTATTTTTCCCTTTTTATTAACAAGCATAATGTTACAATATATATTATAATTTAACTTTATATACAACTCGCATGGTGGCCTATTGGTAAGGTGGATGATCTTTAAAAAGGAGGTCACAGGTTCGATCCTAAGCAAAACACTTTTTCACCAAAAAAACCTAACCAACCCCTTCCTTCTTACAAGCCATCTCTTCTCGAAATTCCATCCATCTCTGTGCATACATAACTGACCTACGCCCCTCTTTTGCTTTTTGATATGTTTCATCTCACTGGAACCCTCAAACCATAGCAGGATTGTGTTGAGCTTGGTGACAGCTCGCTCCGCAAGATGTTTGCAGTGCATAGGAGGTGTGGGGGACGTGATCCATACTGCCCGAAGCTCTGCTCCAATGATGCCATCTACTCCCTGACTCAGCATGTATGAGCTATTTTTTCCTATTATTTATAGTATAACTTTCCTTCATGTAATTAGTTTAGCTTTTAGTTTCATTAGTTAACCAGTAGTTTAGTTTAATTTTAGGATTAAAACAGCTGGAGCTTTAAGCTCCAACCCAAATTTCCATGTATCTAACCATTATCGATCTTCCATTTCCACCTCATTACCTTGCACACTCGCTTCTCTATCGATTGCACCCATTTCCCCCTTTGATCCTGTACGGATAGAAGAATGCCCGAGCTCTCTTAGCTACTATTCGTCAGAGCTCCTTCATCTCAACCACCCCTTGCATCTCTAGCTTCAAGAGAGGGTCGAATACGACCCTCTTGGATCCATCTTCCTTTTTGTGCAGGAACGAAAGCCCAGCAGCACCTGGAGCCCAAGTTCGAGGCTGAAGTCAGAGCTTTAGGTGCGTAGAGCTCCAGGGTCCCTCTTATGGATCTCGGATTACTTTGAACCCTTATGCAGAAGCGATTGAGTCCCAGGAAGCTAGAGCAATCGTCGGTGAGGTTAAAAGAGGTTGGAGGATGGAGATCTCGTTGATCGAAGTTCGCTCAGGCACATGTTCTTCCGAGTTCATCCAACGTGCCTCCCCGTCGTTCGATCAAGAGCCGGGCCCATATCTAATATGGGCCCTCTAATTCTACCGAAGCGGTATGCCTCCTAGACCGCACCATCCTCCACATGACATGAGCATCGCCGAATGATAACATGTATTTAGTGGGTAAATATGTTAGTAACCCTCGCGCCTTTTTGTATTTGTGAATTAGTCTTGTAAATATTAAGTGCTAAATTCTATGTAAAAGTTATAGTGGACACCTTGGGTTTGTTGGATATTACGTTTAAGTCCACGCTAGTTCACCACACGTGGCGGCCCACGTGAGGTGGGAAAATTCAAGGGACCCCTCCTGATTCCTTGTATTTTATTTTAGTATTAAAAATTGTAAATTAAGTGTTAATATTTTGGGTACTTTTTCATAGAGACCCATGGACTTTATTTTTATTGCATATATACCCTATCATGCTTGTAATTATTTATGTGCATTTCTATTTTTATTATATAGCTCATGTGCTTATTAAATCTTGGAAAATTTGAAGTGAATGACTGGTATTATGCTTATTCATGACATAATTTTTTATGTCCGATTATTAGAAATAGAATAGGAGCTATTATTCCTTACTTACTTAGAAAATATAAAAAATATAAAGCTTATCTTAAAATTCCAATAAAACAGAGTATACTTATAACTATATATTCTAAGTCCATACCAAAAAGCACAAAATATATAAAATAAAAAACCTTAAATTCTAAAAAAAAACAATCTCATAAAAATCAGAAAAATCATTGAAATCTCAAAAAGATTTATTTTGTTTCTTATTTTATTTTTATTATATATTAAAAATAGTTTTGGGAATTTCAAAGTATTTATCTATTTTTAAAAACCCAAAACAATTAAGCCTCTTTATCTTATTCCATATTTTGTATATTTAAATCAACTAAAAATACATAAAAAATAGTAAAAATTATAAAAAAAATACAAAATAGAGAAAAAAATATAAAAAATACAAAAACAATTTATTTAGTAATTTTTGAGTATATATAGTTATATTTATAAATATAATATCCTATATAGAATATTTATACTATGTATTACTTATCTACCTATTATAATAATTATTATTTATTATAATTACCCTATATATATTTAAAACCCTTAAAAACATAAAGAGGATTTTTCTTATATATATTACCTATATCTTTACATTTTAATTTAACATATATATATATCATATATAGTCTTTATAATATACATATTACCTTATAGATATATATACTTATTATATCTTTAAAAAAAAGAAAGTAAAAATTTGCAAATTTTTTTAAAAAATAAAAATTCCTATACAAAATCATTAAAAATACATAAAAAGTGAATATAATTAAAACATACAAAAAATAAAAATATAAAAAAAATAAAACAATTATTGTTTATTTTTATTGATTGGCAATGATTACTCTATTCCCATTGCTCTTTGTGGTTCGACACTCTACACTTGATGTCTATAAACATCTTTATGTAGAGTATAATAAATTTCACCTCGCATTTCTTTATTACATTAATATTATTTTGGGTTGATTGTTGATTTGATTGATTGTCCACGTTCCAAGTACCACGAGAGCGATCGATACAACGATTATCAGATCTGATTTATCGGACACCACATGCCCTCCAAGACCGAGCATTAGGAACGTCTTCTCAGTCATTCTATCAAATGGCATTGTTGTCGAGGAGCAACGTAGGATAGGATTAACATATCTATTTGCATATTTTCCTGTTTTTATTTTCTTTTTATAAATAATTGTTTGTCTGCTTCTAACCACTTCTTTGTTGACTTCTTTGTGAGGGACCGCATGATGAAGGCGACTTCCTTGGAAGTCAATACACTTGAGCTACGTGGAGACCAGCCTTTTCTTTGTAGGTTGATTGGAGAGAGCAAAGAAGAGAGATATAGAGAGAAGAGCAGATTGCCTTAGTGTAGCATTTTTTATTTATTTGTGAGGGAGAGACATTTTATTTTTGGCGGTATTAATTTGTAGTAATACAGATGCATTGGACATTTGGACACTTAGATTCTCGCGGGCCTATTTTTACCAAGTGTATGTTCACTTGGGGCTCGCATTTTTCGCCTTCTACACTTTTTTCTCCCTATTTTCCACTTATTTATACTTGTTTTACGTATTTGGATTTTCTGTCTTTATTTTCGTTGTTTTATGCGAATGAGACCTTAGATTTTTAGGATTTGCTTGATCGAGTAACCTCGGTCCAAACACCTAATATCTACATGCACCTATAGTACTACGTTTGGACATAGATCAAAATTAAATCTGTGCTTTACACTAATAGCAATTCTTTCTTAGGCCGAGTTCATCGGCTTTGCATTCCATGTAGTGTGAATTTAAATTCCTTATCTTGCATCACACATGGAGAGAGCTGGAAAGCATTGTAAGTCTTCTCATTAAGCATTCAACATTTGATACAAGGGTGAGATTTCCATCCTAGTATCCACTTGTATGGCTTTTCCGCTATCTCTCTCTGTTTTTTCTCATTTAGGATTAAAGAATATAAAAAAATCATTTGCAAATTATTTTGAAAATACTCAAAAAAGTGAAAATCTAAAAATTAAAATAAGGGGATTGTTTATTAAACCTTGATCAAAATTTTAATTCATAATGAACATCAATGTTTTGGGCTCATAAAACCCGCATTGTTTTCAGGTACATTCCAGACTGAGTAAGGCACGACCCTAGGAAAATAGAGCCAAAAACCCATCCTGAGTACCGCCTTGTTATTGACTGGATTCACGAAGTATTTGCACTTCTATCATACGTGGGTGATGAACCGCAAAATCGGCCCTTTAATAGTGTGTAATTAGCACTTGATAATGTCATCGCAGTCGGGCCAATTCGGGTCATCAAAGGACCATCTCATTTAAATATATGTCAATCAAAATGCGATGGTCGTAACTTTTTTTTAACTTGGTAAGATACCAAGGTCGAACTCAGGGACACGAGCCTCTCTCGTATTACTCGGATTTTAGTCTATTTAATTAAGCGTTGAGTTAAAGCACATATAGGTCAAATCATGCAAAGAGGCACAACAATGAATTAAATAAATAAACATGCAAAAAAGTTCTATTTAATTTTATTAAGCAAATGAATGCACATGCAAAGCGAATAATATGCCCAAATTGATAATTACTTGAGCCATAAAACATGCGAGTCAAACAGAGTCGAATAATGAAGCACTCTACATTTATAAAGCATCTAGGCATGAGAACCACGGAAATTAGGACACCTAGATAATGAAATAATGCACTACGGATCATAGTGTCAAATCTGAAATTAAAGCATGCCATAAGAAAGACAGCAAGGAGAGCTTCAAAATGGAACTGAAATCATCTCAATCGGACATATATAGCTCAAGATATGCAAGATTAAAGACAAGGGTATAAATGAAAGAAATCATGAAATAAAAATTGCAGACAGGTCCCTGGGAGGGACTAAAATGAAATTACATAAAAGAACAAGACCTTCCCTGTAAATTACCCCCACGCATAGGGGCGTCTTTGCAAATATGGAAACCTGGAGGGGTGTGGTTGCAAAATAACCACAGTGCACGTGGACGGCATGTGATAACCGGACCTGAATGCAAAATAGAAAAGTTCGGAGGGCATCTCTGCAAATTGCCCAGACGCGCACGTGCCATCCAGGCTCGGAGATAGGCTTGGACTCGGCAGAGGCTCGATGTTGCTTCGCTTGGCTTGGCTGAGGCTCGGAACTGGTCGAAGTTGCAGACGGCTCGGCATAGGCTCGGAGGAGGCACGGGGCATCCAAGCCTTGAGGCTCAGACGCTGAGGCTCGGTGCTGCTCGGGATTCGACACGTGGCTCCTGGATGTCTGTCAGATCTACAACATCCGATGGTGTACAGTGACCCCGCTGATAGGGTACGTGGCTGAACGGGACCCGTCGGATCTTGGGGATCCAACGGTACCTGGAAGAGGTGCTTGGTTGACGACATGGACGTTCTCGGACCGTTGGATGATCCCCTCGAGAGGGACATCCAATGGTGACTGCTTCTTCTCCACCATCCGCGGCTGGCGGTGAGGTTGGAGCTCCGGCGAAGGAGCTCCTCCTCCACCGCTCCATCCTGAACACGGTGAAGCTCTCCCGACGCTCCTGAAAGAAGGTCGATGAAGCTGGGTGCTTGGGCGAGGTGTCTCTCTGGAGAGGGCCACTGGATCGTTGATGTCGAGAGCAACTGTGACGAAGTGGTCTCCGACGAAGCTCCGATCGTTGAGAGCTTCGAGGACCTGCAATGTTAGAAGTATAGCCGAAGCCAAGAGGGACATGTGCGTGAGTGAACTGGAAGCTCTTGCGGGCGAGAGAGATGGGAGCTCAGAGCTCGATCTCCGTCAGTCGGAGATAAGGTGGGTCAAAGTTGGTCAGAGGCGAAGAAGTAGGGAGAAGGCGAGCGGAGGGTGTCGCGTGAAAGGGGGGATGGTGGCGGAGCTCAATGGAGGTTCCATGAAGGTCGAATGTGGCCGAGGAGGCCTAATTAAATAAGAAAAATAAGAAGAAAATGCAGAGTGAAGTCGAGGTGCTTACTTGAGGTATGGCGGGGCGATGGCTTGTGCTCGAGGTCGTCGGAGGACCTTGGGGTCTTTGCTGGACACCGTCAGCCGGTCAGTGCAGCTCGGGCGGTCGCGAGGCGCCGCAGCTCCGTCGTGGAGGTCGGAGAGTCATCACCAGGGGATGAGGTCGTCTTCGCTCTATCCAGTCGCCTCCCCCTGTCACAGGGAGGCAGAGGAGGGCTGGGCCCCTCGCCGCGTAAAGGTGGACTGGGCGAATCGAGGGAGGAGGCGCGGTATTTGAAGGTTTGAGGTGGTGGTTACTGAGTTGAGAGGCGTGTCTTGCGAGGTCGATGTGGAGTGAGTGGAGAGATGTCGTGGGGTGTTGGAGAGTTCGCGAGGTAGAGGGAAGAGTGGGGAAGACCGTGAGGCAGTTGGGTAATGGAGAGGTGGTCGGAGGTGGTCAGGATAATGGGAAGGGGCAAGTGACTTCGCGAGATGGAGAACGTGGGTACGAGAGCGGCTGGAGGTTGACGACGGAGTCCTAGCCGTTGGATCGTGAGATCCAACGACTAGGGTTTGGGCGTTAAAGGGCGGTCAGGATGTAATCGGGGGCGACATGATCGAAGGCCAAGATTTCACCATGTGTCGCGCTCTGGAGAAAGCGTAGGCGGTCGGTTCATATTAGAGTAGGACCTGCGATCGGATGGTGGAGGACCCATCAGCAATGGATGGTGGCGATGAAGGGACTAGAGCAAGGTCTAATGGCGCACGATGCGTCATGTGGCGGGCTGTAGACTAAGCACTGGTGAACGGCTGTGATGAGAAGTAGATGTCGATCGGAGGACTGAGGAGCATCAAAGGAAGGAGCGGCTGAGATGGAAGATCAGGAGCACGATCGAAGGGCGCAAATGTGCCACGTGGCAGGCTCTGATCAAAGCGCTCACGGACGGATCAGATTAGAGGCGAGGGAATATCAAATGGCTGAGGAAAATAGCAGGCGTGGAAGTGCTCTGGTCGTCGGATCAAGAAGGCGATCCGACAGCTGGAAGTGGAGGCGGAAGAGACAAGGGAGGCGGGCCACGTGGCTCACCCAGAACGGGCCACGTGGCCCAAACAGATTATTGCAAGTTTTCAATTGACTTTTGTAGGGATAAATGGCCGAATTTGAGAAAACTCAAAACATGAAAGTTGTAGATCTTAATGAGATCTACAAGTTTCATGTTGACCAAAACTGGAGATGAGATCAACTGTAGCCATCAAATATTTTGGAGGGTATTTTTAAGGCTAAAAATACCACGGATTTTTGTTTTGTCATTTTTTTGTGATTTTTAATTTATTAAGGACTCTTATAATTACATGACATTAACCTGGGTTTTATTGACAAAACTTTAAGCAAGGGGGTTAATAATGGAACATTAAGATGATGAAATTGGGTTTCATCACCCCCTGTACTTAAACTATGCTCGTCCTCGAGCATCAAAGAGAATGACTAAGTTGGATTAACCCCCTTGTGCATGTGAGTACAGGATCCAATCCGATCAAGTCAACTCGACTTTAGAGGTCCAAAATTCTAGAGTTCAACCCAGCCTTAATCAAGAGGTATCCAATTCCTCTAATTCTCCAGACTCTCTCTGATGTACATATAATCTAAAGGACATGACATTTTAGTGTTGATTGCAATTCTGAAAGTAGAGTCAAATCGTCACCCAAAGTCTTGGTCTGAGAAAATCTCCTAAGGACCCAATCCTCAACACTAGGGAATAAATCAAATCTTGCATCCATTCCACCGTCTCTTTAGTTGTCAGACTTAGAAAATGTAGATGGCAGGCCAGTAATGGAGGGTATGGGTTTGTGTCATTTCTTCTCTCCCTCTCATTGGAACAAGGTTTCTCTCTAGTGCCTTTTACGTAACACATTTTTTTGGTGTTGATCAGTGCATCCGTCAAGAGAAGTTGGAGTCGTCTGCACTTGTTTTCCTGGGAGTCACCGGGGTGTGTCTCTTTTGAGTACCTATCGTACCTTCTACACCCAGACTTGTAGCATTTACGATGCAGAGCCCTTTTTTGGTGCAAGCCCGACTCCTGGTCCTAATAGCGGTGGTCCAAGTGGACACTTTGAAAAGTTTGGGAGCGCTCGCCTTTGGTGAAAGCTCTTTTGATATTTGACTTTGTGGAATGAGCTTTTCTTTGGAATTTCATTGACTTGTATAATTTGTGGCTAGCTCCATTGCTTTTACCAAGAGTTGGCGCACACTGATCAACAATTTTTTATTTATTCACACTCTGGCACTTAGGTCAATATCAAGAGATTAGTATAAGAACCAAGTTCTCATACTGGCTAAAATTGCTGACACTTAGGTTTCATGAAGCCTCCAAAGACTTTATCCCATCCTCGAGCATCATTAGATCAAATCCAAACTCGACTTCCTCATCCCAATCCCTCAGGTGAAAAATCAACTCATCTCATCAAAAACAGCAGTCGTGCATGTGATGTGCTGATCATATTCTTTTTGTCTGAGACTAAGCATGGAATATAGCATGCAAATCTAGAAACCTATGGGAATGTGAATGATTAAGTCTAAGACCCTGATGGCTAAAGCTGGTTAACCTAAAATCTCAAAGACCTCAAAAAGCTAAGTCTCCTCGATCATTTCAGATCCTGGGTGGAAGTGTAAGTGTAGAGGATTAATCCAACTCCTTCATTCAAAAACAAGATTTTTTTTAAACTTCAAGAGATATTAGAACCGCCTAAACTCAATTGAGCATCTGCAATTCAGCCAGTATGGATGTAAGTACAGGCCGAAGCCTGTTGATTGAGGACGGGGCCTTACGCGATGTCCTCTAAACCATCCAATCTGCTAAGGGCGAACCCTCACTGAATGCAGCTTACTTAATTGGGTTTAGTAGTCACCAATGACTCTTAAAGGGGTTTGGGTTTTTCTCATTTTTATGGATTTTAATAAAGGTTAAAACACAAGTTAAACTCAACTTTCCTTGAAAAGAGATGGAGATTTTTCAAAACCATGTCACACAAATAAAAAGTTTTTCAAAACATTTTCAAAAGATTTTTTCAAAACAAGGAAAAATCATTTTCGAAAGTATTTTTATAAAAATAGCGTAACATAATATCGAAAAGCCGCGAAATCATTTGAGATCTCTTAGTCCAAAGAATTTTACCTTAGCCAAAAAGTTTTAAATTTTTCAAAATTTTCAGATTATAGCTAAAGTAAGTATACGGTATATCCGGTATACCCCTCTATACTTAAACATTGCTATGTCCACATAGCACTAGATGATACAAGTACATAGCTCCATTTAAATATAAAGGAATATACGGGAGTAAGAGGGGCTCCCCCTATACTTAGGTTAGAAATAACCTAAGTATAAAGGCAAGAAAAGGAGAGTTGAGAAAATCACGGGGACTCGTGTCCCCCCTATACTTAGGCTGAGATTAGCCTAAGTATAAAGATAGAAATTGATGTTGGGAGGGACCCAAGGTGAACGAAGAAGAGGTATGGATTTACAAGAGAGTGACTGAATCTACGGAGATGGATGGAGTGACTAAGGTTTTTGGGGAGTGTATCGAAGCAATTATGGCTCAATTCAAGCAAGCAAGACCCTCAAGTTCTCCAACTCACACATGAAGCCAACCGAAGTTGGTTTATTATCTTGTCGGTTTTATTGGTGATAAAACTTTAAATTTTTACGTGGAGAAAAAATGTGAATTGAAAATCGATGCGTACGCGGGGGTGTTGCTCTCCCAAAACCAAATTTTACTCCATTTTATGTTGACTTGCAATTTAACAGTCCCAATTATTATTTAATGTTGTCACTGAGTTAAGGTTAGCACAAAAATCAAGAAGTCATCGTCTACCGTTCATTCCCATTTTCCATTAACCTAGGTGATCAAGCTAGAAGGGGAAACCGAGAAAAGCTGCGTATTCGATAAAACCACGTTCTAGGCTAAGCAAAAAATCATGAAGTGACTTGGCGATAAATCTATAAAAAAACTTGGGCCGTTTTGAAAACCAAAATCAGTATGCATGCAAGTCGTTAAAAAGAGCCGCACCTAACATGCTTCTATTAGCGGGGAAAATTGTCTTTTGATTTGGCTAAGTGAGGCGATGCTACGTGCGTCTTTATTTAACGTGTGTCCTACCTACGAGCAAGCACATAAAAGATAAAAAATGAAAAACGCTCAAAGAGCCGCGTGCCTGGTCCTAGGTCGACACTCAAGTGGGGATGATCCCCACACAACCACGATCGTTCGATTACAACCGTGAGTCTTCGATCGAAGACCGATGTAAAAGACGAATTATTACATGACATGCAAAAATAAAAGGCAACACATTTTTTTTCTTTCTTCCCTATTTGCTCCACGTATGTTCTGCGGCTCCTCGCAGCGGGAAGCGTCCTGCTCCTCGCCTCCTTGAATCATCAAGGGCACTGCCACAAAAACAATGGTTAGAGATCGATAGAGAAGAAAATTTTGTAATGCAACATAAATGAACAAGTTGACCTATATAAAAGATACACTTAATTAAATAAACAAAAAATCCAAAAAATATAAGAAATAATCCGTGTCCCCGGCAACGGCGCCATTTGATGAACCTCAAAATCGGCCCTTTAATAGTGTGTAATTAGCACTTGATAATGTCATCGCAGTCGGGCCAATTCGGGTCATCAAAGGACCATCTCATTTAAATATATGTCAATCAAAATACGATGGTCGTAATTTTTTTTAACTTGGTAAGATACCAAGGTAGAACTTAGGGACATGAGCCTCTCTCGTATTAATCAGATTTTAGTCTATTTAATTAAGCGTTGAGTTAAAGCACATATAGGTCAAATCATGTAAAGAGGCACAACAATGCACTAAATAAATAAACATGCAAAAAATTTTTATTTAATTTTATTAAGCAAATGAATGCACATGTAAAGCAAATAATATGCCCAAAATGATAATTACTTGAGCCATAAAACATGCGAGTCAAACAGAGTCGAATAATGAAGCACTCTACATTTATAAAGGATCTAGGCATGAGAACCACAAAAATCAGGACACCTAGATAATGAAATAATGCACTACGGATCATAGTGTCAAATCTGAAATTAAAGCATGCCATAAGAAAGACAACAAGGAGAGCTTCAAAATGGAACTGAAATCATCTCGATCGGACTTATATAGCTCAAGATACGCAAGATCAAAGACAAGGGCATAAATGAAAGAAAACATGAAATAAAAATTGCAGACAGGTCCCTGGGAGGGATTAAAATGAAATTACGTAAAAGAACATGACCTTCCCTGTAAATTACCCTCACGCATAGGGGCGTCTTTGCAAATATGGAAACCTGGAGGGGTGTGGTTGCAAAATAACCAGAGTGCACGTGGACGACATGTGATAACAGGACATGAATGCAAAATGGATAAGTTTGGAGGACGTCTCTGCAAATTGCCCAGACACACACGTGCCAGGCACGTGCCATCCAAGCTCGGAGATAGGCTCGGACTCGGTAGAGGCTCGATGTTGCTTCGGCTTGGCTTGGCTGAGGCTCGGAATTGGTCGAAGCTGCAGACGGCTCAGCATAGGCTCGGAGGAGGCACGGGGCATCCAAGCCTTGAGGCTCGGACGCTGAGGCTCGGTGCTGCTCGGGATTCGACACGTGGCTCCTGGATGTCCGTCAGATCTACAACATCCGATGGTGTACGGTGACCCCACTGATAGGGTACGTGGCTGAACGGGACCCGTCGGATCTTGGGAATCCAACGGTACCTGGAAGATGTGCTTGGTTGACGACGTGGGCGTTCTCGGACCGTTGGATGATCCCCTGGAGAGGGACATCCAACGGTGACTGCTTCTTCTCCACCATCCGCGGCTGACGGCGAGGTTGGAGCTCCAGCGAAGGAGCTCCTCCTCCGCCGCTCCATCCTGAGCACGGTGAAGCTCGCCCGACGCTCCTGAAAGAAGGTCGATGAAGCTGGGAGCTCGGGCGAGGTGCTGGACTCTCTGGAGAGGGCCACCGGATCGCTGATGTCGAGAGCGATTGTGACGAAGTGGTCTCCGACGAAGCTCCGATCGTTGAGAGCTTCGAGGACCTGCAATGTTAGGAGTATAGACGAAGCCAAGGGGGACATGTGCGTGAGTGAATTGGAAGCTCTTGCGGGCGAGAGAGATGGGAGCTCAGAGCTCGATCTCCGTCGGTCGGAGATGAGGTGGGTCAAAGTTGGTCAGAGGCGAAGAAGTAGGGAGAAGGCGAGCGGAGGGTGTCGCATGAAAGGGGGGATGGTGGCGGAGTTCAATGGAGGTTCCATGAAGGTCAAATGTGGTCGAGGAGGCCTAATTAAATAAGAAAAATAAGAAGAAAATGCAGAGTGAAGTTGAGGTGCTTACCCGTGGTATGGCGGGGTGATGGCTTGTGCTCGAGGTTGTCGGAGGACCTCGGGGTCTTCGCTGGACACCGTCAGCCGGTCAGTGCAGCTCGGGCGGTCGCGAGGCGCCGTAGCTCCGCCATGGAGGTCGGAGGGTCATCACCGGGGGACGAGGTTGTCTTCGCTCTATCCAGTCGCCTCCCCCTGTCACAGGGAGGCGGAGGAGGGCTGGGCCCCTCCCCGCGTAAAGGTGGACAGGGCGAATCGAGGGAGGAGGCACGGTATTTGAAGGTTTGAGGTGGTGGTTACTGAGGTGAGAGGCGTGTCTTGCGAGGTTGATATGGAGTGAGTGGAGAGGTGTCGTGGGGTGTTGGAGAGTTTGCGAGGTAGAGGGAAGAGTGGGGAAGACCGTGAGGCAGTTGGGTAATGGAGAGGTGGTCGGAGGTGGTCAAGATAATGGGAAGGGGCAAGTGACTTCGCGAGATGGAGAACGTGGGTACGAGGGCGGCTGGAGGTTGACAACGGAGTCCTGGCCATTGGATCGTGAGATCCAACGACTAGGGTTTGGGCGTTAAAGGGCGGTCAGGATGTAATCGGGGGTGGCATGATCGAAGGCCAAGATTTCGCCATGTGTCGCGCTCTGGAGAAAGCGCTAGCGGTCGGTTCAGATTAGAGTAGGACCTGCGATCGGATGGTGGAGGACCCATAAGCAATGGATGGTGGCGATGAAGGGACTAGAGCAAGGTCTAATGGCGCACGATGCGTCACGTGGCGGGCTGTAGACTAAGCACTGGTGAACGGCTGTGATGAGAAGTAGATGTCGATCGGAGGACTGAGGAGCGTCAAACGAAGGAGCGGCCAAGATGGAAGATCAGGAGCGCGATCGAAGGGCGCAAAATGCGCCACGTGGCAGGCTCTGATCAAAGTGCTCACGGACGGATCAGATTAGAGGCGAGGGAAGATCAAACGACTGAGGAAAATAGCATGCGTGGAAATGCTCTGGCCGTTGAATCAAGAAGGCGATCCGACAGCTGGAAGTGGAGGCGGAAGAGACAAGGGAGGTGGGCCACGTGGCTCACCCAGAACGGGTCACGTGGCCCAAACAGATTATTGCAAGTTTCCAGTTGACTTTTGAAGGGATAAATAGCCAAATTTAAGAAAACTCAAAACATGAAAGTTGTAGATCTTGATGAGATCTACAAGTTTCATGTTGACTAAAACTGGAGATGAGATCAACTGTAGCCACCAAATATTTTGGAGGGTATTTTTAAGGCTAAAAATACCACGGATTTTTGTTTTGTCAAATTTTTTGTGATTTTTAATTTATTAAGGACTCTAATAATTACAGGACATTAACCTGGGTTTTATTAACAAAACTTTAAGCAAGGGGGTTAATAATGGAATATTAAGATGATGAAATTGGGTTTCATCATCCCCCTATACTTAAACTATGCTCGTTCTCGAGCATCAAAGAGAATGACTAAGTTGGATTAACCCCCTTGTGCATGTGAGTACATGATCCAATCCGATCAAGTCAACTCGACTTTAGAGGTCCAAAATTCTAGAGTTCAACCCAGCCTTAATCAAGAGGTATCCAATTCCTCTAATTCTCCAGACTCTCTCTGATGTACATATAATCTAAAGGATATGACATTTTAGTGTTTACTGCAATTCTGAAAGTAGAGTCAAATCGTCACCCAAAGTCTTGGTCCGAGAAAATCTCCTAAGGACCCAATCCTCAACACTAGGGAATAAATTAAATCTTGCATCCATTCCACCGTCTCTTTAGTTGTCAGACTTAGAAAATGTAGATGGCAGGCCAGTAATGGAGGGTATGGGTTTGTGTCATTTCTTCTCTCCCTCTCATTGGAACAAGGTTTCTCTCTAGTGCCTTTTACGCAACACATTTTTTTGGTGTTGATCAGTGCGTCCGTCAAGAGAAGTTGGAGCCATATGCACTTGTTTTCCTGGGAGTACACTGAGGTGTGTCTCTTTTGAGTACCTATCGTACCTTCTACACCCAGACTTGTAGCATTTACGATGCAGAGCCCTTTTTTGGTGCAAGCCCGACTCCTGGTCCTAATAGCGGTGGTCCAAGTGGACACTTTGAAAAGTTTGGGAGTGCTCACCTTTGGTGGAAGCTCTTTTCATATTTGACTTTGTGGAATGAGCTTTTCTTTGGAATTTCATTGACTTGTATAATTTGTGGCTAGCTCCACTGCTTTTACCAAGAGTTGGCGCACACTGATCAACAATTTTTTATTTATTCACATCCTGGCACTTAGGTCAAGATTTTATCCCATCCTCGAGCATCATTAGATCAAATCCAAACTTGACTTCCTCATCCCAATCCCTCAGGTGAAAAATCAACTCATCTCATCAAAAACAGCAGTCGTGCATGTGATGTGTTGATCATATTCTTTTTGTCTGAGACTAAGCATGGAACATAGCATGCAAATCTAGAAACCTAGGGGAATGTGAATGATTAAGTCTAAGACCCTGATGGCTAAGGCTGGTTAACCTAAAATCTCAAAGACCTCAAAAAGCTAAGTCTCCTTGATCATTTCAGATCCTGGGTGGAAGTGTAAGTGTAGAGGATTAATCCAACTCCTTCATTCAAAAACAAGATTTTTTTAAACTTCAAGAGATATTAGAACTGCCTTAACTCAATTGAGCATCTGCAATTCAGCCAGTATGGATGTAAGTACAGGCCGAAGCCTGTTGATTGAGGACGGGGCCTTACGCGATGTCCTCTAAACCATCCAATCTGCTAAGGGCGAACCTTCACTGAATGCGGCTTACTTAATTGGGTTTAGTAGTCACCAATGACTATTAAAGGGGTTTGGGTTTTTCTCATTTTTATGGATTTTAATAAAGGTTAAAACACAAGTTAAACTCATCTTTCCTTGAAAAGAGATGGAGATTTTTCAAAACCATGTCACACAAATAAAAAGTTTTTCAAAACATTTTCAAAAGATTTTTTCAAAACAAGGAGAAATCATTTTCGAAAATATTTTTATAAAAATAGCTTAACATAATATCAAAAAGCTGCGAAATCATTTGAGTTCTCTTAGTCCAAAGAATTTTACCTTAGCCAAAAAGTTTTACATTTTTCAAATTTTTCAGATTATAGTTAAAGTAAGTATACGGTATATACGGTATACCCCCCTATACTTAAACTTTGCTATGTCCTCATAACACTAGATGATACAAGTACATAGATCCATTTAAATATAAAGGAATATACGGGAGCTAAGAGGGGCTCCCCCTATACTTAGGTTAGAAATAACCTAAGTATAAAGGCAAGAAAAGGAGATGAGAAAATCACGGGGACTCGGGTCCCCCCTATACTTAGGCTGAGATTAGCCTAAGTATAAAGATGGAAATTGATGTTGGGAGGGACCCAAGCTGAACGAAGAAGAGGTATGGATTTACAAGAGAGTGACTGAATCTACGGAGATGGATGGAGTAACTAAGGTTTTTGGGGAGTGTATCGAAGCAATTATGGCTCAATTCAAGCAAGCAAGACCCTCAAGTTCACCAACTCACACTTGAAGCCAACCGAAGTTGGTTTATTATCTTGTCGGTTTTATTGGTGATAAAACTTTAGATTTTTACGCAGAGAAAAAATGTGAATTGAAAATTGATGCGTACGCGAGGGTATTGCTCTCCCAAAACCAAATTTTACTCCATTTTATGTTGACTTGCAATTTAACATTCCCAATTATTATTTAATGTTGTCACTGAGTTAAGGTTAGCACAAAAATGAAGAAGTCATCGTCTACTGTTCATTCCCATTTTCCATTATCCTAGGTGATCAAGCTAGGAGGGGAAACCGAGAAAAGCCACGTATTCGATAAAACCACGATCTAGGCTAAGCGGAAAATCATGAAGTGACTTGGCGATAAATCTGTGAGAAAACTTGGGCCGTTTTGAAAACCAAAATCAATATGCACGCAAGTCGTTAAAAAGAGCCGCACCTAACATGCTTCTATTAGCGGGGAAAATTGTCTTTTGATTTGGCTAAGTGAGGCGATGCTACGTGCGTCTTTATTTAAAGTGTGTCCTACCTACGAGCAAGCACGTAAAAGATAAAAAATGAAAAACGCTCAAAGAGCCGCGTGCCTGGTCCTAGGTCGACACTCAAGTGGGGACGATCCCCACACAACCACGATCGTTCGATTACAACCGTGAGTCTTCGATCGAAGACCGCTGTAAAAGACGAATTATTACATGACATGAAAAAATAAAAGGCGAGACACATTTTTTTTCTTTCTTCCCTATTTGCTCCACGTATGTTTTGCGGCTCCTCACAGCGGGAAGCGTCCTGCTCCTCGCCTCCTTGAACCATCAAGGGCCCTGCCACAAAAACAATGGTTAGAGATCGATAGAGAAGAAAATTTTGTAATGCAACATAAATGAACAAGTTGACCTATATAAAAGATACACTTAATTAAATAAACAAAAAATCCAAAAAATATAAGAAATGAGCCGTGTCCCCGGCAACGGCGCCATTTGATGAACCTCAAATCGACCCTTTAATAGTGTGTAATTAGCACTTGATAATGTCATCGCAGTCGGGCCAATTCGGGTCATCAAAGGACCATCTCATTTAAATACATGTCAATCAAAATGCGATGGTCGTAATTTTTTTAACTTGGTAAGATACCAAGGTCGAACTCAGGGACACGAGCCTATCTCGTATTAGTCGGATTTTAGTCTATTTAATTAAGCGTTGAGTTAAAGCACATATAGGTCAAATCATGCAAAGAGGCACAACAATGCACTAAATAAATAAACATGCAAAACAAATTTTATTTTATTTTATTAAGCAAATGAATGCACATGCAAAGCGAATAATATGTCCAAAATGATAATTACTTGAGCCATAAAACATGCGAGTCAAACAGAGTCGAATAATGAAGCACTCTACATTTATAAAAGCATCTAGGCATGAGAACCACGGAAATCAGGACACCTAGATAATGAAATAATGCACTACGGATCATAGTGTCAAATCTGAAATTAAAGCATGCCATAAGAAAGACAGCAAGGATAGCTTCAAAATGGAACTGAAATCATCTCGATCGGACATATATAGCTCAAGATATGCAAGATCAAAGACAAGGGTATAAATGAAAGAAATCATGAAATAAAAATTGCAGACAAGTCCCTGGGAGGGACTAAAATGAAATTACGTAAAAGAACAAGACCTTCCCTATAAATCACCCCCACGCACAGGGGCGTCTTTGCAAATATGGTAACCTGAAGGGGTGTGGTTGCAAAATAACCACAGTACACGTGGACGGTATGTGATAACATGACCTGAATGCAAAATAGAAAAGTTCGGAGGGCGTCTCTGCAAATTGCCCAGATGCGCACGTGCCATCCAGGCTCGGAGATAGGCTTGGACTCGGTAGAGGCTCGATGTTGCTTCGGCTTGGCTTGGCTGAGGCTCGGAACTGGTCGAAGCTGTAGACGGCTCGACATAGGCTCGGAGGAGGCACGGGGCATCCAAGCCTTGAGGCTCGGATGCTGAGGCTCGGTACTGCTCGGGATTCGACACGTGGCTCCTGGATGTCCGTCAGATCTACAACATCCGATGGTGTACGGTGACCCCGCTGATAGGGTACGTGGCTGAACGGGACCCGTCGGATCTTGGGGATCCCACGGTACATGGAAGATGTGCTTGGTTGACGACGTGGACGTTCTCGGACTGTTGGATGATCCCCTGGAGAGGGACATCCAACGGTGACTGCTTCTTCTCCACCATCCGCGGCTGGCGGCGAGGTTGGAGCTCCGGCGAAGGAGCTCCTCCTCCGCCGCTCCATCCTGAGCACGGTGAAGCTCGCCCGATGCTCCTGAAAGAAGGTCGATGAAGCTGGGAGCTCAGGCGAGGTGCTGGACTCTCTGGAGAGGGCCACTGGATCGCTGATGTCGAGAGCGACTGTGATGAAGTGGTCTCCGGCGAAGCTCCGATCGTTGAGAGCTTCGAGGACCTGCAATGTTAGGAGTATAGCCGAAGCCAAGGGGGACATGTGCGTGAGTGAACTGGAAGCTCTTGCGGGCGAGAGAGATGGGAGCTCAGAGCTCGATATCCGTCGGTCGGAGATGAGGTGGGTCAAAGTTGGTCAGAGGCGAAGAAGTAGGGAGAAGGTGAGCGGAGGGTGTCGCGTGAAAGGGGGGATGGTGGCTGATAACTCGAGTAGTTCTACAAGGGTCACCATGAATGATATAAATATGTTGTCGCTGAGGCGACCACTCATAGAATATCCATGTTGATCAGCCATTAACCCACAATAAAAGAATAAAACAATTGAGTCCCAAAAATGTGAATTAATATTTATTACTCTACCACAAGATGTACAGTGACTAAGTATGTAGAGGTCGAACCACAGAGAGCAATACAAAATGCAATAGCCTATGATGCGTATGTACCACAGAGTCATCCATGTGTGAAGCCTATTTTTGTGGGTTTTTATCTTTTATATATTTTTTCTTTTTCTTTTTCTTTTTAATTTTTATTTTAATAATATAATTAGGTAATATATATATATATAATTTATAGGATATAAACATATAAATATATATGTATAAACATATAAATATATATGTATACCCATAGAGGGTGAGTACATAGCATATAACACATACATTAGATATATATATATATTAGAATTTTAGACATTTATACATATGTGTATATATATATATATATATAGATATATATATAGATATATATATATTTATATAGAGGAATATATATACAAAGGGGAGAGAGGAGTGATAAAATATTTATAAAAATATATAAAAACACTCAAAATATAGAAATAAAATCTTTTTGGGATTTTCATAATTTTTTACTTTTTTGGTGATTTTTGGTATTTTTCTAATTATTTTTGGTATTTTTAAATGTTGAAATAAAGGAAAACAATGAAATAGGTACTGGCTGTAAGTAAAATAGGAATCAAAAATAGCAAACAACCACAAATTTTTTTCCACACTATTTTTCAAATGCAGATAATAAAATATAGAAGAAATAGGAACTGAGTTTATATTTTTCTAAGTTTTCTTTGAGTTTGTATATTTTTTTGAAGTTTTTATTTATTTTTGAATTTTTAAGGTTTTTCTTTTGAGATTTTTAGGGATTTTTGGACTGATACTAAAATAGGTCAAAATACACACTAGGGATTTTTTTTGGAATTTTTCGAGGTCTTTTAATATTTTTTGGTATTTTGTAAGTTAGACAGTAAATAAAAGGCATGTTTTTGATTTTTAATAAATGCGAAAATGAACAAAATTAAAATCCAAAAATATGGCGTGCAAGGGTACACTAACAGGGGCTTATGTCCATTTTTTGCAAAATTTTTCAAGTTAATACGAGGCACAAAATAAATAGACAAAGCATACAACAATATATGGCCTGACAGGGGCATTTTGCAATTAAAATATTTATCAGGGGTATCCATGCAAAAATTATAACAGAAATAAACATTTACTTTTATTTTCAGGGCCATTTTACAATTAATAGAACCCGGCAGGGTTTAAGTGCAAAAATCACGCGCCACACGTGGGGACTGCACGTGAGGCGCGGAGGGACCAATATGGAAATACATAAACTACAGGGGGGCCTTTTGTAAATTTTACAATTTATTTACAATGTGGCATTTTTATTGGCATTAAACTATAAATACAAAAAGCGGAGGGAGATGTTTGAAATTTACCCCCTATGGCGCTTCATCCTACGACTGGTCTTCGCCCACTCATCCACGTGTCGCGCATCTGACGGTGGATACCGGTTTGCAGATGATGGCTGAGATTAGATCAGCCTCGCTGATCGGACGGTGAGTGCGGGGCTTCATCTGACGGTCCACGTGCGATCTGGGCCGAGCTTCCTGATCTGACGGTGCTGGAGGTCCCAGGAAGAACAGGGAAGAAGCTCGCCCCCGGCGAGCTTCGATCGTGCAGCGTAGGCTTCTCCGGGCATCTCCCTCGCATCTGAAGTGCTCTGGACGTAGCTGGGGTTCTTCCGCGTCGACTGATGGCCTTGTCATGGCTCCTGGAGGTCTGAAGGGCTCGGACGAGGTCGATGAAGGACCAGACCTCCAGGAACCTCTTCCTGGTTCGATGCGAGCCCAGATGGGATCCATTCTCGTTGGACCTGCATAGGAAGAACCGGGGGAGCAAGGGCTACCTCCTCGACCCAGGGTTTTGAAGCTATACAACAAGATGAGGTGTGGCGGAGGAGCTCCGGCGAAAGGCGGAGGTGGAGCTCCGATTCGCCAAGACCAGAGGTCCTGGGTTGAACAAAGGCGTGCGATCGATGGAGAAAATGATGGGGAATGAAATGGGAGGTGAAAGGCGGTCGGACACAGTCGAGGGCACCGTGGAGAAGTCGCCGGAGCTGAGCTCCGGCGAACTTCGAATTTTGGATTCTAAGCTACACTGATTGACTAAACACTAAACTAACAACTGGAATTAAAAGCTAACATTAAAACCTAACTGAAAAGCGATAAAGAAACAACTCTTATACCTGGGGGCCACCAGGGAGCAGGACGGACGCCGGAGCTCCGCCGCGTCAAAATTGTCCTTCCTCTGGCCGATTCGAGGTGATGGAGCACTCCCCCTGTCACGAGGAACGTTCCAGGAATGAAATCATGGCTTTTGGATGGATTAAAATTGACCAAATTTGAGGAAGGGAGCGGAGCTTCTTATTTATAGACAATGGCCTAGAGCCTTATTGACCGGCGATTATTGCTTAATCCAATGAGTATTGGGTTGATCCAAGTTATCGGCGGGTATCAGTGATGATCAGAGATCAATTATTGTGAAGGAAGCGAGCTCGATCGATGGACGGGATGGCCGTAAAAAAGGGAAGAAATACGGGGAGTTGACAGTTCAGAGGCGCCAGGTCCCGGATGGGACAGTTGACCGGGCGGTCAACAAGGGCTGACGCCCCATTGGTCCACGTCGGCCGCTAGACGCCAAAATAGGAAATCTTATTAGAAATTGATTTATTTAACCTAGTAAATGATTTTATTAGAATTTTCTTAAAAAATAAAAAATGTGTATTATTTCATGTAGTATTTATTTACGATTTTTATTGAATTCTTTGAAGTGTTTTATTATAGTTTTATTTTAATAAAGTGTATATGTGTGTATTTACATGTATTTTGTATCTTTTAATTTTTTATTTGTTTATTTTATTTTATTATTTTATTGGCTTATTTTATAAATTTATAATTATTTTTGTGAGTATAAATATATTTTTATTTAATTTTTATGAGTTTATTTTCATTTTTAAATAAATAGGTATATGTATGTGTAGGTATTCTTCTTGGTATTTTACCTATGTATTTTGTGTACTTAATTTATTTAATGTATTTTCTTGATTTTTATTTTGGATTTGCATTTTTAATAGGTTATATGTATTATTTACATTATTATAAAAATATAAAAGAAGAGAAAATTAAAGAGTGTTTTCCCCTTTTATTTATATACATTCTTGGTCATAGGTATTTTGCCTACTAACTTGCATAGGCTTATTTTATTTTATTAATCCTTTTTAGTTTTAGTCTAATTTTAGTATGTACATGTATTATATACATTATTTACAAAATTCTAAAAATATACTTTGACAAGAATAATAGACAAGGAATATATTGAATATTTTAATCTGACAGGTTTTCCAATGGGGGCCAAAAACCTAACTTTTGCAGATGGACTCCAAAAATTATGAAACCAATTTTATTAAATAGTTCTTGGAAAGCTATATACAATTAAAGGTGAGTTTGGGTGATTTGGAGTTTTTATTTGCAAGATATGGGTATGTGAAGTTGAGATTTTGGCTTTTTATTCTGTGTATAAAATGTACACTAAGTATTATTTTTACACAAACTCAATTTTGTATTTTTATTTACATTATTATCTACAACTTTCATGAACAAAGTTTCTTTATTTGATGAATAAATAATTATGTACAAAATAGGTGTCAAAATTGCATAAATAAATGCATGAATAAATGAGGTATTTATTGTACACTGGCCCTTATCTCCCCATACTTTATTCCTTGTCGACCAATTCCATGCTGGCCTTGGTCTCGGGGTTTGGGTCATAAAATATCTTCAATATTTTATTCCTTTTTCTTTTCTTCTCTTTATTCTATAATTTTGGCATTAAACACATTATTTAATGTGTAATTAATACAATGAATGATGAATGCTATTATGTACAATTTGATGCTATTTACATGCATTTGCTGGGGTTTTTGAGGCCAAAATGATAGAATAAAGGTGATGAAATGGAGATTCATCACCCCCCTATACTTGCCTTTGCTAGTCCCTAGCAAACACTTATGCAATAAGTACAAAAAGAATAAAGAAAAGAAAAAGGACAATTAAAGAAGGATAGAGTGAATAGGGGTGCTTTCAGTGCAATGCATGTCTTTATAAAATCTGAATTTGGAGCTCCTGTCAGACCTTGGATGTAGATGTGTGTGGAACCTAGTCGGGAACCAGCTCTAAAATACAACAACCTTCGATAGTCACAGAACTCGGTTCAACCCACCTCAATAGCCTGGTTAGAACTGGTCTACATCATACGCAAACCCTTATAACTATGAAGCTGACTTGTACAGTGTAAGTGATAGTGGCTCTCCCCAACTGAAATGATAAAGAAACTGACTTCTCCAGATTGACAATCAAATGATTTCCCAATGCAACAGCTCTTTCCTCGAGGAGCAGGGTATTCCCTTCTAAGTTCAAGTGGCAACCAGCTCAAGAGGAGGGGGTGAAGAGAAGAATGGACGGTAGCCAGTGTAGCTACCTATCCTGGGATGCAAGACCAGTGTAGTCAAGTCATCCAGCTGCAGGGTCACATATTTGATTTGGAACTCAAGCTTGCTTATTGGCTTTACAACATATGTACATACTTTGCAGGCATTTTATTTTTGTACAGGCCCGACCATTTTATTATTATTTTTTTTTCACAATACTATGCACATCAGCATTTACATAAGGAGTTTTTCCTCTTGAGCCTGTAGACTATCCCTCTTTTGAAGCTTTATCGCAACCCACAATCTCCCGTCTTTAGACCTCATTGCTATTGGACCAGGTTGGGGTGCACTTTCCTCCCTAGACGAGGACCAATGTTTCCACCCGTGTGCGTCTCAGACTGGCAAATCCAACCCCCTCACCACTCCAACTGAGTCGAGCCAGGTGAAAGGTGCAAGTGTCCAAGTTAGGTCACGGTCGGTAAGAGTCATACGTGTGTCTCGAAAAGTTCTAGTTAGTCCACTGAGGTGACTTGAACCCGGCCCTGATTTCTCAAAGAATTAAGTCTGAATAGACCTGAAGTGCCTTAAACCTAGTTCCCGTAAGGTTTTAGTGCAGTTAGGTGCGGTAAGGTCTAACCAAGCTCCAATTTGAGACTTTATTGGACCGATTCAATCATCAAGCTCACTCAAAAAGAATATGAATGGTATGCTTATGCTATGCACAATGAATGATGCATTTTTTCACAAAGATTTTACAAGAATCAAAGAATCTTTTTACACAAAGAATTTTTTGAAAATAGAAAGCTTGACACATACAAAGATATTTACACGGACGTACGGTCTTATTTACAAAATGTATGGATTTATACAGACTCTACAGGTTTAATGAAGTGTTTATTTCGGTTGTCCAGAAAGAATTTTATGCATTGTATTTCTGATTTACAAGTCTTTGTATTAGTGCTCTTATTCTTCAGCTCTAGTTTTGAAAATAATTTTGCAGACTATAGTACACGATAATTTTTGCAATCATTTACACACATTTGAAAACTATTTTTGCAAAGCTTTTTCACACTATATATACATTTTTCACAATAATTTTGACAAACGTTTTTCAAAATATTTGCACATAGGTTTTTCAAATCCTTTATTTCACACGAAGAAAAGTTTTGCAATCCAAACAATTTTACACAGGTTGAAAACATTTCACAGCAAATTTTTCAAACAGTTCACACTATTTTTCAAATCATACTATATAGGTATCTAGCCTGATTTATTAATCAGTATATACAAAAGAAGAAAAACTGTATTTGTTATACAATATGGTTTCTATAAGTTTTATTTGTGATTATTCCTTATTTACGAATGAGAGATTTTTGTGTAGACTCCTCAGACTTATTCAAGAATCATTTTCACAAGAGTTTTGAAAACTTTAGTCCAAAATAATTTTGCAAACATGTACACGTATTTGAAAATGATTTTACAAAGGTTTTACACAGCATAGATAGGTTTTTCAAAACAATTTTGACAATCAAGTTTTCATAATCATTTGCACACTGATTTTCACACATTTTGATTTCACTCAAAGAAAATAAATTTTACACACAAAACTAATTTTCTCAAAGGTTGAATACTTGTACACACTATTTTCAAACAATTTTCACAAGGTTTTTCAAAGAAAACTTTCTTTCACTAAACATTTTTCCTGACTTAATAATCAGTATAAGTACAAAGAGCCTTAGGAGCTCACAATCATCTTTTATTATTATAGAGTTACTTATTGCATTTTTTAGATTGAATTGATGTTTTATTTTTCAGTATGAGTTATGGCTTATAGTATATACATGGTATATACGACCCCCCCTATACTTAGCTGGAGCTATGTCCTCATAGGTCGAAAGGAAAAGCAAAGACATAACTCGTACTGAGTATAGACAGATCTAAAGAATCTATATGAATGAAATGAATGAATTAGAAGTTGACCGTCCCCCCTATTCTTAGGATCAAGTAATCCTAAGTATAGCAGACTATACAAAAAGCAGGGAGGGTCAAGGGTGGGAATACACAGATCGTACTCAGATTGTCTCCCCATATACTTAGGGTAAGATACTCCTAAGTATAGACAAGAAGAGGAGACAATGGAGAGGATCGAACTGAACTGAAAAACTCGGGGTGCACGTCCCCCCTATACTTAGGACAAAGCACGTCCTAAGTATAGAAAACTGTCTACAAGGGCGGTACCTTTTTGATACAAAGAGAATAGAAAAGGAGAAAAGAAGAAAAGAAGAAAATCAGATAAACGGTGGTTGGAGTACATCGTCTGAATCTTCTGGTGCTGCAGCGGTTGTGGAAATGTCATCATAGTGCACTAGCTGGATGGAGTCAACAACGACCAAGAATGCATCTGGTTCGATGTAAGGTTTCAGGAGTTGGCCGTTGACGACGAAGGGCTATGCGTCAGGGGACAATTCGGATATGGCAATACTTCCATTGTCACGCACTTCACAAACTCGAAATGGCCCTGTCCACTTACTCTTTAATTTGCCTGGGAATATCCGCAACTTTGCATCAAATAACCACACTTTCTGTCCAATGTAAAAGGTCTTTCGTCTGATATGCCGGTCATGCCAGCGTTTCACCTTCTCTTTGTACATCAAGGTGTTATCATATGCATAGTCTCGGAACTCCAAGAGTCTGTTCAGATCATCTTTCCTCTTCTGGCCACTTTTGCGTGAGTCTAAATTGCAACTGTTAACTGCCCATAAAGATTTGTGAATTAATTCAACTGGCAGATGGCACGGCTTTCCATATACAAGACGATAGGGAGACATGCCCAATGGAGACTTGTAGGCGGTTCGGTAAGCCCATAGGACTGAGTCCAAGAGTTGGGACCAGTCCTTTCTGTTTGGCCTAACAAGTTTCTGCAGGATAGTCTTGATTTCTCTGTTTGATAGCTCCGCCATGCCATTGGTCTGAGGATGGTAAGGAGACACGACACGATGATCGATGTCGTACTCCTTCGTTAACTTCTTGACCTCTTTGTTAATAAAGTGGCTACCCCCGTCTGATATAAGAATTTTTGGTATCCTGAACCGCGAAATGATGTTCTTCTTTAGGAACTGACAGACGGTACGGCTGTCGGCGGCTCGAGCAGGGATAGCTTCAACCAAACGACTCACGTAATCGACGGCAAGAAGGATGTGCTCAAAACCTTGACTGCTAGGGAAAGGTCCCATGAAGTCAATGCCCATGCATCGAAAACATCTGCTATCTGAATGATTTTCAGGGGCATTGAATCTTTGGCAGTTAGTGTACCTTTCATTCGCTGACAGTCGGTACATCGCTTGACAAATTCAGCTGCATCCTTGAATAAAGTGGGCCACCAGAAGCCACACTGAAGTACTTTGGCTGTCGTCCGATCTCCAGAATGGTGTCCACCAAATTCGAGCGAGTGACAATGCTCAAGGACACTAGACTGCTCCGTCTGAGGGATGCACCTGCGCCAAATGCAATCTGCTCCTTCCCTGAATAAAAGAGGATCCTCCCATTGGTAAAATCGAATGGTCGACATGAATTTGTTCTTCTGATTTTTCGTCCAATCCGCTGGTGTTACCCCAGAGGCGAGGTAGTTGACTATATCTGCATACCAAGAAAGAGAATCCACTACTAAGATGGCTTCGTCAGGGAAGGTTTCTGTGATGGGTGCACTGTTCAGAGGAGACTCATGCTGCTCTATTCTGGAGAGATGGTCTGCTACCACATTTTGAACTCCAGGTTTGTCCTTGATTTCCAAATCGAATTCCTGGAGGAGAAGGATCCAAGGAATCAGTCTTGGCTTGGCATCCTTCTTCTGCTGTAAGTACCGGATAGCAGAGTGGTCCGTGAAAATTGTGACTTTCGATCCAAGTAAATAGGATCTGAACTTCTCGAGGGCGAAAACCACAACCAGCAACTCTTTTTCTGTCACCGTATAATTCCTCTGTGCTTCATCCAATGTTCTGCTGGTATAGTGAATGGCATAGGGCGCTTTGTCCTTCCTTTGCCCAAGAACCGCCCCGACTGCAAAATCTGATGCATCGGTCATTATCTCAAAGGGAAGGGTCCAGTCGGGCGGCTGTAAGATTGGAGCCTGAGTGATGAGCTCCTTCAACTGATTGAAAGCAAGGAGAACCGGCTGATCAACAATGAACTCAGTCTCCTTGCACAAAAGTTCTGTCAGAGGTCGGGCAATGCGGCTGAAGTCCTTGATAAATCGCCTGTAGAATCCCACATGCCCCAGGAATGACCTCACATTCTTCATTGACTGAGGTAGCTGAAGATTTGAAATGACATCCACCTTAGCAGGGTCGACTTCCATGCTACGCTTGGAAACGACGTGGCCCAGCACAATGCCTTTAGTGACCATAAAGTGACTCTTTTCCCGTGAAAGTACTAAATTGACCTCCTGGCACTTCTGAAGTACTCTGTCTAGGTGCTCAAGACAAGAATCGAAACTATCACCATAGACATAGAAGTCATCCATGAACACCTCGAGAAAACTACCTACCATCTCGGTGAAGACTGCTAACATGCATCTTTGGAAGGTTGCAGGTGCATTGCACAAACCAAAGGGCATTCTCTTAAAGGCATAAGTGTCGAACGAGCAAGTGAAGGTAGTCTTCTCTTGATCCTCAAGGGCGATCGCCACTTGGTTGTACCCGGAGTACCCATCCAGAAAGCAGAAGAACTCCTTGCCTGCGAGTCTTTCCAGAACTTGGTCAATGAATGGCAAGGGAAAGTGGTCCTTCTTCGTTGCTGCATTAAGACGGCGGTAGTCAACACACACCCACCAGGATGTTGGTATCCGAATGGAAATTTCCTCTCCTTTATCATTTGTAACCACGGTAAGCCCAGATTTCTTTGGAACTACATGCAGTGGGCTTACCCATTTTGAGTCGGAGATGGGATAGATAAAGCCTGCGTCACACCATTTTGTTATCTCCTTCATGACGACGTCCTGAAGGTTAGGGTTCAGCCTTCGTTGGAATTCGTGGGACGGCTTGGCATCTTCTTCTAGATAGATGTGGTGTGAACACAAGGCCGGATTTATCCCTCAGAGATCTAATACGCTCTAACCAAGTGCCTTGCGGTTCTTTTCCAGAACCTCGAGAAGACGAGATTCCTGATCCGGATTCAGCCTGTTGCTGATGATGACCGGATACATTTGTTCTTCACCCGCAAGGAAAGCATACTTCAGGCCTGTAGGAAGTGGCTTGAGTTCTGGTTTTGACCTGTCCACTTTATCTGTCACTTCAGATACCATGCTGGTGGTGGGATGTACTTCCTTGAAGCTGCCACCATCCTCATCATGTTGTTGAGATCCTGGTGATGTGCCGAACGGGTCTGCGCTAAGCTGATCGTGTTCGGTCTGGAGTGACTGCTCGAAGAGATGTGCCTGCATCTGAGAATCTGTCTCCCATGAATCATCGGAGCATACGCTGACTGTGCTTTCCGAATCCTCCTCTAGAGTGAGGATTTCTCGGGTCCATGGATCGTCCAATGACAAGCATGAATCTCTGATCTCTGCAATAAAATCACAGTCTGCTTCGGATGTTGCCTGGCTCTCATCAGTTGTGGCATGCGGCTCTCTGTTCATGTTTATCGTGATCTGCTGGGTGTTCGAGCTGAAAGTAATCTTGCCAGATCCGTAATCAACCATGGCACCTGAAGTACGAAGGAATGGTCTGCCAAGGATGATAGGGGTCTGGAGCAGGGGTACAGGCGAGTCCATATCAAGGACTACAAAGTCTGCTGGAAATTGCATCTCCTGCACTTTACCAACAACATCTTCCAAAAGACATAGGGGTCGCTTGACGGATCGGTCAGCGAACTGAAGGATCATGCGTGTCTGCTTGAGCGGTCCCATCCTAAATTCTTGCATTATGGACGAGGGTAGAAGGTTGATATAAGATCCACTGTCAAGGAGAGTGCGCTCGAAGACCTGATCAAAAATCTCACAACTGATCAGAGGTGCTCCTGTGTCTTGCTATTTCTGTGGGAGATTGCTAATGGCTGCAACAGTGGCCATGGAGAGAACGTGTTTTCTACATATGATAACGCGAGTAGTTCTACAAGGGTCACCATGAATGATATAAATATGTTGTCGCTGAGCGACGCCTGTTAGTACATGCCTCTTTCAGTCCTTTCTTCACACCTGGCATGTATTCCACAACCTTCAACAAAGGAATCTCAACAGTCAATTTATCTAAAATTTCCACAACACCTGGATCAGACAATGCCTTTTTTCGTTTTGCATTTTTTTGGATTTTTGTATTGCATGAGGAAAAGGAATATGTACATCACTGACAGGAAAAATGAGAGTTCTTATTTACATCAAAATCATCGCCCATAGAATGTTGTACATCCGAACTGCAAAAAGGAGAACAAACTATTTCTGAACATGCTGGTACTGCAGGGCGATCAAAAAGGGTAGCGTCTGCTCCATCGGCTGGCGAGGGATCGGCTGCTGCTGGCGACTCCTCCAATGCTGGCACGGCTTTGCTTCGGCTACAAGCTCCTTTTTGTTGTTTTTGCTTTTGCTGATTTTTTTGTATTTTTGGCTGGGACTGCTGGTGACATAGCACGATGGCTGGAATGGCTTCTCCTTCTTCTTCCTCCTCACCCGCCCCTGTAGCTGGCACGGCTGATGCCGAAGATGACGATCCACCTGTTTCTTTATTCACCCCACTTCTGGTAGCAGGCTGAGGTAAGGCCCTACCGCTCCTGAGAGTAACAACATTAGAATAAACAGTAATATCATTATCAGACTCGGATAGGACATCACAATCTACCTGCTCTTTCTTCTTGAAATTATTGGGGTTGGCTTCGACCTGAGCCGGAATGGTAGTTTGGGTGGCGGTCAGGTCATCAAGCCACTTGGTCATCTCCGCTAGTCCTTTGACAAGCTGGGCCAGACAATCCATAGTGGGGTTCGCAGAGGGTGCTTCAGTAGGTTCAGCGTGCAGACCACGCTGCTGTTGGTTGGATGGGTGGGGAGGTTGTTGCGGGTGGTGCTACGGTGGTGCAGGAAGTTGAAGTTGTTGGTACGAGGGAGGAGGATACTGCTAATATTGCTGAGAGGGAGCAGCCGCATACTGGTGAAACGGCTGTGGATGACAGTACTGCGGCTGCTGCTGGTATGGAAAATTCTGCCTCCATTGGTTTGCAAACTGGGGAGGCTGCTGATACTGCTGTTGCTGCTGAGAGGATTGTCCAAAACAACCACCCTGAGGTTGGTGGTATTGCCGATTGGCAAATTGCTGACCCTGGGGTTGTCCCTGAGGACGGGTCGGCTGTGCATCATTAGCCCATACCCCGTTCACTTCCTGAATCAGGGGTGGTGGTGGGAAGACTGGATCAGGTCCGGAGAGAAATTCTGGCTGGTACACGACCATCTGCTACTGTGGCGGGCCCTGGTCAGGCGCCTGCACGTAGTACACGTACTGGACTGGCGGTGGCTGCTGGCTCGGCTGAGGCTGATGCTGCGGTTGCTGCTCGTCCTTCTTCTCAGCGGGAGCTTCCGGTGGTGTCACCCACTGAACAGAGTTGATGGTGCCCACCAACAGTTCAAGGTACTTATTGATCTGATCAAGCTTGTCTAAATTCTGGGTCCTCTTCTCGATCACAACGAGTTTCTCGAGGTCCTGTGATCGCTTCTCGATGATGTCCACTTTAGAGAGATGGCCCCTGATGATACTGAGGTTGGAGCTCTCATCTGTCTCTGCTTCCTTGGACGCTGCCATGTGTACTTGCTTCTGGAGGATCTGGGGCTGCTTCTGATACACCTTGGATGAAGAGAGGGTGGCCTCTCCTTCGGCCATTTCTTCAAATATCTGCCAGACTACATCTTCATCCTTATTGAAGTGTGATCCCCCACATGCTGCGTCAACGAGCTTTTGGCTTTCAATGTTCAGTCCCCCAAAGAAATGCTGGACCAAGCTGGTCTTCGGAATATCGTGATGGGGACACTTCTCCTGCAGGTCAGTAAATCTCTCCCATGCTTCATGTATCTACTCATGGGGTCCTTGAGAGAAATTATTGATATGGGCTCGCATCTGGTTGAGACGACCGAGAGGGTAATATTTATGCGGAAATGCGGACTTCAACTCCTCCCAGGTCGTCACGACCTTCCCCAGATGGTTGACCCAATAGAGGGACTTGTCCTGTAAGCTGAATGGGAATGCCATCATCTTGACAATGTCCAGAGGGACATTGAGATAGTGAGTAATGTGGCAAATGCGGGAAAATTGCTGCAGGTGAATGTACGGCTCTTCACTGGTGTTTCCATGGAAAGTAGGGAGAAGGGCAATGAACTAGGGTTTCAGCTCAAAGTGAGCGTGTACCGGTGGGATGAGGATCCACTCGGTCATCTGGCTGTCTCCCGGGTTGTACGTTTCTTTGAGTGTAGGCTTTGGCGGTGGTAATTCAGGGTCATCATCATCAGGACCACCGCCTCCACCTCCACCTCCTCCTCCCCTGCATCCTCCTCTGCATCTTCCTCCTCCATCGTCGTCGCAGTTCATCATATCATTCAACATGTCCTGGAATGCTGTCTGTGTGAGGGCCTGCTCGGTCAGCTGCCGCTGGATGGCCTAGATAGATGCCAGTATCTGTGCATTGACTGTATTCTGATCTGGCACATGGCCCTCTGGTTAGGGTGGCTGCTGACCCTTGCCCTTTCCTCCTGGAGCCATGTCAGGGTCTGAGTCGGACGAAATAAACTCCGGAGTAGTCTCCAGGGCTCGCTCTATCTTCTATCTGCATAATGAGATAGTTCTGATCAGACCGCTTGCAATTAATGTTTAGCTGCCGTGATGAAGCTGGAATTCGGGTCAACCCCAGCATGTTGTGAATGGAAAAGGATGTAGACTGTAATCGTCTTCCATTCACAACGGTGAAAGTGGGACAAAAGTGATCCCCATTTATTGGGTGGCCAAGAGGAAGGTAGAAAACGAGGAGTCTTGAGATCGATCCGCAAAGTCCGGATCGGGTTCTCGGGAATCGCCTCGAACTTATTGGCGGAGTTGAGTCCACGGAATTGATGTGGGTGTCGGCATGGTCCCCGACGGAAGCCATCCATGGCTCAACTTCGCGGAGTACAAGAGGAGATCGGATGTTGGATGAAAGATACGATGGTCAACGAGGAATAAAAGGAGTGTAAAATAGTAGAGAGGATCGGTTGAGCGGGGTGGTCAAAGGGAGAAACAACAAAATGTGCGCAAAGGCGCAGGACTTGATCTTTGAACCTTAATCTAGATCCATACAAACACAATACAAAATCGAGTTCACCAACTCACGCCATGTGAAGCCGTAAAAGCTCGGCTATTTATTATCTTTTCGTTTTTAGAGTTGTGATTTCAGGCATATCTTATAACAAGTCCTTAGTACGCTACCCTATAGGAGAGTGAGTACTGCCAGAAGAGTATCGTACTTGTCCTCCTCCTGTGTAACCTGTAGTCTGTACTTTTTGGAGTCCTTGTAACCCTTCCTGGACCCCTACTCAGCCAAAGAAATAGAGAGAGGAAGCCGATAGGCGAAACCAATACTTCGGTTCTCGCTCGCAACGGAATCACCCGTGAGCGTGCAAGAACCTACTCGGACGCAGGACAATGAGACAGACACCCCCTTGAAGGCGTGGCCTATGCTCAATACTTCAGACAGGGTCGGTGCTCTACACAACATAGAGTCATCATTGGTGACCAAGCCCTACTCGCCTACGTACGATAGAAGCGCCATTACTTCGGAAATCCAGGCGATACACAAGGCAGTTGCAGACTGAGTTTTTGGCTTTAATCCTTAGGGGGTCGCATTCGCTCAAGGGAGTAGGGTTTTGGTCCCCTTCCAAGGTACCTGAAAACAATGAGGGCTTTATGAACCCGGTACAATGATAGTCCATTACAGATTTTAATTAAGGTCAAAGTTTATTTAGCAGCCCCCTTATTTTAATTTTTGGGTTTTCACTTTTTTTTGAGTCTGTTTCATACCAGCGCCTAACGTTTTTGTAGATTTTCATTTAAGTCCTAGTTGCTCAAAATCAGAGGGAGATAGCGGAAAAGCCGTGCAAGTGGTTCGATGATGGAAATCTCACCATTGAACCGAATGATGCATGCTGAGTTAGAAAACTTACAGTGCATCCCAGCTCTCTCCATGCGGTATGCAAAACAGAATTTTTAAACCTATCTACATGTCGGTATGCAAGGCACAAAATCGCCCTAAACATTAGCTGCTATTAGCGTGAAGAACCATAAGTCGCTCATTCATCTCTAGCCCAAAGGGTCCGGTCTTGGCTCACCCCTCCTCTGCTCAATACACTTGAGTTTAGGAGAAAGCGCTTTACAGGGCTCGCTGTGGCACAAGGACTAAGAGACAAATGAACGGCTTGTTTAAGTTTGACTAGATCCATACGAAGTAGACTATAGGAACTTGCATTCTTATTAATATTTGGACCTAGCTACCGAGTCAAGCAACCTATATCTAGGGGCTCCAAGCACACAAAATAAAATAAAAGAAAGGTGGAAAGCTCAAAACTTCGGAAAACAAAGAAAAAGAAAGCGATGAAAACTCGGAAAACAACGATGAGGCCCCCAGGTGAACAATCACCCAGGCACTGGACCTCATTGTGAAGAGTAGAGTCCTGTCTAATTACATGCCAAAATTATCTCTCTCTCACCATAAATTACAAAAATAATCCTAAATATTCTAAACCTATCTAATCCCCATCTCCTTGCTTCCTTGATGCTCTCTCCAAGTGGTCATGAGGTGAAGACCACCCTCCTCCAAGCTTGGCTGCCTTTGCTCCCAAGAAGCCATCCTTGCGTGGCGGGCCCTCGCATCAAAGTCACAAAAAGTTTGCATTAGTAGAGGTTTAATCAATCAAAATGGAGCAGATAAGAAAGTAATCACAATAAATAAATCAATCAATAAAGCATGGTGTTCAATGACAATAGAAATAGCTGCTCATAAATAAATGATGAATCAAGAAATTTTTACACAAGAGTGACAAACTAAAGTAGGCTATGCTCATTGCTTCCCGGCAACGGCGCCATCTGATAACGCGAGTAGTTTTACAAGGGTCACCATGAATGATATAAATATGTTGTCGCTGAGCGACGCCTGTTAGTACATGCCTCTTTCAGTCCTTTCTTCACAGCTGGCATGTATTCCACGACCTTCAACAAAGGAATCTCAACAGTCAATTTATCTAAAATTTCCACAACACCTGGATCAGACAATGCCTTTTTTTATTTTGCAATTTTTTTGGATTTTCGTATTGCATGAGGAAAAGGAATATGTACATCACTGACAGGAAAATGAGAGTTCTTATTTACATCAAAATCATCGCCCATAGAATGTTGTACATCCGAACTGCAAAAAGGAGTACAAACTGTTTCTGAACATGCTGGTACTGCAAGGCTATCAAAAAGGGTAGTGTCTGCTCCATCGGCTGGCGAGGGATCGGCTGCTGCCGGCGGCTCCTCCAATGCTAGCGCGGCTTTGCTTCAGCTACAAGCTTCTTTTTGTTGTTTTTGCTTTTGCTGATTTTTTGTATTTTTGGCTGGGACTGCTGGTGACATAGCACGACGGCTGGAATGGCTTCTCCTTCTTCTTCTTCCTCACCCGTCCCTGTAGCTGGCACGACTGATGCGGAAGATGACGATCCACCTGTTTCTTTATTCACCCAACTTCTGGTAGCAGACGGAGGTAAGGCCCTACCGCTCCTGAGAGTAACAACATTAGAATAAACAATAATATCATTATCAGACTCGGATAGGACATCACAATCTACCTGCTCTTTCTTCTTGAAATTATTGGGGTTGGCTTCGACCTGAGTCGGAATGGTAGTTCGGGTGGCGGTCAGGTCATAAAGCCGCTTGGTCATCTCCGCTAGCCCTTTGACAAGCTGGGCCAGACAATCCATAGTGGGGTTCGCAGAGGGTGCTTCAGTAGGTTCAGCGTGCAGACCACGCTGCTGTTGGTTGGATGGGTGGGGAGGTTGTTGCGGGTGGTGCTGCGATGGTGCAGGAAGTTGAAGTTGTTGGTACGAGGGAGGAGGATACTGCTGATATTGCTGAGAGGGAGCAGCCGCATACTGGTGAAACGGCTGTGGATGACGGTACTGCGGCTGCTGCTGGTATGGAAAATTCTGCCTCCATTGGTTTGCAAACTGGGGAGGCTGCTGATACTGCTGTTGCTGCTGAGAGGATTGTCCAAAACGACCACCCTGAGGTTGGTGGTATTGCCGATTGGCAAATTGCTGACCCTGGGGTTGTCCCTGAGGACGGGTCGGCTGTGCATCATTAGCCCATACCCCGTTCACTTCCTGAATCAGGGGTGGTGGTGGGAAGACTGGATCAGGTCCGGAGAGAAATTCTGGCTGGTACACGACCATCTGCTGCTGCGGCGGGCCCTGGTCAGGCGCCTGCACGTAGTACACGTACTTGACTGGCGGTGGCTGCTGGCTCGGCTGAGGCTGATGCTGCGGTTGCTGCTCGTCCTTCTTCTCAGCGGGAGCTTCCGGTGGTGTCACCCACTGAACAGAGTTGATGGTGCCCACCAACAGTTCAAGGTACTTATTGATCTGATCAAGCTTGTCTAAATTCTGGGTCCTCTTCTCGATCACAACGAGTTTCTCGAGGTCCTGTGATCGCTTCTCGATGATGTCCACTTTAGAGAGATGGCCCCGGATGATACTGAGGTTGGAGCTCTCATCTCTCTCTGCTTCCTTGGACGCTGCCATGTGTACTTGCTTCTGGAGGATCTGGGGCTGCTTCTGATACACCTTGGATGAAGAGAGGGCGGCCTCTCCTTCGGCCATTTCTTCAAATATCTGCCAGACTACATCTTCATCCTTATTGAAGTGTGATCCCCCACATGCTGCGTCAACGAGCTTTTGGCTTTCAATGTTCAGTCCCCCAAAGAAATGCTGGACCAAGCTGGTCTTCGGAATATCGTGATGGGGACACTTCTCCTGCAGGTCAGTGAATCTCTCCCATGCTTCATGTATCGACTCATGGGGTCCTTGAGAGAAATTACTGATATGGGCTCGCATCTGGTTGAGCCGACCGAGAGGGTAATATTTATGCAGAAATGCGGACTTCAACTCCTCCCAGGTCGTCACGACCTTCCCCAGATGGTTGACCCAATAGAGGGACTTGTCCTGTAAGCTGAATGGGAATGCCATCATCTTGACAATGTCCAGAGGGACATTGAGATAGTGAGTAATGCGGCAAATGCGGGAAAATTGCTGCAGGTGAATGTACGGCTCTTCACTGGTGTTTCCATGGAAAGTAGGGAGAAGGGCAATGAACTGGGGTTTCAGCTCAAAGTGAGCGGTGATGAATCCACGATTCATCATCTTAATATCTTAATCTTAGCAAAATCCATGAGTAAAATCCCATATAAATGTCAATAAAATCAATAAACTAACAAAATGACTCTTGTAAATAAAATACATTAATTATTGTATATTAGATTGTATAAAATAAATTAACATAAAAAAAGCCGCAAAATCACAAGAGTTTTATACTTGTAAATAACCCAAAACTTCATGTATTTTTAATAATTTCATTTAAACTTCTTTTTACCTAATTCTTTCTCTAACTTGTTCATAATAATGTATATAAAAATACAAATATACAAAATAAATTTTACTTCAAATAAATGCTCCTAGATCCCAAAGAGAAAAAGCCGTAAAGTCCAACTTCAAAGCTAAATTCCCGCTCCGTATGAACTCCAAATTCACCAAACTCACTTTTAAAGTTCAAGTTAGAAAATTATCTATCCAACGGAAGTGGTTTCATTAAAATCGGAGCTCATTTGCAAAAGTTGGATTTTGGGACCTAGATGTACATTGTATACCATGTATATATTCATTCTTTGTTCATTTTTTATCTTACCTTTCTTAATTTTTAAAAATACAAAAAAATCATGTTTGTGTTGTATTTTATTTATATTATTTTATTGTATTTTTCTGTTGTAAATATCTCTTATTAACAAGACAATATATATATATACATAGTGTGTTGTATTCACTTGTAAATTCACCATTATTTTTCCTTCTTTATTTTGTTGTAATTAAAGTAGATAACTTTATTTCATTTTATTTATTTAATTATTTTACATTCTCTACAATAACCACCATTCAACTCCATTACTCCGCCATATTTTCTAACTTCTAATTCAACTCCACCATTTTATTAACCTCCATCCCACTCCATCTTAATTCTAACTTCCATTTTTCTTCTTCTTTATATACAAGCCATTCTCCTCATTTTTGCCTTTGATCCATCTTTATGTGAGGAGAGCCTAGTTCCCTGAGTTGAATCGGTGACAGCGACGCAACCGCGGTCGAGCGATGACGGCCCTCTCTCCGGTGTGATCCGTTGGTTTTCTGGCCAACATCGCAGCCGCAACCGCGCGCTGCTCAAGCTCATCGTGCGCCGGCGATTCGAGCGAAGACCGTGCTCTCACGAGCACTCCATAGGCATCCGCGTTCACGTAGGTAATTTTAGTTTATCTGGTCTTTTTGCAATTTTTTTAGCACAAACATATCATCCCTTCCACCACCACCATCACACCATTTTCCCCCTCATTTGTTTAGTTTATCATCCTCACCATCATCATTTTTTTACCATGTTTAATCCCTGTCTAATCAAAATTATAAAAAAATTTAAAATCTAAAATTAAAAAAAAGGTCCCTTTGTATTGCAGCAGTAAAAAAAATCAAAAAAAAAATAAAAAAATAAAAAAAACTAACGAGGGAGCAGCAGCGGCTAGCACCGCCGCCCCCCCATCCCCCTTCCTCCACGGGCAGGGCACCGCCCGCCGTCCGCCGCTTCTCCGCCGGCGGCCCCCTCGCGCCGACAGCACTTCCAACGCCGCCAGCCGCGCGCGCGAGCCACGCCTCGCCGCCGGCCGGTCGCGGTTCTTCAGCAGCCGCGTCCCCCTCGCCTCGCCGACCCTACCAGCCGTCGACGCCCCTCGCGCCGCCTCCAGCCCCAGCGGCGGCCTCCCGCCTCCGCCAGAGCGCCGCCGACCCCTCGCCGCCGTTCGCGGCCACGCCGCGTGCCACCGCCGGTGCACCCCCTGTTGGGTTCTTCCATCGTAAGCCCAGGGGGGAAGAAGGTGGTGTTTCTTTTTTTTTTATTTTTTTAATTTTGTACAAATTGCATAACTTTTGTGTTAAGTTTCTGTAATTGCATAATCATCCCTGTATATAACTAGCATTGCAATTTTTAATTTCCAATTTGCACAAACACCCCTGTGTTTCCTTATTAATTTGGATCTTGTTTATGTATCTTTTTGTTAATGAAAAATGCCTTTGTGAAGAGCAACTAATTGTCTACAATTTGAGTATTTATTTGTATTTTTATGGTAGTTGGGTATTTAATTAAAATTGTCAAATTGAAATTCTGTGTATTTTACCCACTCAGTGCTCTTAAATTTATATCTCACATACCGTTGCTCTAAAAATTCCACAAAAATTATATATGATGCTTTGATATGTGATGTAATTACTATCCAAATTTCACATCTATTGGAGTTGTCTTGTGCCTACAATAAGTTATTGAGTGATTTTCGTATTTGATTTTTAATTAAATCCACGAATATTCTTTTTGCGAAATTTCAAGTCTCCTGCATTGCTCATATAAATATCTACTTGAGATAATTTGCATTTTGATTAATTTGATAATGTGGATTAATTAAGAATTATTTACTCACTGTCACTCTATTTTTACTAAAAAATTCATAAAAATATGGCGTGCAAGGGTACACTAACAGGGGCTTATGTCCATTTTTTGCAAAATTTTTCAAGTTAATACGAGGCACAAAATAAATGGACAAAGCATACAACAATATATGGTCTGGCAGGGGCATTTTTGCAATTAAAATATTTATCAGGGGTATCCATGCAAAAATTATAACAGAAATAAACATTTACTTTTATTTTCGGGGCCATTTTACAATTAATAGAACCCGGCAGGGTTTAAGTGCAAAAATCACGCGCCTCACGTGGGGACTGTTCGTGAGGCGCGGAGGGACCAATATGGAAATACATAAACTACAAGGGGGCCTTTTGTAAATTTTACAATTTATTTACAACGTGACGTTTTATTTTTGGCATTAAACTATAAATACAAAAAGCAGGGGGAGATGTTTGAAATTTACCCCCTATGGCGCTTCATCCTACGGCTGGTCTTCGCCCACTCATCCACGTATCGCGCATCTGACGGTGGATACCGGTTCGCAGATGATGGCTGAGATTAGATCAGCCTCGCTGATCGGACGATGAGTACGGGGCTTCATCTGACGGTCCACGTGCGATCTGGGCCGAGCCTCTTGATCTGACGGTGCTGGAGGTCCCAGGAAGAACAGGGAAGAAGCTCGCCCCTGGCGAGCTTCGATAGTGCAATGTAGGCTTCTCCGGGCATCTCCCTCGCATCTGAAGTGCTCTGGACGTAGCTGGGGTTCTTCCGCGTCAACTGATGGCCTTGCCATGGCTCCTGGAGGTCTGAAGGGCTCGGACGAGGTCGATGAAGGACCAGACCTCCAGAAACCTCTTCCTGGTTCGATGCGAG
The DNA here is from genome assembly GCA_037367405.1 of Ottelia alismoides. Taxonomy (NCBI): domain Eukaryota; kingdom Viridiplantae; phylum Streptophyta; class Magnoliopsida; order Alismatales; family Hydrocharitaceae; genus Ottelia; species Ottelia alismoides. The sequence continues at coordinate 1,098,892 of JAZKJV010001091.1, read as the reverse complement.
CCCAGATGGGCTCCATTCTTCGTTGGACCTGCATAGGAAGAACCGGGGGAGCGAGGGCTATACAACAAGATGAGGTGTGGCGGAGGAGCTCCGGCGAAAGGCGGAGGTGGAGCTCCGATTCGCCAAGACCAGAGGTCCTGGGTTGAACAAAGGCGTGCGATCGATGGAGAAAATGATGGGGAATGAAATGGGAGGCGAAAGGCGGTTGGACACAGTCGAGGTAACCGTGGAGAAGTCGCCGGAGCTGAGCTCCGGCGAACTTCAAATTTTGGATTCTAAGCTACACTGATTGACTAAACACTAAACTAACAACTCAAATTAAAAGCTAACATTAAAACCTAACTAAAAAGCGATAAAGAAACAACTCTTATACCCGGGGGCCACCAGGGAGCAGGACGGACGCCGGAGCTCCGCCGCATCAAAATTGTCCTTCCTCCGGCCGATTCGAGGTGCTGAAGCACTCCCCCTGTCACGAGGAACGTTCCAGGAACAAAATCAGGGCTTTTGGATGGATTAAAATTGGCCAAATTTGAGGAAGGGAGCAGAGCTTCTTATTTATAGACAATGGCCTGGAGCCTTATTGACCGATGATTATTGCTTAATCCAATGAGTATCGGGTTGATCCAAGTTATCGGCGGGTATCAGTGATGATCAGAGATCAATTCTTGTAAAGGAAGCGAGCTCGATCGATGGACGGGATGGCCGTAAAAAAGGGAAGAAATCCGAGGAGTTGACAGTTCAGAGGCGCCAGGTCCCGGATGGGACAGTTGACCGGGCGGTCAACAAGGGCCGGCGCCCTATTGGTCCACGTCGGCCGCTAGACGCCAAAATAGGAAATCTTATTAGAAATTGATTTATTTAACCTAGTAAATGATTTTATTAGAATTTTCTTAAAAAATAAAAAATGTGTATTATTTCATGTAGTATTTATTTACGATTTTTATTGATTTTTTTGAAGTGTTTTATTATAGTTTTATTTTAATAAAGCGTATATGTGTGTATTTACATGTATTTTGTATCTTTTAATTTTTTATTTGTTTATTTTATTTTATTATTTTATTGGCTTATTTTATAAATTTATAATTTATTTTTGTGAGTATAAAGGTTTTTTTATTTAATTTTTATGAGTTTATTTTCATTTTTAAATAAATAGGTATATGTATGTGTAGGTATTCTTCTTGGTATTTGTGTACTTAATTTATTAATGTATTTTCTTGATTTTTATTTTGGATTTGCATTTTTAATAGGTTATATGTATTATTTACATTATTATAAAAATATAAAAGAAGAGAAAAATTAAAGAGTGTTTTCCCCTTTTATTTATATACATTCTTGGTCATAGGTATTTTGCTTACTAACTTGCATAGGCTTATTTTATTTTATTAATCCTTTTTAGTTTTAGTCTAATTTTAGTATGTACATGTATTATATACATTATTCACAAAATTCTAAAAATATACTTTGACAAGAATAATAGACAAGGAATATATTGAATATTTTAATCAGGCAGGCTGCCCAATGGGGGCCAAAAACTTAACTTTTGCAGATGGACTCCAAAAATTATGAAAACAATTTTATTAAATAGTTCTTGGAAAGCTATATACAATTAAAGGTGAGTTTGGGTGATTTGGAGTTTTTATTTGCAAGATATGGGTCTGTGATACAATGTGTATTATTTTTACACAAACTCAATTTTGTATTTTTATTTACATTATTATCTACAACTTTCATGAACAAAGTTTCTTTACTTGATGAATAAATAATTATGTACAAAATAGGTGTCAAAATTGCATAAATAAAATGCATGAATAAATGAGGTATTTATTGTACACTGGCCCTTATCTCCCCCTACTTTATTCCTTATCGACCAATTCCATGTTGGCCTTGGTCTCGGGGTTTGGGTCATAAAATATCTTCAATATTTTATTCTTTTTTCTTTTCTTCTCTTTATTCTATAATTTTGGCATTAAACACATTATTTAATGTATAATTAATACAATGAATGATGAATGCTATTATGTACAATTTGATGCTATTTACATGCATTTGCTGGGGTTTTTGAGGCCAAAATGATAGAATAAAGGTGATGAAATGGAGATTCATCAGTGGCGGAGCTCAATGGAGGTTCCATGAAGGTCGAATGTGGTCGAGGAGGCCTAATTAAATAAGAAAAATAAGAAGAAAATGAAGAGTGAACTCGAGGTGCTTACCTGAGGTATGGCGGGGCGATGGCTTGTGCTCGAGGTCGTCGGAGGACCTCGGGGTCTTCGCTGGACACCGTCAGCCGGTCAGTGCAGCTCGGGCGGTCGCGAGGCACCACAGCTCCGCCGTGGAGGTCGGAGGGTCATCACCGGGGGATGAGGTCGTCTTCGCTCTATCCAGTCGCCTCCCCCTGTCATAGGGAGGCGGAGGAGGGCTGGGCCCCTCCCCGCGTAAAGGTGGACAGGGCGAATTGAGGGAGGAGGCGCGGTATTTGAAGGTTTGAGGTGGTGGTTACTGAGGTGAGAGGTGTGTCTTGCGAGGTCGATGTGGAGTGAGTGGAGAGGTGTTGTGGGGTGTTGGAGAGTTCGCGAGGTAGAGGGAAGAGTGGGGAAGACTGTGAGGCAGTTGGGTAATGGAGAGGTAGTCGGATGTGGTCAAGATAATGGGAAGGGGCAAGTGACTTCGCGAGATGGAGAACGTGGGAACGAGGGCGTCTGGAGGTTGACGACGGAGTCCTGGCCGTTGGATCGTGAGATCCAACGGCTAGGGTTTGGGTGTTAAAGGGCGGTCATGATGTAATTGGGGGCGACATGATCGAAGGCCAAGATTTCGCCATGTGTCACGCTCTGGAGAAAGCGCTGGAGGTCGGTTCATATTAGAGTAGGACCTGCGATCGGATGGTGTAGGACCTATCAACAATGGATGGTGGCGATGAAGGGACTAGAGTAAGGTCTAATGGCGCACGATGCGTCATGTGGTGGGTTGTAGACTAAGCACTGGTGAACGGTTGTGATGAGAAGTAGATGTCGATCGGAGGACTGAGGAGCGTTAAAGGAAGGAGCGACCGAGATGGAAGAACACGAGCGCGGTCGAAGGGCGCAAAATGCGCCACGTGGCAGGCTCTGATCAAAGCGCTCACGGACGGATCAGATTAGAGGTGAGGGAAGATCAAACGGCTGAGGAAAATAGCAGGCGTGGAAGTGCTCTGGCCGTTGGATCAAGAAGGCGATCCGACGGCTGGAAGTGGAGGCGGAAGAGACAAGGGAGGCGGGCCACATGGCTCACCCAGAACGGGCCACGTGGCCCAAACAGATTATTGCAAGTTTCCAGTTGACTTTTGAAGGAATAAATGACCAAATTTGAGAAAACTCAAAACATGAAAGTTGTAGATCTTGATGAGATCTACAAGTTTCATGTTGACCAAAACTGGAGATGAGATCAACTGTAGCCACCAAATATTTTGGAGGGTATTTTTAAGGCTAAAAATACCACGGATTTTTGTTTTGTCAATTTTTTTGTGATTTTTAATTTCTTAAGGACTGTAATAATTACATGACATTAACCTGGGTTTTATTGACAAAACTTTAAGCAAGGGGGTTAATAATGGAACATTAAGATGATGAAATTGGGTTTCATCAGTGGGTGAGTAGGGCCTTGTCGACGACGGTGTTCTCGCCTTGTGTAGAACATCCAACCTGGTCCAAAGTATTGAGCTTAGGTCATTGACGACCGGCTGAGCACGTGATTTAATTTGCACTCGTTGTAGTACAGGTACTTAACAAATCAGTCAGAATCGAGAAAAGATCTCTGTGAAGAGTGCGTCAGCTTTAATTTATATCCCGGGCAAGTCTGGGGTCGAATACATGGAGGCAAAGGAACAACTTCGGGTTAATTCGGAAAATTTGGGTCTAGGTGTCCGTTGTCGATTTTTTTTGTATTTTTTAATGCAAAAAATGAATGCAAAATGCAAAATGCAGGTGAATTAAGTTAATAGGAAACAACACAACTTAGCTAAATTAATTTAAATGTGAAATTAGTCATATTTAGCCTAATTATATTTTTCTTAGAAACCTAATTCAATGATGAATACAAAACATATTTTTTTGGAATTTTACGGGTTAACATGCAACAATTAAAAATGCATACTTTTTATGGGTTTTACGTAATTTTTCACTCAAACAAGATGTAAAAATTATGAAAAAATTACTGGAAATAAAACATGATGCAAGGATGCTACAATATTTTTTGGATTTTTCTGACAAAACATATTTTTTTATGGATTTTTTTTATAAAAACAAAGTGATATTGAGTAATTAATTCCTAATAAATCCACATTATCAAATTGGCCAAAGTGCGAATTATCTCAAAAAGGTATTTATATAAGCAATTCAGGATATTTAAAATTTCGTAAAAATGTTGTCTATGTATTTAATTAAAAATCAATTACCAAAATCACTCTACAATTTATTTAAGGCACAAGACAACTTCAAGCTTGATGAAATTTAAAAAGAAATTAAATCACACTTCAGGGAATCATTCTTGATTTTTGTGGATTTTTTAAAGCAATCGTAAGTGAAATATAAATTTAAGGGACCAGATTGGGTAAAATACACAATTTTCCACTAAAACAATTTTAATAAATTATCCAGATATCACAAAAATCCAAATAAATTTGAATATGGATGAAAATTAGTTGCTCAACATAATGTTGTTTTCATTAAAAGAAATGATGCAAAATTGAGGTCCAAATTTATATGCAAACATAGGGGCGGACGAAGGGCAGCGGTGGAGCTGAGGAGCCGGCACGAGGCGGATGACCTGGAGGCAGAGGAGGGATCGACGGCGGCCGGCGGAGTGGCATCGGAGGAGCGTCGGAGGAGATGGGTGTGCGGATGGGCGTCGTGGCGGTGGGCGGAGGAACCGTCACTGACGGTACGGCGGTTGCACAGTGGTGCACCGTAGGTGCGGGGGCCAACTGATGTGTGCTGGCGGAGGAGAGCCGCAAGGCAACGGTGGAGCCGACGTCGTGCAGCGGAGTGGCCTGATGGACCCAGCCGCCGATCGTGGAAGAAGGGGGGCTGCCCGCTGTCCCTCCATATTTTTTTGAATTTTTTTGTTGTTGTGCTAATACTTTTTTGTTTTTTATTTTTTATTTTTTTTTAAACAGAGAATGAAACAAAGGTGAAAATATGGTGGTGTAGTGATGATATGATGGAGGTGATTATATGACGGTTTGGTTGAAATGATGGTGTAATGAAACAACAAAGAAACAAAATGTGAGATAAAATAAATAACAAGAGAAATAATAGAGAATACTTACTTGAAGTTCATCGGATTTGCGGAGCAGCTACGCTGGACTCATGTCTTCGCCTCGATCCGATTGGAGAAATAAAAATAGGAGAAGCTATACGAGCTCGATGGGAAACTCGTGACGCGGGATGGTGGTCACCGCGGATCTCGCCTGAAGGAGGTCGTCGCTTGAGGAAGATGATAAGCTGCTGTCACCGACACCACGTTCTAAGCTCTCTCATTTTTTCTATAAGAATGGTGGATGCGAAAAAATGTAGATGTGGAGATGAATATCAAGAAGAAGACAAGGGAGGTTAGAAAGGTGGTGGAGTTGAATGGGAGGTTAGATTATTGGTGGAGTTAATTGTAGGTTAGATGAAGAATGTGGGGTGGAAGGGGAGTTGGTGGTAGAATGAAAAGAAGAGGGAAGTTAGTGTAGAGAAAGGAGAAAAAATAAAAGGAAATAAAAGAGAAAAAACTGGCTGCTAAAATACAATAAAATAAAAAGAAGAAAAATAGTGGAGAATTTACAAAAGTAAGCCCACAATATGTACATTTTTTACTTTTCTAATTTTAACTTTTTTATTTTAAATAAAAGATATTTACAAACTAAAAATAAAAACTAGAAATAAAATAAAACACAAAACTGATTTTTTTGATTTTTTAGTAATTAAGAAAAGTAAAATAAAAAAATAAAAAACAAGAAAACAAAAATATGTACAATATATACAATGTACACCTAGGTCCCAAAATCCAAATTTTGCGAACAAGCTCCGATTTTAATGAAACTGCTTTCATTGGATAGATAATTTTCTAACTTAAACTAAGTGAGTTTGGTGAATTTGGAGATCATACGGAGCGGGAATTTAGCTGGGAAGTTGGACTTTACTGCTTTTTATCTTTGGAGTCTAGGGGTATTTATTTGAGGTAAAATTTATTTTATATTTTTGTATTTTTATATACATTTTTATAAACAAGTTGGAAAAAGAATTAGCTGAAAAGAAGTTGAAATAAAGTTATTAAAAATACATTAAGTTTTGGGCTATTTACAGGTGAAAAACTCCTTTATTTTGTGGCTTTTTATTGTTAATTTATTTTGTACAATATAATATGTACTAATGTGTATTTTATTTACAAGAGTTATTTTGTTAATTTATTGATTTTATGGACATTTATTTGACATTTTACTCGGGGATTTTGCTAAGATCAACATATTGAGATGATGAATCGTGGATTCATCACCCCTCTATACTTAAAATTTTCTAGTACTCAAGCAAACAAAGAATGAATAAGTTAGAATAACCCCTGACCGTGCATGTGAATACAAGACTTGATCCGTTCAAGAACTCTCGATTTTAGAGATCCTAAAATTCTAAGCTGGACCAAGCTCTAGTCAAAAGGTATCCAATTTCCCTAATCATCAGACTCTCTCTGTATACATATATAATAGGGATATGACATTAAGTGTGGACTGCAATTACAAGAGTATAATCACAATGTCAACCAAGGTTCCAATCCAAGAGACTCTCTAAGAACCCAATCCTCAACACTAGGGAATAAACCATTTCTTGCATCCAATCCACCGTCTCTTTAGTTGTTAGACTTGAAAGTGTAGATGATGGCCAGTTGATGGAGGGCATAGGATTGTGTCATTTCTTCTCTCCCTCTCATTGGAACAAGGATTCTCTCAAGTGCCTTATTACTCAACACCTATTTTTGGTGTTGATCAGTGCATCCGTCAAGAGAAGTTGGATTCATCTACACTTGTTTTCCTGGGAGTACACCGGGGTGTGCCTTTTTTGAGTATCTAATATACCTTCTATACCCAAACTTGTAGCATTTACGATGTAGAGTCCTTTTTTGGTGTTATCCTGACTCGTGGTCCTAATAGCGGTGGTCCAAGTGGATACTTTGAAATGGTTGGGAGCGCTCGCCTTTGGTGGAAGCTCTTTGATATTTGACTTTGTAAGGTGAGAGCTTTTCTTTCAACATTGATATTTCTTTGCTTTGCTTTGCTTTTTGGCTAGCTCCACTACTTTTACCAAGAGTTGGCGCACACTTATCAACAATATTTTTATATTTCATCACACCCTAGCACATAGGTAAATGTCAAGAGATAGTACAAGAACCATGTTCTCATACTGGCTAAAGGTGTTGACACTCAGGTTTTACGGAGCCTTCATTGATTTAATCCTATCCTCGAGCATCATTAACAAGTCCAAACTCAAATCCCTCATCCCAGTTCCTCAAGTGAAATTTCAACTCATCTCATCATAACTATAGTCGTGTATGTGAGGTGCTGATCATATTCATAAGGTAGAGACTAAGCGTGCAATATATCACACAAATCTTTCAAACTAGGGAAATGTGAATAATTAATTTGAAGATCCTAATGACTAAGGTTGATTAACTCAAAATCTCAAGATCTCATAAACCAAATGTTCTTGAACATCACAAGTCTTGTGTGAATGTGAATGTGTTCAGGGACTAAACCTACTCATTAGTTAGGTTTTTTTGTGATTTTGATTTTTTTTATTTTTTTTAAAAAACAAAGGAAAAGAAGAAAGCTGTTTTTTTAAAAAAAGTTTTTGTTTTTTTTCAAAAGTTTTTTGAAAAAGACACATTTTTAAAAAATAGATAAGGAAAGAAGAGAGTTTTTTTTTGAAAAAGTTTTTTGAAAAAGTTTTTTTAAAAGTTTTTTTAAACATTTTTTTGTTTTTTACCAATTTTACCCACCCCGTAATTATTACATTATATAATATATAAAAAATACGTGAAAATACGAGCTATGGGTAAAGTATATATGTAATGTATACACGCCTCCTGATACTTAGCATGTGCTATGTCCTTAGAGCACTAGGTGATAAAAATCCATAGCTCGTACTAAGTATAATTGGGTGAAAAAAATAAAAGTGAAAAAGATAAGAGTATGGATAATACACAATGGGCATCGCTCCCCCTATACTTAGGCTCTGGTCAGCCTAAAATTGGAAAGAACACAAGAATGGGGGACCGATGAGAATGGGAAAGAATGTACAAAAAGAAAATAAAAAGAAGAGATGGAGCAACTCGGGTCACTCACCTCCTATACTTAGGATCTAGTCATCCTAAGTATAGCCACAAAATGACAACGATACGGAACTGGTGCAAGTGATGCGAATCACAGGGGAGGGAGGGAAATAAAAGAAAGAAAAACTATACATGGAGGAATGAGAATATACAAGGATCAAGAAGGTTTATGACGGACCTTCTTGCGGGAGCGAGGGGGTGGGTAGTATACACATGTGTCACTGTCAGCATCGTCCTTAGAGGAATAATAGTGAGGGGTAGGGAACGTCCAACGAGGGTCGACACATATCTGCTTGCTCAACGAACTGAGCTCACTCATGTAGATCACCTCATCCGGACCTGAAGAGAACTCCTCAGAAAGTTCCTTCTCTGGTAAATCGAAGGTAACTTTCTTAGTCGATTTTCTAGAACCAGAAGCATAAAGAGGAAGAGGAGAGTGATACGTCTTGAGGAGTTTGGGGGAACACCTCGAGGAATCAATACTCTTCTTCTTCTTACCAGATGACCGACTAGAGTATGGAGCAACCGATTTATCAAGATTGGTCAATTTGGTCCCAGATGTCTCTTTTGGTGTATGTCCTGGATGTGGTGTGCATGAGGTACTGACCGGAGGTTCATCATCAGACGAGTCACCATATGCATTGTAATACTCCTCCAGGTTCAGCACACATCTCTGGTATGGTATGGTGTTCTCAGTTGGCTTGGCATTTATCAGCTCATGCGTCAGATCATCTAAAAAATCAAGGAAATTAGAAATGATCATGTCCGACTCAGGGGCAACTTCTGGTTGTGAGTCCTCTCTAGAAGCTGTTGCGGTGGTGGTGGTGCAAGCAGTGGGCGGTGTGGAGGTGTAGGGAGTCTCTGAACCAATGGTCATCTGGACAGTCGGTATCTCAGGTGTAGTAGAGAGATGGGACTCAACTGTCTCTTGAAGGTCACGGCTGTCTGTGACTGTATGGTTTACTTTAGAATATCGCGTGTCCTCAAAGACTGGGTAAGGTCAGAGTGCTCCCAATGCAGAGAAATCGATCTCTCGAGTCTCACAATCTATAGTTGCCTTAGCCAAGGTTATGAACGGCTTCCCGAGAATGATCGGAGACTAGGTGAACTCTCCTCGATGCTCAATGTCGATAATCGTGAAGTCTACTTGTAGTAGAGCACCTTGGAAAGTAATGATGACTGAAATAGTTTCTCTCGACCGTTTAATGGACCGATCAGCCAACTGAACGATCTCCCTTGTCTTCTTAGTAGATCTGAGTTTGAGCTTGGAAAACACGGAGGTCGGGAGGATATTAATCGGTGAGGCATCATCGATTCTTGCATGGGTGAAGGTGGTATCTTTGATTTCACAATCAAACCTAGGCAACTGCTTCACTCTGCGGCTCTTGGGTTTTCTCCCTATCACCAAAGAGGTGGCCATAGATACTAGATGTTTCTCGATCCTTATCCTCTTATTGCCTGACCTTTTAGGTATCAGTTTACTTCTCACAAATCTTTTAAGGTCGGGAAAGTGTTCAATGGCCATTATTAAGGAAAGCTCAAAAATCAACTCTCTATCAAGTGCTTCCCTAACTGCAGGATCCATTTTTTTTAGATCTTTTCCTTTTTCAATTTTTATGGTATTTTCTGGTTTTTTTTTATTTTTTGGTCTTTTTCATAGGTGAAGGAGGAATAGGAGAATGTATAAACTCAAGTTTGGAGGAAAAGTGATTAGTAGAAGAGGGAGGTAGAAGGTTGAACTCCAATTGTACATGACGTGCGGTCAATCCGGCGTCTTCTAGGTTTTCAAGATTCAATCCATGAAATCCATGATCCACATTCCTACATGGACTCTTGATCGGTCTACAAATGCCATCCTCCAATAAGTTCTCATGACACCTCATGAGAGAAGTCTGCGTAATTGGAGGATACTGCCAAGAACTTGGGCTCTGATACTCAACACACCTTGACTCAGGCATGTAATGTTGGGTTGAGTATGGTCCGTCTGTATGGTAGATGTTGGTCGGAGCCTCATAAGTGGAGTCAGTAGACAGTGGGTCTGTAAATCGATCGCATGAATCCAATCCCCTGTATATGTTGGCTCTCCGAACGGTTGATATGAAGGGTTGTCAATGTTGGCTTGATCACTCAAGTCAATCAAGTCAGGAATATCATGCAGTGCATGCCTCTCCATTCGGTCTGTTTGGTCAAATGTACCCTAAGGTCAAGTCGGGGTGTGTATAGGTCAATTGTTGTCCGGTCCCAACTCGAGGTAAAAATGATGTCCGTGGGGGCAACTGATTCTGCCAATCATTCATCTCAGTAGTCGCTTGCTCTTCGATTTGTTCCTTTATTCCAACAAGCGGATGAGAATATGATGAGTCAATCCAGGTGGATGTGGGTCAGGGATGTAAGAATGCGGGGTAGGTGAGAAGGACGAAGAAGTGGGGAAATCAGTTGGAGTTCAGACTTCGCAGTCGGGGTGTGGGTATGAGGAGGAATAAGAGGGTGCAGATGGTCGGAATAAGGTTGAGGAAGAGTGACATGGATATGGTGACCAATATTCTGACATCTTGGAAGGGAGATGAGAGGATGAAGCGGATCGAGGAAGAAAGCGTGCAACGCACCGAATAACACACAAAACAAACAAACACAAGAGCTAACCCGGAGTTCACCTACTCAACACAATGATGGTCGCAAGAGTCCGTCCGTTTATCTTTTCAGTTTTAATTAGGTGATAAATCAAGATATAAGTCCAATCATGCAATGCTTAAAAGTTGGTTTTGGGCACTATCCTAGGGATGCGTCCTCAGGGTTTTGCTCTCCCAAAACAAGCGTTAGTTTTAGTCAGTTTTTTTGTCAACTCTGATTAGCAGTCCCGATTTTATGTTCGGTTATCACTTGATTAGTCCACCAAAAAGGCACTCCTAACGATCAGTCCCGATTTCCTTTTAACCTACGTTTCAAAAACCAAGGGAAAAGGGAGTCGAGAAAAACCAATGCAAATAGTGAAATCAATGATGCATGCCCAGTTTAGAAGACTTACAGTGATCCTCATGCTCTACATGAGGGATGCAAGGCAGAATTGAATTTTTATACTATATGAGATGCAAACGATAAATCGTTCCTAGACAGACAGTTCTATTAGCGAGTGATGAACAAGTTAATTTGAATTAATAGCTCTACGGTCTAAGTGCGTCTCGTTAAAAGTGATGTGTAGTCCTAAATATTACGAGCACAAGCAATAAAGATATAATCTAGTAAAAATGCTCTAAGAGCCGTGAGTGCAAGTCCTATTCTACGTCAATCAACCACACAAGCATGAGCGGGTCCAATGTCCAGTCCGGATACAAACACGAGCTCTCAAACAAGAGCTGCTAGAAAGAGCAAATTGCCTAAATTATTACAACATAATAATTACAAAAACTTCTCTCAAAAATAATTTAGTTCTCCTTGATCTTCAGCAGTCAGCACGCGTCACATCCGTCGACCTCGATGCACTCCAAGTCCACCGGCCCTCGCAAGGAAAATAAAATTTATGTTAGAGAGATCAACAATAAAATATATATAAAAATGAGCAGAGAAATAATTAACAAAAGAAAATGGATTAATTACAAGATGGCTCGGGGGTCAGACTACCCGAGTGAGAGAAAACCTAAATCAAATTTTCTAAATTATCCTTAAGTTGTTTGCCTCCCCAACAACGGTGCCATCTGACGATCGACTGAGCACGCGATTTAATTTGTACTCGTTGTAGTACGGGTACTTAGAGAATCAGTCTGAACTGAGAAAAGATCTCTGTGAAGAGTGTGTCAGCTTTAATTTATATCCCGAGCAAGTCTGGGGTCGAACACAGGGAGGCAAAGGAACAACTTCGGGTTAATTCGGAAAATTTGGGTCTAGGTTTCCAATGTCAATTTTTTTTATTTTTAATGCAAAAATGAATGTGAAATGCAAAATGCAGGTGAATTAAGTTAATAGGAAAAGACACAACTTAGCTAAATTAATTTGAATGTGAAATTAACCAGATTTAGCCAAAATTATTTTTTTCTTAGAAACCTAATTTAGTGATGAATACAAAACACATTTTTTTGGAATTTTAAGGGTTAACATGCAATAATGAAAAATGCACACTTTTTATGGATGCAATTTTTCACTCATACATAAGGTAAAAATTATGAAAACATTATTGGAATAAAACATGATGCGAGGATGCTATAGTATGTTTTTTGGATTTTTCTGACAAAATATGATTTTTTATGGATTTTTTTATAAAATAGAATGATGGTGGGTAATTAATTCCTAATAAATCCATATTATCAAATTAGCCAAAGTGTGGATTATCTCAAAAAGGTATTTATATGAGCAATTCAGGAGAGTTAAAATTTCACAAAAATGTTGTCTGTGGATTTAATTAAAAATCATTTACCAAAATCACTCTACCATTTATGTAAGGCACAATACAACTTCAAGTTTGTTGAAATTTGGACAGAAATTAAAGCACACTTCAGGGCATCATTCTTGATTTTTGTGGAATTTTTAGAGCAACCATGAGTGAAATATGAATTTAAGGGTCCAGATTGGATAAAATACACAATTTTCCACTAAAACAATTTTAATAAATTACCCAGAGATCACAAAAATCCAAATAAATTTGAATATGGAAGAAAATAAGTTGCTCAACATAATGGCGATTTTCATTAAGATCAGCTGAGCACAAAGGTACCATTTGATGAACCGCGATTTCACCCTTGTAATTATGAATAATTAACAGTTTCGTTGCAGTCGGGTAAAATTGGATGCGTCAAAAGACTGCTTGATTAATTTATCTATTAACAACAAGGAAGCGGTCATATTTATATTTGTCTTGGGTCAGCCCAAGGTCGAACTCAGGGACACGAGCCTCTTAAGTATTATTTAGACTTAAATTACTTAGATTAAGTGTCAGATTAACAACTCGTAGGTTGATAAATGTAAAAAGACAGGACACGATGCATAGAGGAACTTGAGAAAGATATTTTTTATTTGCTTTTTATAAGGCAAGGAAATGCAGTTGAGGACAAATGCAAGAGAACTCTTTATGCCCTGATCAGATGAAAATAAATTGAGCAAAAAAAACATAGATTAATTTCATGATCAAATGAAGAAGGAAGCTCATTTGATATATTAAGGCTAGGCATGCAAATCATTACATAAGTGACATTTAATTAAAAAAATTTCTTCAGAATTTAAAAATGTCAAAGCAGATATTAAACCATGTCATTAGAAAGAGATTTAAACAAGCTTCGAAAAGTCACTGAAATCAACTCGATCAGAGCTAGGATGCTCAAGATATTCACAAATGATACAAGGGGCATAAATGCAAGAAAACATGAAGATAACTAGCAAACAGGTCCCTGGGAGGGACTAAAATGTAAATAAAATCAAGTGCGAGACCTTCCCTAAAAATTACCCACACATATAGGGGTATATTTGCAATTATTAGAACCCGGAGGGGGTCGGGTGCAAAATACCCCAGGCACATGTGGATTGCACGTGCTTACTGGACCTATCTACAATTTGAAGAACCAGCAGGGTCCTCCATGCAAAATACCCCACACCCACGTGACACGTGAGGGGGTGAGGTTTGGCTGAAGCGTTGGCTCGGAGGAGGCTCGGCTAGGCTCGGCGTACGGCTCGAGCTCGGTGGAGGTTCGTAGTAGCTTCAGCTCGGCTCGGGTGATCCGAGCCTGAAGATTTGGTGTTGAGGCTCGAAGCAGAGACGTGGTTCACTATGGACCATCCGATCTTAACGATTGAATGGTGTCTGTATATGCAAGGAGGCGCGGCGTGGACCTTTGCAGGCCGTCCGATCAAGGAGATCGCACGGCAGTTATAGCTTGCGCGTGAGGAGATGTGGTCAAGTGATAGCCACTGGATGGACACCGGGGGGTGCATCCAACGGTGCTTGTAGACTCTGAAGCTGCCTCCTCCTCCGCGGGGCTGGCGGCGAGAATGGAACTCCTGCGAGGCCTTCCTTGCTCCGCCTCCTTCTACTGTCTAGCGAGCTGCTCCGTTAGGGTCCCTGGAGGCACTGGATTGATCGTAGAAGATCTACCAAGCCAAGGCACCATCTGGCGAGTATTGACATTGAACCATAGCTGAAGATGGAGCTCGCCAAGGATGCTCCAGCGAAGGCTCTGGCCATTGATGGTCTAAATACCTGCACGTTAGGATATAGCCGAAGCGAGCAAAGAACATTGTGTGTGCAAGGTGGAATGAGATGGAAGGTCATGAGGGGGCGAAGAATGCAGCGACCGGTTGTCTTATCCGATGAGCTCAGAGGAGGGGGTTAGAGTGGTCTGAGGTTATGGAGGAAGGGGAAGTTGCGTGAAGGGTAGCGCGTCAATGGTGATGAACAGGTGAAGGTCGGATGATGGACAATGGCGGGTGAACGAGAGTGGAGCATCCTAAGTAATTCTGAGAAAATTAAACAAAAAGACAATGAGGATTAGAGAAGCTTACCTGGAGGTAATAGCGGAGCATATGCTTGGGCTTGAGGTTCTATGAGAACCTCGAGTCATCGCTGGACCCCTGCAACTACTAGGGGCAACTGGGCAGAGGCGGAGCTCCGTGGTCTTGGCCTACCGTGGCTAGGGGTCATCACTGGGGGTTGCCGTCATCGTCGCGCCTCGATCGGCCCTCCCCCTGTCATGGGGAGGAAGAGACGAATTATTGAAGATGTCGAATTCATGAAATCAATGTAGGTATTGGTGGAGTCCCGACTAAACCATCCATGAGTCGACATCTTGCAGAATATATGATGTAAAGCCTTGAACTTGGCATCTCTTAGATCCTATATAATAAGATCTGGCTCGTCAAGAGGAAACCAACGGAATTCGTGTCGTGTGAATCGGACTTTGTTTCGATTTGTTATGATTTTTCGGAAGAAAGAGAAGTAAGGAGGCTTAAGATGTCATTAAACCTTAACGACTGTCATTAAGATCAATTAATCGTGATTAAGCAAACTAATGATGGATTGAAAACCACTAATGACCATGAGGGAACACTAATCAATAGTTATAAAAAGATAAGCCTAAGCTACGAAAGTTAAATCGTAATTTAAAGTTAATCACGATTAGCATTAATTAAGCGTCATTAGCGAATCTAGAATCCTCTGGAATGTTCTAACTTAAGCCCTAAGTTTCGTATAAGTTTTGGCCAAAACCATGGGCCAAAACCATGGGCCGCTAACCGTGATTAATGTCTAAACCATGGTTTTCTAACCATAGTTAGTGGTTTTCTAGAGCCTATAAATAGCCCTCCCATTCATTCTCTACGATTTCCACTACCACCACCACCCCAAGGGCTAGGGTCGAGAGGTCGGGAGGTGGAGTGGGAGGCGAGGAAGAAGCGCTGGCAAAGCGCTGCCGGGAGAACGAGGAGGAGGAAGGTACGATCCTCTCTTAGTTTGCTTCGCTAGTTAGGTTTTTGATTCATGTTCAGTTCCCTTTCTGTTTTCCTATCGGTGATTTTATAAGGGGAAACTCTACCGAAATTTTCCTAGAAACATCACCCCATATAAGGGAAACTCTGCCGAAATTTTCCTAGAAATATCACCCCGTATAAGGGGAAACTCTGCCGAAAGTTTCCTAGAAATATCACCCCGTATAAGGGCAAATTCTGCCGAAATTTTCCTAGAAATATCACCCCATATAAGGGGAAGCTCGGCCGAAATTTCAAGAGAAAATATGTTCTTCATGTTCTTCGTGTGTTCTTCATGTGTTCTTCGCGTTCTTCGTGTTCTTCGTTCGTTCTTCGCGTTCTTGGCACGTTCTTAGCGTTTTTGATATGAAAATGAAATTCGATCGTTTCAGGAGCCATAAATCATCTTTTTGAAAGAGAATCACGATAAGAACTGTATACAAGAGAGAGAGAGAGCTCGATTAGGTAACGAAATCCTTCCTTTTGTTGTTGATTTTTCATATGCGATAGTTGAAATTTCTGATTTTATGTTCTTTGCTATGAAGAACCCTAATTTGGCTATTTTTGAGAAAATATGAAAAATTGCTTTGTGATTTCAACTAAAATAAGGTCTAAGCGTCGAATTGATGCAGTGGATTGGAAAGTTAGGGTTTGGAAGTTAAAATTAGCATAATTATGAGTATATAAACATGTGAATTAATATATGTGTAAGTCTATACTTAGTATTTTATGATTATGCAAATATAAGGCTGAATTGAGGAATTACATCATGGGAATTGATATTTATTGGTTTGGATCGTGAAAAAATCATGTGGTACGTTAAGAAATGCTGGGAGTAGAACTACAGGTCGGGCATGCAACCTATAGGTTTATCGGAAGGAACCCGTATTGGTGTAACCCTACCTAGGTGGTATACGGTTGCCTTGTTTTGATAAGTGCGCATGAAATGAATGATTTGCAACGCATGGTACCAGATGACAATATATTCAGGTTGAACGGTGGAAGATGTGGTCGTGCCATGTGGAGGCACGGGTGGTTCAATAGAGGATGGGTCACGATAACATATATTTAAAGCCGCTAGGTTATGTGATTAAAGGTTAGCCTGAGGTTTTAAGCAACTGATTACTCCAGTAATTTAGTATTTGACAACTATGAGCGGTATTCAGAAACTAAGGTTGTATTAAGATACTTTGATCTTAATAATTGACTGCAATGTCATTCACAAATCATTGCCCCGTAGGTACATCATGCTAAAATGTATAGGATCTAACCTTTGACCTTGACTCATCCCACGATCATGGCAGACCAAGATGTGTCTAGGCAATTTGCGGCTATGATGACAATGCTGCAAGAAATGGGGCAAAAGCAACAAGCGTTAGAGGAGAGGCTCAATGCACAAGCTGAGAGACCTGAGGCATCCAGACCTGTGGATGCGAGGATTGAAGGTTATGTCCATCTTTTTGAGGAAGAATTTAGTTACCATCCTTCAACTGAGTCTGCTTCTACCCCAGCTGAAGGTAAAATGGAGAAGGCCCTTCTTAGACACCAAACATTACTAGACAATTACCGAAAGGGAAAGATTCCTCGATTTAAAGGCATAGAGACACCTGCTGAGGTAGAACTATGGCTTGATGACGTCAGTAAGATATCGAGAATAATACATGCACCAACAGATACTTGGGTGCACTTCGCTAATTACTCCCTAGCAGACTATGCAAGATGATGGTGGAGAGCCATTTCCAAGAAATTAGTAGATCATGTTCCATGGGATGTTTTTGAAGAGAGGTCCCGAGCTCACTTCTGTCCCTCCCATTAGGAAGAATTGAAGAGGAGAGAGTTGGCTTCTTTGATCCAAGGATCCAAGAATGTACGATATTATCATATTCCATTTACGAAGTTGCTACGTTACTCCCCAGCTGCAGAAGCTTCACCACAAGAGTGTCTTATCAAATTTGTTAGCAGTCTTCAGGAGATTTGAGAGAGAAGCTTGCAACACCACTGTAGATGAAGCCATGGACATTGCCTCTCGTATTGAGATGGAGAGGGATGGAAATCGCCAAAGAAGAAGCTTCCACTTTACTGGTGGACCATCCAAACTAAGGCGAATTAAAACCGAAGAGACGGTCGTTATCATCCAGTTGGGTCTAATATAAGCTCGCCATAGACTTTGGGTCAGGAATTATCTGGAAGAGGGGGTTTCTCTAGACCTCCACTATATCCTCGTGACTCAGCAGCAGGAGCTAGTACCTCTGTGGCTGGGTCTTCAGCTCAAACAGGAGCACGTGTGTGTTATTACTGTCATTAGGAAGGCCACATCAAGAAATACTATCCGAAGTTGAGAGGTTCAGGGTTTAAACCAATCCCAATTAACAGTATAACATCTACCTCGAGCAATGGAGCAACACGCAGAGGAAGACAGGGTAGAGGTCGTGGCTTACAAGGAGCATCTCCTACACAGCAACCACCACAAAGTGTTGTAGGTTCTAAATTGCATATTCCTTATGGCCAGCTCAATACAATTATTGAAGAACAAGCCTACAATTCAGGCACAGTCGTATGAGGTACCGTTACTATTCATGGCTTTTCAGTATATGCCTTGTTTGATTCGGGTGCTTCGCATTCATTTATTGCTCGACGTATAGTACCCACTTTGGGTAAGGTATTAGTAGAAGTACAACCATCATATCTGGTCAAGGGACTAGGAGGACAAGTATTTATAATCCAAGAAATCCTGGATGATTTTATAGTACTGATAGCAGGACATCAATTACCAGTTTCCCTATTACTTATTGAATGGATGACTTTGATCTCATCCTGGGGATGGATTGGCTAGAAAGGCATCATGCATGCCTTAATTGTTTCCAGAAGACAGTAACTTTTCACATTCCTAACTCGATAGAGTTCCAGTTTATTGCAAAGACATCCAGTGATGATGTCAAATACATCTCTACTCTAAAGGCTCAACAACTATTTGAACAAGGGTGTCAAGGCTATTTAGCTTATGTAACTACATCAGGGTCAGAGAATTATGGAAGATATACATATAGTGTGCGAATTTCCTGATGTATTTCCAGAGGAACTACCTGGATTACCACCTGAGCGAGAGATTGAATTTGAAATCTCTCTCAATCCTGATACTCGGCCTATCTCTATCTCTCCGTATAGGATGGCACCAGCAGAGTTACAAGAGTTAAAGGTACAGTTGCAAGAACTGTTAGATAAAGGATTCATTTGTTCTACTACTTAACCATGGGGTGCAGCTATCTTGTTTTTCAGGAAAAAGGATGGGTCGATGCGGTTGTGCATTGACTATAGACAACTAAACAAGAGGACGATAAAGAATAAGTATCCTCTACCAAGAATAGATGATATCTTTGACCAATTATATGGTTCTACTGTGTATTCCAAAATTGATTTAAGATCTGGATACAATCAGTTGAAAATTAAAGATACAGATATTCCCAAGACAGCTTTTCGAACTAGATACGAGCATTATGAATTTTCAGTTATGTCTTTTGGACTGACAAATACCCCAGCAACCTTCATGGATCTCATGAATCGAGTATTCAGGGAGTTCCTAGACCACTTTGTAGTAGTATTCATTGATGATGTGCTTATTTACTCCAAGGATAAGTATATGCATGAACACTATCTCAGGCGGGCACTTGAAACTCTAAGGAAGAACAAAATGTATGTTAAATATAGCAAATGTGACTTCTGGCTATCTGAAGTATCTTTCTTAGTCCATGTTATTTCTGGGGAAGGTATATCAGTTGATCCTACAAAGGTTGGTGCGGTAATGAGTTGGGAACGCCCGGAGACTGTCACAGAAATACAACCTTTTCTTGGATTAGCTGGATATTATAGAAGATTTGTGAAGGACTTTTCACGAATAGCATTGCCAATGACTAGGTTGACACAGAAGGAAGTTCCATTGCTATGGTATGATGCATGCGAAATTAGTTTCCAAACACTTAAAGAATGCCTAACATCTGCACCCATCCTTACACTACCCTCCGAGAGTGAAGGGTTTACAGTGTACACTGACGCATCTAAAGAAGGACTTGTGGCAGTTCTTATGCAACATGGTAAGGTAGTTTCGTATGCATCACAACAAGTCAGGACACATGAGAAGAACTACCCAACACATGACCTTGAATTAGTTGTCGTAGTTTTCGCTTTAAAGATATAGAAACACTACATATATGGTATTACTTTTAAAATCTTCATCGATCATAAAAGCTTGAAATATCTATTTGATCAGAAGGAGCAAAATATGAGACAGAGACGATGGATAAAGTTATTGAAGGACTATGATTGTACCATCTCCTACCACCCCAGTAAATGGAACGTCGTAGCAGATGCCCTTAGCAGAAGAACTTATTCACATGGGTTAGTGAGTTTTATCCACTTCTGGGGTTTGCTATCAATGTTAAGTGAATGGAGACCATTTGATAGTAGTGTCGATATTATAACTATTCCTCACTGATACAAACCAGAGATCTGGGATAGAATAAAGAAAGGGCAGGAGGATGATACAATCCTTAAAGGCTTGAGACAACAGCTTGAGAAGAATGAGATAGAGGGATTCCAGATACAAGGTGGGATATAGTATAACCATCATAGAGTTTTTGTACCAAATACACCCGAATTGAGGAAAGATATCTTACGCGAAGCACACTTCTCAAGATTATCTATTCATCTAGGAATTATGAAGATGTATAGGGATCTTCGTTCAAACTTTTGGTGGCCAGGAATGAAGAAGGATGTTGCTGAGTTTGTAAATTCATGTTTTACTTGCCAACGGGTAAAAGCTTCACACCAAAAGCCACTAGGATTGTTACAACCCCTCCCTATACCTGAGTGGAAATGGGAAAGTATTTCCATGGACTTCGTTACTGGCTTACCTCAGACAACTGGTGGTAAAGATAGTATCTGGGTTATAATAGATCGTCTGACCAAGGTGGTACACTTTATTCCAATAAGCCTATCTTTCACTCCAGACCAGCTTGCTGAGTTATATATTGCATATGTGATCTGCCTCCATGGTATCCCAAAGGAAGTAGTTTCCAATCCATGATTCACCTCACACTATTGGGAGAACTTCATGAAAGCCTTAGGTACACAGTTATGCTTGAGCATAGCATATCATCCACAAACAGACGGTCAGTCAGAACGTACGATTCAGACACTAGAGGATATGCTACGAGCGTGTGCCTTAGAATGGAAGGGATCATGGATTAAACATTTGCCTCTTGTAGAATTTACCTACAACAATAGTTACCATACAAGTATTGGCATGTGATGACCCGAAAAATGATCAAGACTCGGGTGAATAAAATAGAACTAGGGTCGTTGCGACCCGGATCTCAGAGATCATACAATCAACAAGAAAAATTATGGAACAGACCACCAAACAGAGATATAAAATCAGAGGAAATCAAATAGTGGCCGTGGCTATGAGATTAGCCTGGTGTAGCACTCAGGGGCGGACTCAGGGAGCGCGGATTGGCCTTGCGGCCTACGAAGTAGTCGACAATAAAATAAAATAAAAACAAATATTTTTTGGTGGATTTTAATATTTTTATATTTTTTGGAATTTTAATAAAAAAGAAAATAATAAAAAGGCAAATACACACAACTTCAAGTAATTATTTAATTACTCAAAGATAGTCCAAAAATTCCAACAAAAATATTTTTAAGATTTTTATATTTTTTTACTATTTTTGGTGAATTTTTGAGAATTTTATGATTTTTATGGAATTTTCTAAAAATGAAAGAAGGCAAAAATAAAAGCAAGCTGTCCAGCCAGGCTTCAAAGACCACTTAAAAATATCAAATGGTCGTATCAAGGCTGGAGGTATTTATTTATGAAAAGTAGAAATAATAAACAAAATTCAGAAGAAGAGTTTATGAATTTTTGAGTTTTCTTTGATTTTTTAGAATTTTTATAAGTTTTTCAGTGTTTTTTAAATTTTTAAGCTTTTTATAAATCCAAAAATAACCAAAAAATGGATAGAAAATCAAACATACAAAAATAGACAAAATTAGATTTTTTTGTAATTTTTAAAAGAGTTTTTATATTTTTTTAGGATTTTATAAACTGAACAAGCAGAAAAACAAGGGTTTTTGAATTTTTAAAAAAACTAAAAATGTTAAAAAATGTACCCAAAATTACGGAAAATTTTACACAGTAGCAGGAGCCACATGTCTAATTTTCACGTAATTTGGGTTAGTTTTGATATTTTTTTAAAATCCAAAACAAACACAGTGTATAGGGACCTTAATGTAAGAAAAACATAGTCCAGGGGCCAATCAATAACACGCACAGAAAGATCAGGGCTAAAAGAGCAAAAATCCCAGGAAGTCACTGTAAGACACGTGGTCCAGGCATGGAGGGACTAAAATGCAATTCCTATTTTAAATCATTCAAAACATAACACGTAGGAACTACAGGGAATATATTCCAATTCCACCAAGTCCTCACGTGTCGAAGCACGTGGCCACCATAGACAGGGACTAAATAGCAAATACATAAAACAAGAAGGTCCTCGATGCAATTTTTACAAAATGAAAACATGAGACAAAATATTTACAGTACTAAAACGTAAATGCAAAACAAGAGGGGGCCTAAGAACAATTTACCCCACTTATTATCCGAGGGTTGGAGGCGCACCACGTGGCTGATCAGACGGTGGAGGTGCGCTGCGCCTCAACGAAGACCCATGGCTCTGATCTGATGGCTGACAGGTGTCCACGTGGCTGGTCGGACGCTCGTGGATCAAGGACAACCCCTCGTTGATTTGACGGTGCTGATCGAACCTCGGGAGATCTAACGGTCGCTGGCTCCTCGGACGTGGACGCTCCGGATTAAAACTGGGCGAGGGAGGTCGATCTGACGGCGATGGAGGATGCTCCAAGAACAGGAGGCCGGCGAACTTCGCTGGCCCAGTACTCGCGCTGGGGTCCTCCTCTGCTGCTGCTAAGGTGCGGAACATATCCGCCTTGATGTTCTGCAGCTGATGCGCCTCTCCGATGAGGCCGGGAAGCTCCGAGGAGCTCCTGCGACGACGACGGCTGGGAGTAGCTGTGCTGAACATGTAGACCCTCAGATGGGCCTCTTCTCGATCTGCAAAACTCACAGACAAACTCCTGGGTCGAGGGCAAAGTGCCTCGACCCGGTGAGAGGGTGAACGGGGGGTTGTATGCGTTGGGGCGGCATCCTCCGACGATGCGACGGAGGAGGAGGGTGGATTCCCAGTTCCAGGGGCGAACTGGGTTGGATGGATGGGCGTAGAACATGCAGAGGAATACGGCGAAGATGATGGTCGAGTCGATCGATGAAACGGATGGACGGAGCGGGCGTAATCGATCGGAGACGATGAAGGATGGATTTGGGGCTAATCAGAAATTAACGAAATATGGGAAGAATTGAGTCTGCCTGATGCGTGGGTTCGACTGGGGATGAGCTCCGGGAGCTCTGTTCTTCGCCTCGAGGGTCGTCAAAGGCCCGAGGCTCAGGCACTGCTCTGGGCGGCGCACGACGGTGAGATGCTGCCGGATCAGTGACGGGATGCCTCTCCTCCTCTCTGCAACACTCCGGTCCATAGCTGTCACTCTCGAGATTCGGGTGGAGGTCCTGGGTGGAAGGGGCGACGCCAAAGATGGCGTGAATTGTGGCTGGAGCTCAAGCTAAATAATGGAGAGGGTCCGAGAAGAAGAAGTCGGGCAGGGCACGACGAAGCTCGGACCCCTAGGATCAACGTCGGGCGTGGATTACAGATGTGGGATCTTCAATCGGAGCCCAGAGTTTGGTGATTAGGAGATCGGATCGATGCGCTAAAATTTCGAGAATTCGGTTCGGGGCGTAAGATCCGGAACAGATGTGGTCCAGGGGGAGAGTTGACCGGGGGTCAACAATCCCCGTGGACCAGTCAGGTGCAGCCATGTCATAATTAATTGGAAATTCATTTTAAAATAATAAATGACTTAATTTTAAAAAACTTAAAACATGAAAAATGTTTATTTATTTTTAAACTATTTTTAGTGATTTTTATTTATTTTTTTGAACTAAAAATTAGGTATTTACAATATAGTATTATTTTATATAGGTATATACAATATACATTTTTTATTTTTGATTTTTAATTATTTATTTTTATATAGTTTATTCCAATTTTATATTTTATTTATTTATAGAATAAAATTTGAAATAATAAGGTATTTTTATTTTATTTTTATTAATTATTTACAAGGGCTAAATAAATACTTTTATTTATATACATATATGGTATATATACAATAAAGGTTTTGATTTTTATTTTATTTCTTTTTATTTTATTTTTATTTTTATGATTTTTATTTTATTTATCATGAAATATAGAGTATGTACATATTTTTATAGGATTTTATTTATTTATTTATAAGGGGAAATAAATAGGTATGTGGCTTCTATGTACAAGGCTTATATACAATGAAGAAGGGTGTTTTATTTTCTTTTTAATTTTCTTTAATTTTTATCATTTTTATTTTAATTTAATATTTACAAATATATACATATTCTCAAAAAATGTGTTTTTATTTTTATTTGGAGGAAAATATTTTTATATACAGGTATATATACACATGAGCTTCCCTATCTCTCTCTACTTGGGTTTTTATGTGGTCAGGCCCATGCTGAGCCCTCCCTTGGGATTAGGTTGCTCAATATTTATTCTAAATATCTCCCTCTTTTACTTTTATTTCTTTATTCTTTTATTTATGCACAAAAACATGCTAATTATTCATAATTACATAATGCATGTTGAATGATAATTATTGATATTTACAGATATCTACATGTGTTTTGCATAGGTTTTGTAGCTAAAATAAAAGAATAAAGAGTGATGAATGGGTATTCATCAGCATGGCACCATTTGAAGCACTATATGGACGTAGGTGTACTACTCCTTTGTGTTGGCAAGAGGTCGGGATAAAGAACCTTTACGATTCAGATAGACTTCAGGAGACACAGGAAGATGTAGAGCTTGCTCGAAAAAAGACTAATAACTGCCCAGAGTCGTCAGAAAAGCTATAGTGATACCAGACGAAGAGACCTTGAATTTGAGGTAGGTGACTTTGTATTTCTCAAAGTATCACCTATGAAGGATGTTCAGAGGTTTGGCTTGCGTGGGAAGTTAGCACCCAGGTTCATGGGTCCCTTTGAAATTATTCAACGGATTGGAAAAAGTCACCTATAGACTTGCATTTCCTCTACAATACATGATGTTTTTCATGTATAAAATATAAGAAAGTACATTAAGGATCCAGAGCATAAGATAAGTTATGATGATTTGCATGTTGAACTAGACTTAACATACCTAGAAATACCTGTGCAAATACTTGACAGGGATATCAAGAAGTTGAGAAATAAAGAGATACCTCTAGTTAAAGTGTTATGGCACAACCAAGAGTTTGAAGAAGCAACATGGGAATCTGAGGTAGAAATGAGAGAAAAATACCCGTAGTTGTTTGAATGATAACATGATGTACTTTGTATATCTTTATTATGAATGAAATGACGTTCATTCCCTTTAAGATTGTTATGGTTTCAATCCTCTTTAAGGGTTGTTATGCCTGCATTTCTAGTCTCGAGGATGAGACTTCCTTTAAGGTTGTTATAATTGTAAAGCCTTAAACTTGACATCTCTTGCATCATATATAATAAGATCCGGCTCATCAAGAGGAAACCAACGGAATTCGTTTTGTGTGAATCGGACTTCATTTTGATTTGTTATGATTTTCGGAAGAAAGAGAAGTAAGGAGGCTTAAGATGTCATTAAACCTTAATGACCATCATTAAGATCGATTAATCGTGATTAAGGAAACTAATGACAAACTGAAAATCACTAATGGCCATTAGCGAACACTAATCAATAGTTAGCAAAAGATAAGCCTAAGCTACAAAAGTTAAATCATGATTAGTGAAAGTTAATTATGATTAGCGTTAATTAAGTGTCATTAACGAATCTAGAATCCTCTGGAATGTTCTAACTTAAGCCCTAAGTTTCGGATAAGTTTTGGCCAAAACCATGGGCCAAAACCATGGGCCGGTAACCGCGGTTAATGTCTAAACCATGGTTTTCTAACCATGGTTAGTGGTTTTCTGGAGCCTATAAATAGCCTCCCCATTCATTATCTATGATTTCCACTACCACCACCACCCCAAGGGCTGAGGTCGAGAGGTCGGGAGGAGGAGTGGGAGGCGAGGAAGAAGTGATAGCAAAGCACTGCCGGGAGAACGAGGATGAGGAAGGTATGATCCTTTCTTAGTTTGCTTCGCGAGTTAGGTTTTCGATTCATGTTCAGTTCCCTTTCTATTTTCCTTTCGGTGATTTTATAAGGGGAAACTTTGCCGAAATTTTCCTAGAAATATCACCCCTTATAAGGGGAAACTCTGTCGAAATTTTCCTAGAAATATCACCCCGTATAAGGGGAAACTCTGCCAAAATTTTCTTAGAAATATCATCTTGTATAAGGGGAAACTCTGCCGAAATTTTCCTAGAAATACCGCCCGTATAAGGGAAAGCTCTGTCGAAATTTCAAGAGAAAATATGTTCTTCACGTTCTTTGTGTTCTTCGCGTTCTTCGTGTCCTTCGTTCGTTCTTCATGTTCTTGGCACGTTCTTAGCGTTTTTGATATGAAAATGAAATTCGATCGTTTTAGGAGCCATAAATCATCCTTTTGAAAGAGAATCACGATAAAGAATTGTATACAAGAGAGAGAGCTTGATTAGGTAATGAAATCCTTCCTTTTGTTGTTAGGTTTTCATATGAGATCGTTGAAATTTCTGATTTTATGTTCTTTGCTATGAAGAACCCTAATTTGGCTATTTTTGAGAAAATATGAAAAAATGCTTTGTGATTTCAAATAAAATAAGGTCTAAGGCTATTTTTGGAAAGTTAGGGTTTGGAAGTTAAAATGAGCATAATTATGAGTATATAAATATATGAATTAATATATGTGTAAGTCTATACTCAGTATGTTATGGTTATGCAAATATAAGGCTGAATTGAGGAATTACATCATGGGAATTGATATTTGTTAGTTTGGATCGTGAAAAAGATCATGTGTTACGCTAAGAAATGACTGGGAGTAGAACTACAGATCGGGCATGCAACCTATAGGTTTGTCGGAAGGAACCCGTATTGGTGTGACCCTACCTAGATGGTACACGGTTGCTTTGTTTTGATAAGTGCGCACGAAATGAATGATTTGCAACGCATGGTACCGAGTGCCAATATATTAGGGTTGAACGATTGAAGATGTGGTCGTGCCATGTGAAGGCACAGGTGGTTCAATAGCGGCTGGGTTTCGATAACATGTATTTAAAGCTGCTAGGTTATGTGATTAAAGGTTAGCCTGAGGTTTTAAGCAACTGGGTCCTCGAGGACGGTGTAGTCCTTTGTGTTCCAGGCTGAGGGTTTGAAACCCAGATTAATAAAAGAAAAGAAAAATTACCAGGCTAGTATTAGAGGATTGGTTGAGGCGACGTGTGGTAGCATAAGCTCACCAGATCAACGCAATCTCCAATCCTGAAGTATCCACAGCTTTGGAGTCCAAGAATGGTGGGGTTCCCCTGGACTAATCCCTGATGTGGAATAGAAAGAAATAGGACTTAAATTAATGAGAATAAATGAAACTTTTTATGCTAACAACAAGTTTTGCAAAATTACACAATTTGTTTACTTTTCTCTTCTTAGTTACTTAGCATTCGCTGATTTTTATCCTATGATTTATGGAAAATCCAACAGGTGTCGGTGAGCCATCACAAGGACTTTAGTAATCCAGCCATCTTACATACTAGACATCCAGCCAGCCACAACAGCTTTTCTTTGTAAGGTAGTTAGTAATCTTTCTGTGTATTTCCTTCCAGCTGATGTACATGTAATGGTTGTAGTGGGATAATGAATCATGTGAACAATATTTTTGTGAATGGAAAAGTGTTGAAATACTTCCTTCTGGATATTTTTAATTGCAGTATGTTTCTGAATGTTAGTTCTGATTGCTGAATAAATTATTGCTGAGTAACCAAATCCGGATATAGGAGGATCCGACGACCCGGAATTAGGGTCGTGACAGATGAGGAATGGAATACAATGATGAACAATAGGTGAAGTAAATAGGAATCAATAGAAGGCTCAAAATGAAAAGAGCAAGGAGAAATGAAAACATATAAAAAGAAAAAGGGTGCAAGTATGCATGACTGGATCTTTGACCTAAAATCTAATTCAAACAAACACAATGCCAAATGGGCTCACCAACTCACACAATGTGAAGCCATAAGAGTTCGGCTATTTTTATCTTTTCAATTTTATTTTTGTTTTCAAGCAATCTTATAGCAAGTCCTCAGTGGGCTAGCCCTATAAGAGAGTGAGTACTGCCAGAAAAGTATCTCGTACTTCCCACTTCCTTTGTAACATGCAGCATGCACTTTTTAATAGAATTCTTGCTATTGGGTATGGATCCACTACTCATCCAAAGAATAGAGGAAGAAGCCAATAGGCGAATCCAATACTTCCCCTAGCAGGGTACTCGTACGTGGAACGATGAGACAGACACCCCTGTGAGGGGATGATTGATGAAACCCAGTTTCATGTAATTAATTCACGGTTATTAACCCCCTTGCTTAAACTTATATCAATAAAAACCAGACAAATACTTGTTTATAGCAAAGTCATGGAGTAAATTAAAAATACAAAAAAATAACAAAACAAAAATTCGTGGTGTTTTTATACCTTAAAAATTCTCACAAAAATTTTTCTCTCTCTATTTGACCTCATCTTCGTTTTTGATCAACATAAAACTTGTAGATCTCATCGAGATCTACAACTTTCATGTTTTGAGTTTTTCCAAATTCGGCCTCCTTCTCCTTCATATTATACATTCTTCTTTTGAATAACCTGATTGGGCCCCGTGGCACAGGTGGCCCGCTCCTTCACGCGCCACACACCTCCACTCACCGCCGTCCGATCATCCCATTCCCCTCCAGATCGCAACCGTCCATCCAGCTCTTTTCTCAGCCCTTTGATTAGTCCCCTGATCCCATATCCTCCATCCATTCCCACCTTCATCTCATAGCACCACGTGTCGTTTCCTCTGACGCTCGATCCGCCTCTGGATGTATCCATCTCAACCATTCATTTCCCAGCCGCCCGATCAAGGTCCATATCAAATCTGGACCACCCACCTCTGCCTTACTCTCCGCTCACCACGTGTTGGTCTTTTCAATCATTCGAACCACTTATGAATCCCCAATCAAGACCGCACATTACCGCTTCCTCGTAAGCCCTTCGATCCACATCTTTCTTCACATCTAGACCGTTCGCCAGTGCCCTTCTCTCAATGTGACACGCGGCTCTATCCTAGCCTTAGATCCCACCTCACGGATCTAATATGGGCCTCTCAAACGCGCCCTTTTCTCAGCCGTTGGATCGCGAGATCCAATAGCAGAGACATCTTCTTCCACCTCCGGCCCCCCTCCTCGCACACGTCGCCCACCTTGTGCACCTAATAACCCCTTCCCATTTCCCCATCAACTCAGTCATCTTCACCACGATCTGAGCACCCCATGACATAGCCTGAAACTCCACCTTCCTCGCGTAGACTCAAGTACCTCACGACTCCCTCTACGTCACTCCGAATAGCCCCCGCAAGTTACGCTCTCCCATCATCAGAACCGCCATTTTTGCTCTTCAAATACGCAGTCACCTCTGCCATTCCAAGGCGTCCGCCTTTACGAGGGGCTCCGCCCAGGCGATTCCCAAGAACCCAATTCAGATCTAGCGAACCGATCTCCAAACTCATCATCTTCATCTCATTCTTCAATAAACTGACACCACTCTTGTCTTGTCATTCTCCCCTTGTGGATGGAGATCGATTTCAGTTTATACCAATGCTTTATTCACACAAATCTGGAGTTGACCATAATTCCATATCATCCTTTCCATATGGTGCCCTAGTTCTCCAGTCTGATCGTGATACATTTTACGGTGCAGATCAAGAACTAACATCGGACCCTGTTCAGATCATTCCTCTTATTCTGAATCAGAGATGGCTTCTCAGGGAAAAGGGAAGGGACCGAATCAACTAGATCATTGATAACTAGATCAGAACACCGTGAATGCACAATTACCTACTTCAATAAAATCTATCCAACAACAATGGACAGATCTGGCACTTTCCCAGGTTGCCTTCCAAGATATGTTGA
This sequence comes from Ottelia alismoides, assembly GCA_037367405.1. Taxonomy (NCBI): domain Eukaryota; kingdom Viridiplantae; phylum Streptophyta; class Magnoliopsida; order Alismatales; family Hydrocharitaceae; genus Ottelia; species Ottelia alismoides. Next base: position 1,068,860 of record JAZKJV010001091.1, on the reverse strand, counting down.
ATGATATGAGGAGAGAGAGAGAACAGAGGAGGAGGAGATGATGATGAACAAGGAGATGAACACCATGGAGGATCGATAGATGAGCTGAGGAGAGAGGCTTCCAAGCCTACTCTCAAAGAGACATACAATCCTGGCTCTTGTCAGATGACAGAGTCGATATAGATCCATGTAGTCCATGGACATTTTGAGTTGAAGCCTTTTTTTTACTCTTATTCCTTTCTTCCATGGGAACACCAATGAAGAGCCATACATCCATCTCCAACAATTCTCTCGCATCTCCCGTACCACTCACTACCCTAACATCTCATTAGGTGTAGTCAAAATGACCGCATTCTCCTTTAGCCTTCAGGACAAGGCTTTATATTGGATCAATCACTTGGAGAAGGTCGTAACGACCTAGGAGGAACTTAAGTCTATGTTTATCCTTTAGGTCATCTCAATCAGATGCGAGCGAGGATCAACAACTTCTCATAGGGACTACACGAGTCCATACATGAAGCCTAGGAGAGGTTTCGTGATTTGCAAGAGAAGTGCCCTCACCATGATATTCTCGGACTAGTCTAGTCCAACACTTCTTTAGAGGCCTGACTCCAGAAAGTCAGAGGCTAGTGTATGCCGCATGTGTCAGATCTAATTTTAACAATGAAGAAGACGTTATCTGGCATATATTTGAATAAATGGCCAAAGGAGAGGTTGCCTTGTCTTCGTCCCGAGCATATCAGAGAAGACCCCGATCCACCACAAGCTCGTCAATATGGTGACAACCCATGAGCACGACAGGGATGAGAGCTCAAACCTCAACATTATTGGGAGCCACATGTCCAAGTTGATATAATTGAGAAGTGGTCACAAGAAATGAAAAAATTTTCCATGATCGAACAAAAGACCCATCATCTGGACAAGATGGATCAGATTTCCAAGAAGCTGGAGCTGCTGGTCAGCACCATCAATGTCATGCAATCTGTGAGTCTGGCAACAACAACTCCTGCTAAGTAGAAAGAAGCACCCTCTTTACATCGGTCTCAACTATGTGCAGGTCAACCTTAGGTCCAACACGTATACTACATGGTGGCACCTGACCAGTCACTACAACAACCGTCACATGAGATTGTAGTATACCAGCTTGAGCCCCAGTCGCCTTCATATGTAGATCCACTTTCCCCATCACCAACCCAAATCCAAGAAGTGAACGATATCCAGAACAATGATGTACAATTAGGTTGTTCAGACGGGCAACAACATAGCCAATCCTCTTCCATCATGTTGTATCACCAACCATCTGGTGGGAGCTTATTCCAAAACCATCGACCTTTACAACAATAGTCTCCTCCATATCAGAACATCTGGAGACATAATTAGTCCTACCAGCAGTCGTACCGCCAGTACTAGCCGCATTACCGGTACGTGGTTGCTCATCAGAACCAATACCTCCCTCCTCCTCTATTTCATCAGCAATAACTCCCTCCTCTCTACAATAATCAGTTTTCTCATCAGCAACCTTCGTAATATCATTCCCATTGTGGTCAACACACCGAATCTGAGGCAGCTCCTATGAACCTGAGGGTGATGTGATCTATATCTTCAGGTTTATTGCAGGTCTTCTAGTATGCATGATATACAGGTATTAGGAATACATGAGGGTGATGTGATCATAAACGATTGTATAACCATGATGCTTCCATTCCGAGGGAGTGATAAAACAGGTCTGGATTTTAGTGACTCCTCTTATTAGAGAAGTGATATGATCTTAGTCCAAATGTTGGACATTGATCTGAATGTGATTCATATGCAATGAGAAGATTATATCTACGACCTTGATTTAATGAAGCATCTATAAGAGGTGCCCGAGATCTGGATTTGAGATGTGATCTCAGTATCCAAATCACTATACGTGGAACGTACAATCACCTTATCCTTATCTCCAAGTATCTGCGGAGAAAGTGCATTATTCTTGAAAAAGTTCAAGAATAATTCCATTGTTAAATTATAACCAAGCTTTGAGATATAGATAATTAAATGTGATTTAATTATCATAAATACTTTGAATTTGATTCATATTATTTAGATGCATGAGAATGATGATCCAATATAATTAAATGTGATTTAATTATTATGGATAAGAATAATGTGGATCGAATTGTCCATATTATTCATATATATTATAAATGTAAATTATAATATATAAGAGAGGGCTATCTGTAAATAATATTTACAATTCAAATGTTGATGTAAATTGGATTCACATTGGATAAATAATTAAAAATGTAATTTACATTTTATTTTTGATTGTGAATGTGATTCACAAATTTCTAATTGCATGATTGCAATGTTCACAAAATAAATTGGATTTATTTTTGTGCAATAATTTACAGCAAAAGTTGTTGTAAATTTTGGAGATATTCATGGAATATAAGATTCCATGAAATAGTAAAGGTGGAGCCACCTTCCATGTGAGGAGGCTGGATGACCACAATTCCTATATGGAATGTGGTGTCGTCCACTCCTCTCATGGAAGGAGGCTTGCTTCCTTTCTCTTTCTCCAAAGTGAATTGATTTAATTTAAATTAATATATATCAATTATTATTCAATATATTTAATTTAATTAATTATTGTTGTGTTTTTAACAACAAAATCATGGTCATTGAAAGGAACATAAATCAATGTGAACCATTGGATTTGTGATGTCCATGGATTGGGATCCATGGACTCTCAAAATATTATATAAGGAGAGGCATCCCTAGCTCTTCCTTACACACTCTCACAAGATCTCTCTCTCTCTCATCTCATTCCATCTCTCTCCCTCCCACTAAGTGGCCGTCCACTTGGAAACCCTAAAGAGTCCGTCTTCGTCGCTACATTGTTGTGCCACCACCTCGACTACTCGCGGATCTCCGTCTCCTTTAGCACGCCTCACTCATGAAGAAGACGTTGGATCTTGTGAGATAAGATTGGGAGACCGACCACTTGGATCAACACTTTGGATTGTGAGAAGCACGTAGTTCATCATGGTGCTCGCAAGCGCCTCTCCAGCCGGATCGGACTTGAGACAGGAGGTCTCTTACATTAGAGACTATGATCACAACCATGATTCAGGAGGTAATCCTTATTCTTATATGTGGTTTGAAGAAATAAGACAAGAAATGTTCTTGGATCATGTGGTTTCGTCATTTAAGTTTTTTAAATTCCGCTGCACTGAGCAACTAGTGTGACTAGTCGCTCCGATCGCATATGATGCGATCTTCACGATTTCGTGATGTGCTTAATGATCTTACCATATCCTTCAAGTGGTATCAGAGCCAGGTTGAGGTCTTGGATATGATCCAAAATTCTAGGTGTTCATGGTTCATGTTTTGTATACACAGAAAACATTATTTTTACATTGGATGCAAGATTCGAAATGGTTTTTCGCTTAATTAAAAACCCACTGTTTGTGCACTGTTTGGGCGTGTTTTTTATTTAATAAAATATATTTAAAATGTCTAAATATGTCCCAAAAATAGTAAAATTTAATTGGTACCAAAAGTGCATGAAAGTGATTCGAATAGTTCCCGACATGAAAATATGTTTTGCATGTATTCACGGATCTGTAAGATAATTAATTTTACTTATTGTTTTCCCGTCATGAAATGTGAAATAAACACTCATATTAAGTAGAGAGTAAAACCAGACAATTGCTCGAATTTATTTCGCGCGATTCCGACTCTATTTACCCTAGATATTCCATATTTAGTAGAGATGGGTCGGAAGATGATTAGATCATCAAATCTCTTTAATTAATGTGTTTATAAATCAATGGAAATCATGAAAATTGTGAATTTTCTTTGATTATATATGATGCCTAAAAATTATGAAAATAATTGAATAACTATCATAGGTCATTAAATGAACATTTCATGAAAACCCTAGTTTATCCTACAATAGTTGTAGAACAATCTCTACATGCAAAATATTATTACTTGAATAGGATTGGGTATTTGTTTAGCAAATATCCTTATAATATTAATCAAAATAGTTTTCATAAATATTATATGGTATAACTTCAGTTGAAAGACCGATTATCATCTCAAATACAAAATGATCAAATCACATTATCATGACCTGAGGCAGATATGGTATCTAGTCCGTGATCGATGGGGTAGCAGGTTGCTCCGTGAGCGGTCTATCCTACATCCTGTGTGTACTAGTCATGACAACGGGTAAGGAAAGGATAATGCTTGAAGAGATCATGATATATTTTTCTAATTATTAAAACTTGAATAATACATATTTTTGAGATTATACCATCCTTTAAGTAACAATCAAAAATTGTTTGTTGGTTGATTAAATTGGATTGATAATTGATTTAATATGATTAAATATATTATATCCAATTAAAAATACTATATTATGAATAGAGGTATATTTCCCTTCGAAGAATTAATTATATGAATATGATTCATAATAATTAATTAGAATTTGAATATGATATGGAGGATCACATAAGTGATATCCATGGTCTCCCATCAAGGCAAAGGGTTTCCTCGCCAGGGATTGTATGCAAAAGATGCATATCCGAACTGACAGCTCCTGCATACAAGCGCATCTGTATCGGCTCTTTGCTTCTTGAAAGAGTAATGACGTTTGAGTAGTGACCCCAATATCGGTTCCTCATATTATTGGAGCGATATTGGATTGCACATAACGAGTGCTATTCCTGTTGATGGTCGGTTCAATTAAAATCGAGTCAACATCGCCTTAGGGGAGGTCAGCCCGGGTGTTAAAGATCGAAGTGGGAAATGCAAGTTGGACTTGCAAGGTGAAATGTGTTCCCGCTTCTTTTTACCCGAGTTACAGTTTCTCATATTATTGGGATGTAACTAAGGTAGAAAAGGAGATCCCAGTTCTTGCTAGGGATATATCAGTAAGTATATCTCTTGTTATGAAAGTGATTAAGGGAATGAACTTTCAGAGTTGAAAAGGCAAGACTAATTTGATTAAAAATTCCTTAATCAAAGAATTTTAACATTGAATATATAATTATTTATATGTTCTAATATAGTGCATTCTTAATTTCAGACAATGAAGTCCATGAACCCATTCAGTAGGCTCCTGAAGGTCAACTAATTGACCGGACCAAATTACTCGGATTGGATCCATAATTTGGATCTTGTTCTCTTTGCATATCGCATCTCTTACGTGCTATCCAAGAACAAGTACACAAAAACTAAGACACCGGAAGAATTAAAGTTCAATGAAAAATATGATGAAAAGATCATACATCAGCTTTGTGCTATATTCTGGGATCTCTCTCCAATGTGCTTCAGAAGCAACATGTGGAGATGGAGAACCTGCGAAGATATAATGTTGAATCTCAAGGAGATGTTCGATGATGTCAACCACACACATCGTTGTATTGTCATGAAAGAACTTATTCACTAAAAGATGCAGGATGGGACTTCGGTTCATGAGCATGTACTCAAAATGTTTGGGTACTTGTTTGAGATGGAAACTCTCGGGGCGGAGATGGATGCAGAAATGTAGTCTGACTTCATTCTGTTGTCACTGCCCAAGTCTTCTAATAACTTTGTGGTAATGTACCACATGAATAAAATGGAATTAACTAATGCTAAACTCTTGGCTTCATTAAAGTCTATAGAAGACGTAATGAAGAAAGATAATCCCACTGGCAGTGCAATGGTTGCATAACCAAAGAGAAGCGTAGTCGGAAGCAAGGATCTCGGAAGGGCCTGACCCAAAAGAGAAAGAAGAAGATTCAAGGTGTTGGCTTATCCTCTATTGCTTTTACGCTGGTGACATCAAAGAAGACTGATGTGTGTCGTCACTGCAAGAAGCCGATGCATTGGAAACGTAACTGCCCAGATTACCTGAAGTCTGCTGACAAAGGTAAAGCCCCAATAGCTATGAATCCTAATTTCACCATTGAAACCAATTTTCTCAGAGGACGAGAAGGCAGTTGGGTCATCGAGTCTGATGCTTCTATTCATGTATGTAATTTATTGCATCTATTTCTGAAAACTAGGAATCTTGATGAATGGGAGATTCATCCTGATGGGATCTGATGCAACTGTTGCAGCAGTCACCGTCAGGACCTGCAGACTATCATTATCTAGTGGAAGTGTCCTTATGCTTAAAGAATGTCTTTATGTTCTATATGTCAGAAGAAACTTTATATCTGTATCTAATTTAGTTAGAAGTGGATATTCATTTCTATTATGTAATAAACTTGTCATATATCATTATGATAAATATATCGCGGATAGTGTCCTAACTTCTGGTGGACTCTATGAATTGTGCATTGATGAAAATGTCATGAATGTTACTGCCACTAATAAAAACCCTAAAAGAACTAGGAAGGATGGAAATCATTCAAATGTGACTTGGCATCAAAGGCTTCGGTATTTATCTGTTGATAGGATCAATAGATTGATAAAGGTAGGACCCTTAGATTTTTTATAGGTCCAATTTTTACCTACCTGTGAATATTGTATTTGAGGTAAATGACTAGGATGTCATTCTGTAACAAGGTTACAAGATGCAAAGGTATTCTTAACCTAATACATACTGATGTATGTGCTCCCTTCAATACCATGACCCAAAGGGATATCGATACTATTTAATGTTTACTTATGACCATTCGCGATACGGGTTTATCTTCCTATTACATCATAAATATAAAACATTTGAAAAGTTCAAAGAGTTCATGGCTTTAGTTGAGAACCAAACCGATAGGAAGAATAAACGGATTCGGTCTGACTGAGGTGGCGAGTACCTCTCAGATGCAGTCAAGGAATACCTTAAAGAGAAAGTAATTGTCTCCAATCTCACTCCTCCTAGGACTCCCCAACTTAATGGTGTTGCTGAAAGACGCAACGGGACCATCATGGACATGATCCGTTCGATGATGAATAAAGCACATTTACCACTTAGTTTCTGGGGATATACAATAGAGACTACAATATATATCATGAATAAGATTTCTAGCAAGTCCGTATCTAAGACTCCTCATGAGATTTGGTATGGAACTAAGCCTAGTGTTAATCACTTAAGGATTTGGGGTTGCTTGGTCCTTGCAAAGAACGTGGATACAAGTAAGCTAGAATCTCACACTCATGAGTGCTACTACATTGGGTATGTTAAGGATGGTATTGGATACCAGCTTTATGACCTTGAGACTCAGAAAGTCTTCTTCTCTAGAGATGTAAAATTCATGGAAGATGATTTCCTTAAGAGTCAAGACAAAAATGAAGTAAAGGAGCTCATTGAAAACCCTGAGGATTCTGAGCTTCCTGAACCAGAAGCTGAAGAAATAAATGAAGATGAAACACCCATACCTCTTCGAAGGAGTTTGAGGGTGGTTATTCCACCTGAAAGGTACGGATTCCACGTGTCAGGTGAAACTGACAATGATCCAGCTTATTTGACGAAGCACTCACGGATCATGATATGGATAGATGGATGCTAGTAATGAAGTCAGAAATTGACTGCATGCATAAAAATGGTGTATGGACCTTAGAGGATCCACCTAAAGGGGTAAAACCCATTAGGTGTAAATGGATCTTAAAGAGAAAAAGGGGACCATATGGGAAAGTAAAAACTTTTAAAGCACAGTTCGTAGCCAAGGGCTACATACAGAGAGAAGGCATCGACTACGATGAGACATTCTCTCTTGTGGCTATGCTTAAGTCCATCAGGGCACTGCTAGATATAGTTGCATATCTTGACTACGACTTCTAGCAGATGGACATCAAGACGACTTTCCTCAATGGATACCTCGAGGAGGACATCTATATGGACCAGTCCTAGGGGCTTCATAACAAAGGAAGGTAAAGTATGCAAGCTGAAGAAATCCATCTATGGGCTCAAACAAGTTTCTCGTAGATAGAACATCAGATTTGACGAAATCATAAAGAGTTATGATTTTGTGCAGAATCCTAATAAACCATGTGTGTGCAAGAAGCGTAGTGGAAGTGCCATTGTGTTCATCGTGCTTTATGTAGATGACATCCATATCATTGGGAATGATACCCGGTTGTTGACCAGTGTTAAGATTTGGCTATCCTGTATCTTTGAGATGAAAGATCTTGGAGAAGCCTCTTGGGTCTGAAGCTGTTCAGAAGCCAAAAAAAGAAAATCTTAGGATTATCACAAAATGGGTACGCTAAGAAGATCTTGGAGCATTTCCATTTGGAGAACTCCAAGAAAGGCTTCCTTCTTTTAAGGCATTGTATTCACATGTCTAGAGGGATGACCCATCAAAGTGTTGAGGAAAAGAAAGCCGTGACTGGATGCCCCTATGCATTAGTTGTAGGAAGCTTAATGTACGCCATGGTGTGCACAAGGCCAGATATCTGCCATGCAGTGGGAGTGGTAAGCTATTACCAATCCTGCTATGGAGAGCAACACTAGAATACAATGAAGAATATCTTCAAGTATCTAAGATGGACACAAGATTTTATCTTGATCTATGGAGATGGTGATCTCCACGTCTTAGGATATATAGATTCAGAGGTCTGATATTGATGATCGAAAGTCGACATCAGGGTTTGTGTTCTTGTTGATTGGTGGTGTTGTGAGATGGAGAAGCAAGAAGTAGGACACTATTGCTAATTCAACAACAGAAGATGAATTCAACAACAGAAGATGAATACATTATCACATCGGATGCTACAAAGGAGGCGGTGTGGTTGCACAAGTTCATCCTGGAGCTTGGCATAGTTTCATCTGATACTCCCATATTGCTACTCTGTGATAACATGGGAGCCATATCTCAGGCGAAGAACCCATATGACATCAAAAGAGTAAGCACATGGAAAGGAAATACCACATCATTCGGGAGATTCAAAAGCATGGTGACATTGTCATCACCAAGGTGGCCTCTGTGGACAACATTGTTGATCCACTTACAAAACCTTTGACATAGAAGGTTTTCAACCAACATGTAATGAGTATGGGTTTAAGGATTGTACCTGAATGGTTATGAGGGCTAGTGGGAGATTGTTAGCCATGTGAGCCCGAGGCGAACCATTCCTACAATAAATGTTTTTGTTATGTTTGATTTATCAATAAAAGTTATTGATTTATTCCACACCATGTCAGAGAAATGAATGGATGCACTATAAGGTTGCTTAGTACAATTAGGGTTATGTACCATGGCCATCTTGAAGATCATACAACTGTTGATTCAACTGTTGAATCATAGAGGCTAGTGCTTGGATGAATATCTAAAGAGTTGGATTAAATACAAATCAAGTACCATCAAATGATTGTTAAGAGACGATTGATTAGTTCGGGAAACCCTCTATTAATTTATGTGAATTAACGTGCTAAAATAAATGTGTCGTTCATTGTAGGTGATGAATCTATGATTCTCGCTCTTTGTTCTTTTATTTTAGCTCTTCTTTTTGGCAAAATCACCTGTAAATACAATAACTTAGCATTTTGCATGTCATTATTAATATCTCACATTTAGCATTTATTTTGCAAAAATAAAAGAATAAAGGGGGAAAAAAAGAAGGAGGTATTTATAATAAATACAGAGTGACCCAAACCCCAAGAGAAGGTCAAGTCTTGACCTGATCGCAAAGAATACAAGTAGGGAGAGATAGGGGTCCAGTATGTATTGTACATATCACCTATACTTGTACATATTATTTATTTATTTTTGTCAATATAAAAATATTTCATTCTTTTATACACCTGTGTACCCATAGAAATAAAATAAAAAAATTAAAACAATCATAAAACGAAATAAAAGTAAAAATAAAATCATCAAATGCTTGTACAAAAATACACATGTATATAATAGATCAACTACTTATTTTACACTTTTAACTAATTAATAAAAATAAAACAAAAATCTTATTATGCCCCTTAAATTATTGTGTAAATAAATAAAATATAAAATAAAAATAATTTTTGTAAAAAAATAAAATAAAAATAATTATACATATTACATAGGTATATTTTACATGTATATAATACTATATATACTGTATATACATCATTTTTTCATAAAATAAATAAAAATCATAGAAAAATACTTTATAAAATAAAAACATTTTTTATACATTTTTATTTTAAATTCATTTACTATTTCTGATTTAATTTCTTTTATTTTTCAAAATTCTGAATTCTCGTTAGTCCACATTGGACCGTTGACCCCGGTCAACGGTCTCTTCCAGCCGGGTCTGGTCGCGCCTTGTTTTGCTGGAGCTTCTTCTCCATTTTCTAGCGCCCGACTCCAACCTCCGTCCCCTCAATTCTTCACCCGATTCTTCTCCTAGGATCCATGATCCTCCTGAATCCCTAGGATGGATCGGATCCTTTTAGGGTTGTGTGCCCCTTCCGATCTTTTTGGACCCTGGAGAACCCTATAAAACCACTCTTCCACCTCCACTGCTCCTTAGCTCCTCCCTCACACCACCATAGACCCCGTAGCTCCCTTCCTTAGAGTCACAACTACCAGAGGAGTAGCCTAGGATTCGCCGGAGACACCTAGAGGCTCGTAGCTCACTTCGTGGTCGGAGAACCGCCGCGAGTAGCCTCCCAGCCAGCCACAACTCGATTGAGGCCAAGACCCTATCGACCACCTTCGCTTGGAGACGCACAGTTCGATGGTAGCTTCAGGTAGCTTCCTTAACCTTCGCCTTTTCCTGTTCAACCCATAGTCCTAATTCATTGCCGATGCCTTCCATTAGCTCCAACCATCGGGTCTGGAATTCTGATACCCACCATCTTCCGCATCGATCGAAACCTTAACTTACCCTGCGCCTTCCTACACATTCTGATTACCCTCAACTTCGCCCATCACAACGAGATTGAGGATTAGAACTCCCTCTCCTGCCTTCGCCAGAGGTCGAACACCATCCCCAATTGTTTCCCTTATCCTCTTAAGCAATATCCCGGACCAGAGCATCGCACCGAGTTCCCTCTACCCTTGCAGGTACCCATGCATGCTTGGAGACCACTTTGGACTCCCAGCTGCTCAGGCAGAGCAACTCCAGGAGGACCCTCATTGCCACGATCATCTGATCGTCCTCCCGACCATCGAAGCCACCCCTTCGACGCGAGCATCTTCATGATACTACCGGACCTCTTTGACCCTTCATCAGAGCATCAGATCTCCTCCGATGCTCGTTTGAAGTTCGTTGGAGGTGTGTTCTTGCAGACTCTCTCTTTGCCGTTGGATGAGCCCACCTCTGCCAGATATGATCAAAGCCACCCCACAGTGGCAGCTTTGGGGCCGTTAGATCTGAGCACCGGATGCATCTGACACGCACGTCCACGACAGATTCTGGTCAGTCAGATGTGCCACAGTGGATAATCTGAACCGTACGATAGCGCCATCCTCCACGTGTGCCACGCGCCCCATTGGGTATATTTCCTTTGTGCCCTTGTAAGTTCTGTTTTTAGATTTAGTCCATTAAATAAAAGTTGTAGTTAAAATATTTACAGTTTGAACCTTGCACTTTTCATATTTGCATTTTAGTCCCTTCAAGTTTGAAGCACGTGTGTCCTCACGTGTTATGTGGATTATTTACACTTTCTACCTTGAACTATTACGATGTTAATGAATGAATGATATGTTTTTAAAATTTGCATTTATACCCCTGTGCGTTGGATATAGAGCATGTGCATGAATTGACTGGGCTTTTTATAGAATTGACCCTGTACTTTTACTGTCTGTTATTATTTAGTCCAGAAAGTTAAATTAATTATGTTTTGGTCCCTGTGAGTTGTGTTTAATTGGATGCCTTTTATTGGACTCAGTAAATATTAAATTAATTCTAAAAATTACCTAAAAAATACATCTAGCTCATGTTAGAGTAAATTATTTATGGTAATTTTGGTGGATTGATTTGATTGTATTTTATATTTTTAGATTGAAAAAACCCCTAAAATGTGTCATGTCTAAGTTAGAAAATTTATAAAAATTCGAAAGAGACCTTAAAAATTCCAAAAAATTCTTGTATTTGTCTTTTGTTGTGTTTTAGCTTCAGTAAAATTTTTGTTTGAAAATTCATTTTAAAACCTTAAAAATCACAAAACAATAAAAAACACATAAAAATCATATAAAATAAAAGGAAATTCCAAAAAATGTGTTTTCAGATCCTTTTTATAGGTTTTGTTTATATTTTATCATAAAATTACCATCCAAGACTTTATCGCACTTTAAATATTTTTAAGTTGCAATTTATTCATGGTCGTGCACTATTTTGTCTGTTGAGCACTGTTTGATTTTTTATAAAATCACAAAAACATCTGAAAAAATATAGAAAAATGATCGAAAACACCTCAAAACCCATAAAACCAAAAAATATTTTTAGTTTTTTTTTCTGAGCATTTTACTTATTTTGAAATATTCAAAAAGAGAGTGTACTTTTTTACATTTTTTTGCTTGTTTTCCTTTTATAAAAAATATTTTTTAAAAAAATAAAACCACTAAAAAAAACTTTTATTTTTGAAAGTTGACTACTTCATTCTTTTTCATGCTCCTTGTGTTTGACCCTGGTAGCTATACAATGTACATCAAAATAGCAGACCACTGTCATTGATTGCTTCATTTATTTTAGTGGTTATTTTTTTTGTAATCGATTTGGTTGATTAAGGACAACGACCTTTGATTAATAATCCACCTTAACCGGCCTAAAAATTGCATTATCAGTAGGCATGTATTCAGAATCAGTCAAGAAAATAACCACTTAATTATTTAATTCAATTTAATCGAAGAGTTTTTATGTTTATTTAGCACGGGCATGCCCTAGAGTCGAACTCAAGGAGGCAAAGGAACAACCTAATATCTATCAAAGTTCATGTACGATTTTCTAGGTGGAATATTTTTTATATTTTAATGTAATTTTAAAATGCAAATGAAAATGCGGACCAATTTTAAGGACTAGAAAATTAATGTCAGTCAAACGATGTCCAATAATTACAAAACTTGACCAAGATGTAAATAATGTTGAAATAAATGTACTATATTTTTTTTTGAATTTTCTGATGTAATATGCATATTTAATGAATTAAATGTTAAAAATAGTGTGAATCTTAATGATTAACTATAATAAATATTAAACATACTTATTTTTAGGAAATAAAATTATCCACGTAGATCAATAAATGAACTATCCTAGAAAATTCCCGACCCTAAAAGTATTGAGTTTAATACCTATTAAAAATTAATTATTTAAATACACAAAATGATTTTTATAGAGCAAATGATGCATAAAAATGCAATTTTTTTGGGCACAATGTATATAACAACTAATTCTATGATTGTGTATTTTTGGCAATTTTTCGAGCAACTTTGATGAATATACATATTTCTATTTTCCAAAAAAATAAAAAAATGTGGGAAAAATATATGTGGGAGTAGCCCGTTGGCTACTCCTAGGGAGTAGCCTCATTTAACTCTCTCTCTCTCTCCCTCTCTCCCTCCCCCCCCTCTCTCTCTCTCTATATATATGGCTTATCAAGAGGGCCCTGTGCCCATTTAGGTTATAATGAGCACCCAATGGGTGCCGTTGGATTACAATCGTGCGTTTAAAATTAAATATATAATTTAATGTTAACTATGGCACGATCTGGTTTTCATAACCGCTCGCGCTAAATTAAAGGAAGTTAATTTCCTTTCTTTGAGCGTGGTTACTATTAGAATAATTACTGCAAAAAAATTAGGGTTTCTGACTTCTGGAAACGGCAATCAAACAAAAACAAATCGTACTCTCTTCTTTTTTTGAAGATCGATTGGAGGTGGTTCTGGATCGAGAAGAGGTAAGTTTTTATTATTATTAGCAATATATCAACAAGTTCTAGTATATGAAATTTGTTATTACATTTAGATTATGTGTAAAACAAAAATAACATGTTATGATTTCCTTATAAACCTAAAATTTTAATCTCTAACATTCGTTTAGTATGTGTTTGCTATAAATGTGATAAATTAGTAATACAATTTCTTACATACATTCAAGAAAATTTTACTCAATTAGTGTATGTTACTATACTGTTTCCTGTTTCTTACGTATTAGAAAAGCATATTTATAATTTTTAGAATGATACTTAATTGAAAAATATTATTTTGGATATTAATGATCTTACTGATTTTGAAATTTGATACTTGTAATTATTAAGAAGATAATGAACTAATTTTAAAGTTTTAATTACAATTTATATTTAAAACGAATCAAATACTTCTGATGTTTCAAAAAGATTTGAATTTGATTCCAATGTGTTGCATGTAGTTACGAATCCTTTAATACTTATTACTTGTCACACTATAAAAACTGCTATTATCTTGCATTTTGTTACAATTATATAACTTGAGACTTACTGATACATCACAAGAAAGTTACTGATGACAAAAGAAATGTTACATGTTAACTCCGGTAGCTATCGGATTTACGAATTGTTCAGTAGCCAACAAACTTACTTATGATAACTATCGAAGTTACTGATAACATAATAAATATTACCTTTGATAGCAAAAGAATTTACGAATCGTTAGCAAAACTTCGAGCTTTCATTTTGTTACAAATATATTTCTTGAGACTTACTTATTACAACAAAGTTACTGATAACATGAAAAATATTACTTGTTACTTCTAATAGCTATGGAAATTACGAATTGTTCTGATATCTATCGAAGTTACTTCTGATATCTATCGAAATTACTGATAACATAATAAAAATTACATTTGAAAGCATCAAAGTTAAGAATTGTTAGAATTTTAGTGTAACTCATACAAATCTTTTACATACTTTTGGAAATTACTAAATTACGAAGCTTTTAAATACATATGTAATAATTAAAGTTACTAACAATTAATTGAAATTTACTTCTCTTATTAACAGTGTTACTGATTCATTAATTTGATGATATGATACATGTGAAGAGTAAGAAGTTACTGATCCATAATTTAAAGTTACTGATGATAAGTAAACAATTACTAGTATCATTTGAACACATCAAATTACCTTTAAGAGAATTTGTATTTACGAATCGTTTTATTTAGTGATACTATAGAAACATATTTCTTTTATACATAATATTAAATTTATATATTAATAATTTTTATTGAAAATTTAAAAATAATTCAATTAAAGTTTCTGAAGGATGAATTAGAACTATAAATTCACTAATACAACGCTTTTGATAATACTTACTTATATAACATATAAAAGTTACTTTTCCTAATAATAATATTACCATCGTGTAATTTAGAGATGTATTTACCAAAAGGTTACTTCTTACCGCCTTATCAAAAAGTTACAAGTTAGGGTAACATTCAAAAAAATCTTACTTCAGTGAAAGAGTTCGGTTCGCGGGCGAAGCAGAGAAGAATTTCTTTTGGATTGCATCGAGGGCGGAGCGGGCAAGATACGGTTAGACACGTTTAGAAATCTTGTAGAAAAAAGTCATCTTCCATTTGAATGCTAACTCAATTTATATAAGGGTTTTAAGGAAGTGGACGTATTAGGGTTTCGTTAACAAATTCGTTTTTAAATTGAACACTTGCGGATGATTGCAATACCTACATGTATAATGCAATATACGGTTAGAGACGTTTAGAAATCTTGTAGCAAAAAGTCATCTTTCATTTGAATGCTAACTCAATTTCTATAAGGGTTTTTAAGGAATTGGACGTATTAGGGTTTCGTTAACAAATTTGTTTTTATATTGAACACTTGCGGATGATTACAATAGCTGCATGCATAAACCTTTCTTGTTCGTTGTTTAGTATACTGCTGCATAATTTACTGATGTTTAAAGATGCTATCGAAGATCTTACTGATGATTTTGCAAATGTTACTTATGTTTATTTATAAATTACTGATGTTTATAATTTACTTGTTAATATGCTTGCTGGGCATGATGCATATATTGTTGATGTTGTACTTAGTTATTACTGATGTTGATGAGTATTATACTGTTGTTAAACTTTTAGAATTGCTTAATAATGTTCTTGCAACTTTTACTATTGTGCTTAATTAGTACTAAAGCTTAGAAATGTTTACTGATACTTAATGTTGTTGCATGTTTTACCGATGCTTTTGCAAAATTTAATGAATAAGTTTAACTGATGATGTTGCTAAATAATGTGCTTACATATACTTACTGATTCTTAGTTTTGATGTTGCATGTTTTATTGATGTTGTTGGATTTTAATTTTACTGATGTTGCATATTTTACCTGTTCGTTGTTTACTATACTGCTGCTTAATTCTACTGATGCTTATGCTTATCTAAGAAATACTAATGATTATTCAAATGTTACTTGTATTTATTAGTATTTTACTGTTGTTGTTGTTGAAAGCACGAACAAAATTATAGTACTAATTGTATTTATTTTGTATTTATATCTTTTGCAGATGGATCAAGCAAAAGCATTTGAAGTTTCATACAGGAGACGACCTCAAGATAAGGTCAAAAAAGCTACAATCGAATCTGCAAGTGGTAATTTTGATATATTTTCAAAATAAATATATACTAATTGAATTATGTATTAAGAAATAATTTTATGCAGATACTAGCTTTGAAGGTGATAAAACGAATGAAGTTTCCACTGGTAAGCGATCATATCAATACCCAATGTGGTATTAATGATTATTAGAACTTGTTATTGACAATAAAATTGTGCAATGTAGATAAAGAATTGATAAAGAATTGATTGATAAGTTCGCTTTCTCAACGATAGTATCTATTACAAAACTTGATATAAATTATCAAGTTTTGGACTTCATTGTTCAAAGATATCAAGGAGATCGGGTTTTCAAGTTTGGAGAAAAGGAACTCCTATTCTTAGATAGTGACATAGTCTATAGGTTTGATTTTGGGATTGCCATCATCTGGATTTCCTATACATCTTAAGGGGTTTTCATTTGAATGACCAAGTTCATTCGAAGAGTTATTTTGTCAATTAAG
Source organism: Ottelia alismoides (assembly GCA_037367405.1). Classification (NCBI taxonomy): domain Eukaryota; kingdom Viridiplantae; phylum Streptophyta; class Magnoliopsida; order Alismatales; family Hydrocharitaceae; genus Ottelia; species Ottelia alismoides. The sequence goes on along the minus strand of JAZKJV010001091.1, from coordinate 1,051,936 downwards.
CATGTTACTAAATCGTCATAATATTTATGACATGCTTGATTCTTTACGAACTCAAGAAGATGATCAATCAGAGAGGATGTGCATAAGATGCCTAATCTCATTAGTATTTTGTACATTCCTATTCCCTGAAACCAACTTCTGCTTCCCAAAATTACTTCTCAATTACATAGACTCAATTGAAGATACACATTTCTTCAATTGGTCTAATGCAATTGGGACCATGATAATGCACCGTTTGAAAGACATAGTTGAAAAAATGAGAAAGCGTGCATCATCAGATGGAAAATGCATAGTTGGATACTTAACTGGATGTACCGCATGCTTATATGTAAGCTTATTTTATTTAATTTATTGTTATGTTTTTAATAAATATTTATATGATACTTAACTTTATATTATATTTCAGGCATGGGCACCGGAGCACTTATTTCCATCGCTTGCATTGAACTAAATCTATTGTCAAGAATTAGAAAATGGTCAACTCCATGCTGAGTTACCATTGAACAATTCATGAACTTTGATGAAGATCGGGTACAGTTAATTTTAATACTTTTTCATTTATGAAGTGATGCATATTGAAGATGAAGATGAAATTTAAAAGATCGAAGACAATAAAGAGCTAGCTTTGGAGATATGAAATCAACCTATCATAATTTACTGATGCTGTTGCATTTTATTTTACTGATCTTGAATATTTAACTTGTTCGTAGTTAAATTTAATGTTGTTATAAGTTACTGATGCTTACAGATGCTTACAGAAGAACTTAATGTTGATTTTGAAAATGTTAATTGAGTCATTCAATAACTTACTGATATTGTTGTTGAAAGCACGATCAAAAACATAATGTTGTGGTTATATAGTTACACTTTCTGATATGCTTACTGACTATGTTGGGTATTTTACTGATGTTATGTTTATTTATTACAGATGTTGAGTATTTTAATTATGTTAAAAATTTTATTATACTTACAGTGGTTGATTCGAATATTACTGATATTTTACTTCCTTATTACTGATGTTGTTGCGTATTGTATTGATGTTAAACTTTTTTTATTTCTTACTGATGTTATTGTGTATTTTACTATTGGTGTGATTAAATAGTAATAATGCTTATATAATCTTACTGATGCTTAATGATGTTCCAAATTTCAATGATGCTGTGGCAAAAATTAAAGATAAAGTTATATTAATTTATCTATAGGTTTACAATGTAACTTGCATCGATTATGCTGGATATGATGCGATTTCTGAATTAGAGAGAGCAACAATTCACGAATTCTTGAAGGATCATGTCGCCAAGTAAGAATAGTTTATTACTAAATATATTTGATAATTTTATTGGTTAACCAAATTACGATGGGTTATTTGAATGATAAAACATCATTTAAATTACAGTATGGGAGCAACTTACCATGGACCAGGAGACAATTTTTGTAATGAGAGACACATTGAAGACATACTCTATAACAAAATGGTCATTGATATTATATTGGATATATTCATGAATGTACTATACAAATCATATCAAAAAAATGATGTGGAATGTCCTTTTATTTTTGCAAATACGGCTCAAATGGTAAGAATACTTGCATATTTCTAGTTTATAAGATATATTATATTGCCTAATTATTTCTCATTGCAGCAATTGCTCCCGAAAACTGTGAAAGAAGCAACTGAAGAGGATTATGAGCCTCTAAACAATTTGTTTTCTTGCACAAGAACAATGTTTGATAATGTAAAGAAGGCTTTTTGTGTAATCCACATATCCAATCATTGGCATCTTCTCGTGGCTGATTTTGATGTCAAAAAATTCATTTCCTACAATTCACTTACTGGGATGAAGAAACACAGGTTGGATGTTAGAAAATGGGTAAATAATCAGTTAAAATATATACATTACATTGATTTTTGATTTTATATGTTTCTAACAAATTTCTTTCTTAATTTTCCTAGGTTGATTGGATGGCAAAATACTTCATGCTATTCACTGGAGAACACCTTGAGAAGTGACCAATAGACATAGCAAAAGGCATCCCAAAGCAGCGAAGTTATTTTATTGATTGTGGAGTTTATGTCATGAAATATATGGAATTCATTTGTAAGGGAAAAGAGCCGGTCTTCCGCATCGAAGATATCCCCAAGTTTCATGCTGAGATAGTTGCTATTCTACTTACAAGTGGGGAGAAGAAAGATTGAAGGAAATGACTTCTTTTAGACATGTAATTAGAGAAAATCTTCTAAATATATATGTTACATGTTGTATTCAAAAGTGTAAAATAGCAACATTATTTTGAGTACATGTATATTTTTTTGAATGAGAAAATTGTGCTTGATGTTAATTGTTATTTATTTGAGATTATTTGAGATTGTCATACTTGAATCCATAGCTTAATTACTAAAGATACCATCTGTTGTTACCAATAGAAACCATGTGGGATTTTATTACTTGTGATTTTAAAGAAGGTACTGGTACATAGATGAAAGTTACATGAGAAAGGTGTATTAACAAATAGTAATTTTGAACTCCTCGAAATACCTTCGAATTCTTCAAAATTTTCAAACTATATTACATGTTACAACTATATTAACTGAAACTTTATGATCATCATAAGAAAGTTACTGATAACATAAGAAATATTACATGTTACTTCTGATAGCTATCGAAATTACGAATTCTTCTGATAGCTATAGAAGTTACTTCTGATATCTATTGAAGTTATTGATAACATAATAGATATTACCTTTGAGAGAATTAGAAGTTAAGAAACGTTAGCAAACTTATATTATCTTGCATATTGTTACAACTATATTGCTTGAAACTTACTGATACAGTAAATAATGTTACTGATAACATAAGAAATATTACATGTTACTTCTGATAGCTATCGAAATTACGAATTGTATATAGTTAAGTTAGCTGCCCCCATGGGGGTAGCCCTATTTTATATGCAAGATAATATAGCTCCCCCGCCATATAAGAAAGTTACGAATATTTATGGTTGATGCGTTGATTTTCCAATTTGTTGTACGTAGTTAAGAATCCTTTAATACTTATTACTTGTCACACTCTCATAACTACTATTATCTTGCATTTTGTTACAACTATATTGACTGAGACTTACTGATCATGGTAATAAAGTTACTGATAACATAAGAAATATTACATGTTACTTCTGATAGCTATCAAATTTACGAATTGTTCTGATAGCTATAGAAGTTACTTCTGATATCTATCAAAGATACTGATAACATAATAAATATTACCTTTGAGAGAATTAGAAGTTACGAATTGTTAGCAAAACATATTATCTTGCATATTGTTACAACTATATTTCTTGGAACTTACTGATACAGTAAAGAATGTTACTGATAACATAAGAAATATTACATGTTACTTCTGATAGCTATTGAAATTACGAATTCTTCTTATAGCTATAGAAGTTACTTATAACATAATAAATATTACCTTTAAGAGAATTAGAAGTTACGAATCGTTAGCAAAACTTCTATTATCTTGCATATTGTTAAAACTATATTGCTTGAGCCTTACTGATACAGTAAAAGCAGGTTACTGATAACATAAGAAATATTACATGTTACTTCTGATAGCTATCGATTTTCGAATTTTTTTGATAGCTATAAAGGTTACTAATGATATCTATCGAAATTACTGATAACATAGTAAATAGTATCTTTGAGAGAATTAGACGTTACGAGTCGTTAGCAAAACACATTATCTTGCATATTGTTACAACTATATTGCTTGGAACTTACTGATACAGTAAAGAATGTTACTGATGACATAAGATATATTACATGTTACTTCTGATAGATATCGAAATTATGAATTGTTCTGATAGATATAGAAGTTACTTCTGATATCTATTGAAGTTACTGATAACATAATAGATATTACCTTTCAGAGAATTAGAAGTTACGAATCGTTAGCAAAACTTCTATTATCTTGCATATTGTTAAAACTATATTGCTTGAGCCTTACTGATACAGTAAAAGCATGTTATTGATAACATAAGATATATTACATGTTACTTCTGATATCTATCGATTTTCGAATTATTCTGATAGCTATAAAGATTACTAATGATAACTATCGAAGTTATTGATAACATAGTAAAAATTACCTTTGAAAGCATCAAAAGTTAAGAATAGTTACATTTGTATAAAACTTTCAATATACATAACATAATACATATCATTAACATTCTAATGGCATACAAAATGATAAAAAATACAATTCTTCAACATGGATACATAGTTCACAAATTACAGAATATTCAAAGAAAGTAAACAATATGAAAAAGAAGAAAATCTTCTATAAATTGAATTAGGGTATGCCAAATTATGCTCCAGTCTTCTCATTCCTTTGAAATATTAACCGACTTTAAGCCATATGAATATCAGCTACATTTAATATATATCCAACTGTGTAAAGAAGAGAAAAACCATAGATAAGGTTAAAATAGGGTTAATATAATGGAAATACAATATGAATCATATCAATTAATGAATTTCTCTTACCTTCAAGGATTATTTGTAGATTTTGAAGGGCAATTCCTTAATCATGTCCAGCATTAACTTTATGATATAATTTGCATTGCCTCCGCTTTGACGAATTTTCTTCACAAATTGATTTCAATCTATTAGTGCTTCCCTTTGGTCTTCCACTTTTTCCAGAACCTTTTGGTTTTGCTACATTAGGATCTTTTACAACAATAACTGTCTTATCACATTTTTCATTGGCCTCGTGCACATCCTCAACATTAACAATCTTCCTTTTCCTCTTAATAACTTTGACTGCTTCAGATGCATCTATAAGAACCTTCTTAATATAATCGTATGCTTCTTTGTTGCCATCAACTTCATTGATAAGTTCATTTGCCAATACCCTTAATTGACTATTGTCGTCTTGTACTGTTCTCTTCCTATAAAGTGGATAATAGCCATTTCTCTTGATATCTTTTTTCCATCTATTCAATAAAAGAGAGGAATGAACCTCTAACGTATCTGTATGTTTTAAAATGCTAATGATGTGTCTACAAGGAATACCCATTGATTCAATTTCATATAATCACAAAGGAATTTGTTGTAACAAGAATGAAAAGTAACTATGTTATAATCTTCAATCTTCTCGATAGGGTATACTCTGAATTGTATAACGTCATCAACTCTTGGAAATGGAATCACATTCAGTTCAATACCTTCCAAAAGCTCTACCTTAATCATGTAAAACAAAGTCTTTGTGAAATGCTCGGAAAATTGTTTTTCAATGCTCCACTACATAGCCAACTTCGGAACTTTATTTTCGTTATCATTGTCCATCTTATTAGCATGCTCTCTCATTCTTTCAACTGCGATTTGAAAACTGGTCATGAACTCATATAAAGTATTCAACTGATTGACATTGTTCGACAAGAAAGAATTCATGATCTCGCTCCTCTGTGTTGTATTCATCTAACAAAAAAATATCTTCTCATGTAAATAGGCACCCACTTTCTCCTAATCCGATACATAACATTGATCCATTTGTTTTTTTCTAAATTACATTCTGATACTATTCTGTGGCACTCAGCTTCAAATTCTTCTTCACTTTTTGCACCCCAAATAATCTTATTCAGTGAAGGAATTACTATATCAGCTTTTTTGGTTAAACCAATCCTCTTCTTCATGTTAGTTGTAACGTGCTAACCACAGTATCTATGTTTCGTAGCGGAGAATACTTCTCTTATAGCCGCATTAATGGATGGGCACTGATCAATAATCATTGACTTGGAAGCAACCTTAATAGCCATCAAAAAAATTTGGAAAAGCCATACAAAAGAATCATTTGTCTCATTCATTAAGAATGCATTGCAGAAAAATACCGTCTTTTTATGGTTGTTAACCCCACAAAAAGAAGCAAAAATTAGCTTATACTTGTTCGTATCGTATATTGTATCAAATGTAACTGCATCACCAAACAATTTATAATCTTCCATAGAATAAGAATCTATCCACATGCAATGAGTTAAACACGAATCTTCGTCTTGCTTGTACACGTAAAAAAATTCAGGTGTTATGCTTTTGCAATATTCAAGATGTTCCAATAGCATAACCGCATCGTGACCATCAATTTTTTTTCTTCTGATCTCGCTTCAGATTGTAGATATCTCTAGCTATATATCCAAAACGTTCATCAGGACCACTTTGTTTGTCCAAAAAAGCAATTTGTTTTGTCGTAGGTATGTTAACCTCTGACATAGAAGATAGTAAATTCTTTGTGGCCTTAGTTATTCTCATGTTCGATCTTAAGTACTTCTTCTTACTTGGAGAAACAAGTTTATGTTATGTTCCTCAGCAAATGAGACTACATCCCAGAGTTTTGATATCTGATTTAACTTTACACACAACTTTGCTTTACAACCATAACGGCTTATTCCACATCTTCTACCCTCGTTGTCTATTCCCTCTAGATTAGCTTCTACATCAATCAAAGCCAAGCTCGATGATATTTTCCTTTTTTTTGGATTTTGAACATATTGTCCTTCCTTCCAACAGACAAATTTTTTGAAAGGAAGATTCCTAACTTTGTTTTTCCGATCAAAACAATATTTTGACATTTTGTGCTGCTCCTTCTAATATTAAAGCCAAGTTCAGTGGCATATTTCTCATAGAACAGTTCGCATTCTTTTAGGTTTGAGAATGAAAGATCCTCATGAGGAATAATAGCAGGATCTACAGCTGATATAGGGGAATCTTCATCAATTAATTCTTTAAAGCTTTCATATTCATCAATGTCTAAAGAAATAAACAATAAAAAATAGATATTAGCAAATTGACGACACATCAGTAACTTAATCAAACTTACTTAACTTGTAAAAAGTAATTCCTAAAAAAGATCTCCAAATTTCCTTAGAGACTTCTATAGTATTTACTATTGAATTGGATTTTAAATTCGATTTTTATGATACACTATTATATTGTATTTTATCACTATTATATTAAACTTCGTTACTTGTCTTAACTAGTGCTTAATGATACTTTGAAGAAAGTTACCAATATTAAAATGAGTACACCTTATATTAACAAAATTTACTAAAGCCTATTAACGAAGTTACAAATCCTTTAATACTTATTACTTATAACACTATCAAGACTACTATTATCTTGTGTTTTGTTACAACTATATTGCTTCAGATTTACTGATACATCAAAAGAAGTTACTGATAACTGAAGTAATATTACTCGTTACTTCTAATAGCTATCGAAGTTACAATTTGTTCTTTTACCTATCGAAATACTTCTGATAGCTATCGAAGATACTGATAACATACAAAATATTACATTTGAAAGCATTACAAGTTAAGGTCCGTTTCATTACTTAATAACTTAATTACTAAAGCAGGTAATAAATATTACTAATAATTGTAAAAATAGCTGCATAATTTACTGATGCTTACAATAGCTACATATATTTTGTTTTGTTACAACTATTGCTTCCGACTTACTGATACATCAAAAGAAGTTACCGATAACTGAAGTAATATTACTCGTTACTTCTGATAGCTATCGAAGTTACAATTTGTTCTTTTAGCTATCGAAATACTTCTGATAGCTATCGATGATACTGATAACATACAAAATATTACCTTTGAAAGCATTACAAGTTACGATTCGTTTCATTACTTAATAACTTAAATTACTAAAGTAGGTAATAAATGTTACTAATAATTGTAAAAATATTACTTGTCACATTTCTTTTATTACTTATTAATATAACTTTTATATAACCAACTTACTTATATAATGCATAATAATACTAATACTATTGTATTGCATTTTATTACTTGTGCAGCATATATAATTACTAATATAATATAAAAATTTACTAAATGCATTACAAAAATTACTTATTATGTTATTAGTAAACTTAGTTAATAAAGTGAATACATAGACGTAATACTATTTCACAATCTTATTATTTTATTTTGCAAATAACGTGAAAAAAAATCATATGATTACATAAATATATAAAAGCTACCTGATCTTTCAGAGTTCTTGTTGTCATCGATCAGATCGAGAAGACTGCCTTCAATGTTGAATTCACAGCAATAATCTTCACTTTCTAAACCTCCGAGTAAGTCGTCTTTCATACTTGATTCTGAAATATTCCGATCATAATCTACTCGCGAATTATCCATGTACGAACCTTTATAAATTATATTAGCAACGAAATAACATATAAAAATAAAAAAACCAAATCAAAATACCTTTTGTTACGAATTCCGTATGAACGAACGACCGATGTCCTCTCAATTGTGATAAAAAGATTTTTTTTCTCGATACAACATTGGGCGAGAACAAAGGATTCTATTGCTATTTACGGAAACTCATTAATATTCAAAATTAAGAAACTTGAAAATACCATTGTGGTTCCTAAAACCATGGGATTGCATGATTTCATCTAACAGTGGATAATACGGGCTCATTTTATATCAAATGGGCACAGTACCCTCTGGATAAAAATCCTATATATATATATATATATATATATATATATTTCAAATAAGACTTGGTCCTTCCATGTGTAAGGAAGGCCAAGGATCATATCCATTAGATTCAAATCTAACGGCACGATCAATTTATTTGCCCAAAAGGGTATTTTGGTCATCATGTATTACATTAATTACGGATAGTATTTAATATTCTGAAATACTAAATATAGATAGATTTAATTTTGGTATTTTCCCGTAATACCATATTTAAATAGTGTCCAGTTTTGTGCTGGGTGACATAACGTGGGACAGATGTTTGTATCCTAACACGTTTTTTTGTATAATATGTGATTCATTTTGTAACTACTGTATGTTTTTCGTATAGTTTGTGGTTCATTCAAATTTCATTAGTCATTTTGTAAAATTTGTATGGTTATTTGTATAATATGATTCATATTAGTAATACATTAGCTATTTTTATATTTTTTTGATTCATGTGAAATCTGCAATCCTTTTTTTATAAAAATGTATAATACATGTTTTCAATATGTATAATACATATCTAAAATGTATAATACACATCTAAAATATGTAATGGATGTCAAAAATGTACACATAAAAACTACAATTTTTTATTCGCATTCAATTAATATGTAAAAATATACATCAAACATGCATAATACAAATCCAAATGGTAATAATAAACATTAAAATTGCATAATACACATGAAATATGTAAAACATAATGGTTGTGCGGCCTCCTTATGCCGCCACCACCATGATACACACGTCGTCATCGCCATCGCCCGCTGCTCCTGAAGATTCATCCATCGTCGCTTGAGGAGCATTGAAACCTCCACCACGTTGCCGACCGACCAACTGCCCATGCAAACGCTCAGCGTGAGCCCACCGTCATCTCGTCGCCTCCTAGAACTACGTGCGATCACGCATTTCCATCCCTGATGCACGCTGTCGTCGTCCATCAGATCCACCATCCCGTAGTAGCCCGACCGCTTGGAGCACCACCCTCATCCACTCAACCCTGACGTGGCTTAGGATCTTCACTGTCGCCCTTCCACCTCGCAACCCTCGAGCCGCTTGACGTCACCCTTCACCTCCTTCCTTCCGCCGAGCATCTCCATCATCGTCCAACAACCGCCATCACGCGAGCAGACCTCCGCCCATGCGGAGGAGAGGTCCAGGCAGTGTCACCTTGCCCCATGCATGGAACGCATGATGCACAAATAATTAGGGTTTCTATTTTTGAAATAAGCAATTAAGACGATATATTAATGATTGAGATAAGTGAGGTGATTAGATACTATATTTAGATAATGTATAAAGACCAAAATGGGTTTTTATTAATTTTTTAAATAATATTAACATGCCATTAATAACAACCATAGGATTAAATTCGGATGGGTTAGATTGATGGCCTTCCTAATGGATGGAAAGACCATGTCTCATTTGAAAAATATCCTGTATATATATGTATATATATATGGGGGTGAAAGATGATTTGACTAATTAAGGTGCATGAGTGAGCGTTCAGTCACGGAAGATGATGTTTTCATCTGTTCATCATACATGGCAATATTCTAGGTCGAAGCAATGAAGTTTTATAGTAGTTTTTAGTTCTTTAGTTTTTGCAGCGGGAAATGTTACTAATTAAGAAAATTGTCACTTTTAAGTTACATTGTTGATTGAATGTCCTCCGCATCTTTTTGTTTGAAAAACTATCAAAGTAAGTTCATTTATAGTGAGAAGGCAAGAACAAAGTTTTTAGGTACAGCCCGAAATCCATTTGCCAGCTGCACAGATGCAGCAACAAGGCGGGAGAAAAATAGAAATTTAAAAAACCCAACCTCCCAAAAACCGACATCGTCGGAAGTCCAAAACATAATCTACGGTGTTAAATAGAGAGTACCGGACTCATCAAAACAGAAGACGGCTACCTTCAAGACGTAGAGAAGACCATCCACAAGGTTTACGACCATCCATAAAATAAGAGACCCACTCCTCCAACCATGAAATCACTTAGTTTTTGGTGGGAGTTTTTTTTGGTGGAGGATCCTCCTTTGGATGGACTCTTTGCAAGCGTGTTCTCTGAATGCTTGGAATATTCGATCTTCACATCTGAGAGAAACAGACAAGAACATAGGATAATACACAAGTAAAAAGAATAATGTAATATCTATAGGACAAGATTAGCTCATTCAGCACAGACCAAATTCCAATAGAGCAGGGAGCAACCCACACACATCAAGCAAATTTGCGAAGCATCCGCTATTAGTTTTTAGATGTTGATCGGAAGACCCTCGAACGTAATCTTGCATCGAGCTCTCTAGATCAACTACCAGAGAGATGCCTGTTGGACATGCGAGCCCACGACGAACCATTATGCAATAAATGTTATTGCAAATGTCATTCCCTGATCTGAAATGAAGAATAACTAATTTGCATAATAGGTCCCTTAGTACAATTATGGTTATGTACCATGGCCATCTTGATGATCATACAGCTGTTGATTCAAGTATTGAATCATAGAGGCTGGTGCTTGGATGAATATCTAAAGAGTTAGATTGAGGACTCATCGAGCACCGTCAAATGATTATTGAGAGATGATCTCCATCCTGAGTAGGAGATGACAATCCTTTCTCATTTAGGCTGATATTTGACCGACCTCTTGATGCAGGACCTCTGCATGAGAATAGAGATTCGGAGGTGTCAGATTAGTTAGGTCAAAGAGTTGACTTAACGGGATCGAGATAACCAAAGTCCTATGTCGTATGCTATCATGATATAGGCACGCATCCTCTGACTGGAGACAGATATATTACTATATGTCTAAGTATGTACATTTTGCATACCAATAGGTTAATGACCTAATAAAGGTCTATACACCGACGTGCTAGTGTATATATAAGGGCATATGAGTAATACAATCTCTCAAAGGGATCATACATGTTCATTACTGAATCGGAAGACATGAGCTCACTCATGACATATTGGGAAGAATCAAATTCCATGCACGGTCGTCTCTCTTTGGAAGCTTGACTGAATTTGTAGGTTTGATATATGCTTTTGGAAAGTATATGATCAACACATGGGTATGATATATGCTTTTGGAAAGTATGTGGTCGATATCAACTCCCAATGATCGAATGAGAAACTTAATGATAAATCCCTCAAGCAGACAGTGTAAAATTGATCTTATACTTCGGGATTATTCTGGGTCTTCCAGTGTGCAGGATGTACATGTATTGGGAATACCTGAGGGTGATGTGATCATAAACAATTGTATAACCATGAAGCTTCCATTCCTAGGGAGCGATGAAACGGGTCTGGATTTTAGTGACTCCTCTCAGTAGAGAAGTAATCTGATCTTGGTCTAAATGTTGGACATTGATCTGAATGTGATTCAGAATCAATGAGAAGATTATATTTACGGTCTTGATTTAATCAAGCATCTATGGGAGGCCCGAGATCTGAATTTGAGATGTGATCTCAATATCCAAGTCATTATACGTGGAACAATACAATCGCTCTGTCCTTATCTCCAAGTATTCGCGGAGAAAGCGCGTTATCCTTGAAAGAGTTCATGATAATTTCATTGTTGATATAAGTATCCGAGCATTGAGAAAATGAATAATTAAATATGATTTAATTATCATGATTAATATGAATTCAATTCATATTATAAAGAGACCTATCTTAGATAATTAAATGTGATTTGATTATAAAAGATGTAAATAATGTGAATGTGATTTACATTGTTTGGGCACATGAGAATAGAGATCCAAGATGATTAAATGTGATTTAATTATCATGGATATGAATAATGTGGATAGCACTATCCATATTAATCATATATATTGTAAATGTGATTTATAATATATAAGAGAGAGCTATTTGTAATTTACATTTGTTAATTAAATATTAATGTGAATTGAATTCACATTGGACATTAAATTGAAAATGTAATTCACATTTTATTTTGGGTTGTGAATGTGATTCATAATTTTTCGATGGCAAGATTGCAATATTCACAAAATAGTTATGAATTATTTTTGTTGAATAATTTACAACAAGTGTTGTTGTAAATCTTGGAGATTTCCATGGAATAATGTAATCTCATGAGATTACATGAGATTGCCACCAAATCCCATATTATGGAAGGAGGCAGTCTTCATTCCATAATCTCCATGCTTGATTGATTTAATTTGTGATTAGATTATATTGATTTATCAATATATATTTAATCTAAATTAAATTAATTTTTGTTGGTTTTTGAAGGATATGAGGAAAATCCCTCAAGCGCATCACGGGAGCGTGATGATGCATCGGATGCGATCGGGAGCAACTAGTCGCTTCGGGCAGCGGAAATTAAAAAAAATTATGTGACGAAACCACATGATCCAAGAACACTTCTCGGATCGTTTCGTCTAAACCACAAATAAGTAATAGGATTACCTCTTGAAGCGTGGTTGCGGTCGAGTCTCTAAACAAAGAGACCTCATGTCTCAAGTCCAATCCGACGGAGGAGACGCTTGCGAGCGCGGGGATGAATCGCGTGCTCCTCGCAATCCATGTTGATGATCCAAGCGGCGGATCTCCTGATCTCGTCATACGAGATCCAACATCTTCTTCATGAGCGAGACGCACCGAAGGAGATGGAGATCCACGAGTAGATGATCCGGCAGCATAACGACGATGATGCGTCGATGACGACTCTCACAATGGCTCCATGGTGGACAACCATTATAAGAGAGAGAGGCTTGGCGTGTGGAGAAAGAGAGAGAGAGAGAGAGCATTCATTATTGTGTGTCTTGAAGAGCAAGGGGTGCCTCTTCTTATATAAGGTTTTGGGAGTCCATGGATCCCAATCCATGGACAACACACAATCAATGGTTGAGATTGATTTGTGTTTCTTTCAATGGCTAAGATGTTGTTGTAAAAATACAACAATAATTGATTTAATTTTGAATTAATTTATGTTTATAAATCAACATAATTAATCCTAATTTAAATGACTTTGACTGGTCTTGGAGATAATGAGATAGAATGAGTCTATCTCCTCAAAAACTCATGAGATCTCATTATCTCATGAGATCTCATTATCTCATGAGATTTCCAAGATTTACAACAACAATTGTTGTAAATAATTCTCACAAAAGGAACACAATTATCTTGTGAAAAACTTCAATCAAGCCATTGAAATTATGTGAATCTCATTCACAACCCAAAACAAAATGTAATTATATTTTCAATTAATCATTCAATGTGAATCCAATTCACATTAACAATCAATTAACAAATATAAATCACAATATACTCTCTTTAATATATTATAAATCACATTTATAATATATATGATTAATATGGATAGTGATATCCACATTATTCATATCCATGATAATTAAATCACATTTAATCATCTTGGATCTCTATTCTCATGTGCCCTCTACCCCGCACAACACCTCTCGCTTCACACCGTCGATGATACCGCACACCTCAGAGCCTTCGTCGAGACCCCCCTGCGAACTCCCTGACCTTTCCCTCCCAACTATTATCTAAAAGGAGGTACCTTTCCTCGAGGAAGTTTCCGGAGGTTTTTTATAGAATCATTACCCGGTCTTTTCACTAATCTCGACAAATAGGGTGAAAAGAGGATGGAGAGGGTCGTCGAGAGACGGTGTTGACCTTCGGGTCTTTTCTGGATTTCTCTTTGAATCTTCCTTTTTTGCGTGGTCTGACGCTTTTCTTGATAGTTGTGAAAATCGGTAGGATGGTGCTATGCATTGCTTCTTTGACTAAAAGAAGAAGGATGTCAGGGATGATCTCACTGAAGCTAAGATTGATAATAGGCTTCAATCCATGGTTATGCACGGCCAGAAGCCTAGTCCTAATTAGGAAGAAGAAAGAAGATCAGTAAGATATCATAACTAAGATCAAGAGAAAGACTAATGAAAAGAGGGAGGGTTTCCTAGTAGCTGATATCGAAAGAGTGATTAATGAGGTAGATGAGAAGAATTTGCATATGGCTTATGCGGCTGGTGTTCTAAGAGTAGCGCCAGATAAACCGAAAAGACTATATAGCTAGCTGGTTTAGTTAGTCTGAATTCTTTATAGATAGCTTTGTTGAAATCAGTTTGAAGGTACCTAGTTCTTTGATTTTCCACTCCCCCCGCCAAACCTTTTAGAGATAGTTTGCAAAGTGAGATACTTTCTCAATTTCTCTCGCTTTGATGCTTTTGATCAAATATTGAGTTTCCCATTATTAATTAAGGAAGCCATCGGGCGATCCGTTTAGTTTAATATAATAGTCCCCTTGCCAGTGTGCCTGCGGGAATTCCGCCTACCTTGCCCCTCCCTAGCATCCTTACCTAGCTTCCCCGTCTACTTTCCCCCTGCGTCACCAGGAACCCAAAGCTTAGCCGTGAACCCTCCCCCGAAGTTCTTTATAAGGATAATGATTTCCTCCCTTTTCCTATAGTTATAGTCGAACTCCTTGCTTCGCTCGATCCTGAGACTGACTTTTCTGACCCCACCCTCCTCACACTAGTTTTCCCGCGGTGCGGGTCTGAGGTGCAACTCCTCAGTCATGAAATGATGTTGGTCTTCTCCACTTTTCCTTGTATATATTTAAGGGTTGGGTGATGATCAGCAAGAGAAGCGAACTTCAAGCTAATTGCCCACCTGCTTCAACCCCGTGAGGAAGGCAAACCCTACAGACCTATATAGAAAGGGGTGTTGAATGTGGGGGTGAGGAAGGACATGAATGAGAGAAGAGTCATAGGGGAAATCATGGATGATTTCCGGTTAAGGAGTGGTACGACACGAAGGGGACCGTAGTGGAGTGAGTGAGGCTAGTCCTCATAAAGGACTACACTACAGTCTAGACAGGGTTTCCTTGAAGAAAGAGGGTCAAGAGGAGACCCTTCCTTATGGGAACTAGCTTCCTCCGTGAAAGGCAAAGGAGGTTCGTGGAGGTCTGTGCTAAATTCATTCCAACTATCAAAAAAGCGAAGAGATATAACTATAAAAAATGGTTGACTTTTCTTCAATATATATTTGTTGCGATCGAGCGGGGGTGAGTGAGGCTAGGTTATTAACTAGCTGGTCAGCAATTGGTTGCCCCTGATCTGCCTTTCGAGTGACGAATTGAAGGTCGACTGAAAGGTGCCAGCTAGTCTTCCTAATAATGCGAGTTTCTCGATCATTACTAACACTAGATACTATACATGAGGGGCCTCAGGAAAGGGGACGGATATGACAGCGGGAGAAGGAGGTTGGAAATCACATTCACATTATTCACATCTTTGATAATTAAATCATCTTTAATTATCTTAGATATCTCTCCTTATAATATGAATCAAATTCGTATTATATGTGATAATTAAATCACATTTAATTATCAATTTTCTCGATGCTTGGATACATATATCAACAATGAAATTATCCCTGAACTCTTTCAAGGATAATCCGCTTTCTCTGCGGATACTTGGACATAAGGACGGGGCGATTGTATTGTTCCACGTATAGTGACTTGGACATTGAGATCAAATCTCAAATCCAGATCTCAGGCCTCTCATAGATGCTTTATTAAATCAAGACCACAAATCTGATCTTCTCCTTTCATCTGAATCACATTCATATCAATGTCCAACATTTGGACCAAGATCAGATTACTTCTTCACTGAGAGGAGTCATTAAAATCTAGACCCGTTTCATCAATCCCTAGGAATGGAAGCGTCATGGTTATACAATCGTTTATGATCACATCACCCACAAGTATTCCCAATATATGTACATCATGCATACTAGTAGACCCAAAATAAACCTGAAGTATTAGATCAACTTTATACTGTCTACTTCAGGGTTTTATCAGTAAGCTTCTCATTTGATCATTGGGAGTTGGTATCGATCATATACTTTCCAAAAGCATATATCATACCCAGGTCTTGATCATATACATTCCAAAAGTATATATCAAACCTACAAATTCAGTCAAGCTTCCAAAGCGAGACGACCGTGCACGGAATTTGATTCTTCCTAATATCTCATGAGTGAGCTCATGTCTTTCGGTTCATTAGTGAGCCTGTATGATCCCTTTGAGAGATCATATCACTCATATGCCCTTATATGCACACCAGCGCACCGGTGTGTAGACCTTGGTTAGGTCATCAACCTATTGGTATGCCAAATGTACATACTCAGACATATAGTAACACATTTGTCTCCAGTCAGAGGATGCGTGCTTATATCGTGACAGCATACGACATAGGACTTTGGTTATCTCTATCTCGTTAAGTCAACTCTTTGACCTAACTAATATGACACCTCTGAATCTCTATTCCTATGCAGAGGACCTGCATTAAGAGGTCGGTCAGATATCAGCCTATGTGATAAAGGATTACCATCTCCTACTCAGGCTGGAGATCATCTCTTAATAATCATTTGACGGTGCTTGATGAGTCCTCAATCTAACTCTTTAGATATTCATCCGAGCACCGACCTCTATGATTCAATTATTGAATCAACAGTTGTATGATTATTAAGATGGCCATGGTACATAACCTTAATTGTACTAAGGGACCTATTATGCAAATTAGTTATTCTTCATTTCAGATCAGGGAATGATATTCGCAATAACATTTATTTCATAATGGCTCGCCGTGGGCTCGCATGTCCAATAATCTCCCACTAGCCCAAAGAGCCATTAATGGGCTAATCATTTAAACCCACACCCATGTAACAATCATAGGCTATTTAGAAAATAGCTAGGTAAGCTGATCAGTCACTCTATTCCTACAAGATTATGCCAAGTCCTTTTACGTCACTTTCATATCCCCAGTAACAGTGCTCGCATCTAATATCAATGTTTCATCTTATGCAACTAATATCAATCTTGTTAGTTATAGTGTCCTTGACACTATAGCTTAATAATTATCATAACCAGTATTTTCATAATCCTTATCAGAATATCGTTATTCCTGGAGATCTCTATCTCCTAAGGCATCTACAGTTAGGACCTTTTAGATCTCTATCTATAAAGTCTTAAGTTTTTGAAGATAAGACTTTGAGATCAATATCTCAAAAATCTTGTCATCTATGAAGATTTTGTTATTACTGCAATAAAGTGTTTTCTCTCCATAGTAGGATTAGCAACACTTTACTACTCTCACTGCATGGCAGATATCTGACTTTTGTACACATCTAGCATACACTCAGCTTCTCGTAACTGATGCACAAGTGCAAGCAGTTCTAGCATTCACTTCCTCAACTCTTTGAGGTGCTATCCCTTCAGATAGGTCAGTACCATATCTTAAGGGAAGGAAGCCTTCCTTGGGATTTTCCAAGAATGGAACATGTCCAAGGTGTACTACAAATGTGACGGTCCCAATAGCCTCTTTTCTTTGCTTCTGAACACCTTCAGAACTAAGATCAAAGAGGTATCCTTGAAATCATATTTCAAGATATGGAATAGCCAGTCTATAAAACACTTATTATCATCCTTATATCATTTTAAAATGATTAAGATATTATCTACATTTAGCACGATGAACACAATAGCACTCCCACTAAACTTCATATGGTTCCTCAAGCTTCTATCTGAAATCATAACATTTACGATTTCATCAAATCTTATGTTACAACTTCAAGAAGCTTATTTGAGTCCATAGATGGATTTCTTTAGCTTTCACACCTTACTTTCCCCAATCATGAAGCCCTGGGGCTACTTCATGTGAATATCCTCAGAGAGGCATTTATAGAGGAATGCAATCTTGACTTTCATCTCGAAGATGTCAAAGTCAAGTTGTTTAGCTACAATTAGCAATAATCTGATGGGTTTAAGCATGGTTACTGTAGAGCAAGTCTCATCGCAAGCAATGTCTTCTTTTCTGGTGTGTAGATCATGGCTACGAACCGAGCTTTGAAGGTCTCTACCTTCTCATCAGGTTCCCTCTTTCTATTGAAGATCCATTTACACCTTAATGAGTCTAACCCTTATAGGTGGATCCTCGAGGGTCCATATACAACACTTGTATATGAAGTCTACTTTAGACTTTTTTTGCTAACATCCATCTTTCCATGTCATGATCCTCAGGAGCTTCATCACATGAAATCGGATCATTGTCATACTTAACTGACACATGGAATATATCCTCAAACTCATTTGAAGAGGTATTAATGTTTCATCTTTAATTATCCTTTTAGTTTCCAATATCAGGAGCCTCATTATCATCTCAAGATTAAATGAGTTCTTTTACTTCATTTTCATCTTGATTCTCAAGAGAGTCATCCTCTAAGAATCACATTCTCAGAGATGATATGTTTTAAGAATCTCAAGGTTATAAAGTAGGTATCCAATACCATCCTTTATTTTCCTAATGAAGCAGCACTCTCTAGTGCTCAATTCCCGCTTACATGCATGGAATCTTATTAAGGATATATAATGTAGTCTCTACTACATATATACCAGGAAACTAAGAGGAAATTATGCTAAAATTTATCATTGATCAAATCATGTCACACATGATCCAATTGTATCTCCCTAGAACTCTATTGAGTTTATGTTTATCAGGAGGAGTGAGATAGAAATGATATTCATATCTCCATAAGGTATTCTTTGAGTTTATCTAACAGGTACAAGCTACCTAGGTTAGATGAAATTCATTTCAAATTTCTTCAAACTTTGGTTCTAAACCAAAATTGTGAAATCTTTGAACACTTAAAAGGTTTCTTAGGTAAAGAGAAGAAATCTCATATCATACATAATCATCAATAGATATCACATATCCATAATGTTTACTATGATATAGATGATTCACATACATCAATATGTATGAGATCCTGAATACCTCGACATCTAACATCATTCCCAGAGAAGGGTGTATTGGACATTTTTACTTTGAATACAATATTCACAAGTATGTGAGATTTGAAATTTTAGACAATCTAAAGTTTCATATCTTACTAGTCCATTGATCTCATCAACAAACATATGTCCAAAACTTGATGCCAGATCATTGTCAAATGATCTTCATCCTCCTATTGATCTTTTAAGGTTCAGTTTCAATATTAGAAATCTTAATGAACCATTCATTAATTTTCTAATTTAGTAGAGTCCACTAGATGCCAGATTACTATCTGAAATATATCCATCATAACTCTTTATGATAAGTTTATTCCAGAATTCATGTTTATTTCCAACATTTAGAAATAAACTATGAGTGTATTCTTATATCTAGGTCATAGAGATATTCTCTAAGACAAAGGGCTCTCCCACTGAAAATATGAAGTCCATCTATCCAATAGAGATCGTTGCAACAATTGCATCAATATCCATGTAGATGACTATTAAACCTGAAGATCAAATTCTCCAATCTTCTAAAACATATGCAACCCATTGCAAGTGTTAGAAGATTGAGATAGAATTACAAGACTTTATTTTGTTCAATAAGCAAGTCAATATCAATTGATTTATGTAGATTATTCTGATGCTCTATCCGAGTCCTTCACTAAGGATTTTTAGACATACTTGATAGTCATACTATCAACACATCAACTTATTGCAGTATTGATGAATCCATATTTCATCATCCTTATTCTATCATTTTGGCCTCAAAAACCCTAGCAAATGCCTGTAAATAGCATTAAATAGATCATATTAGCATTCATGCATGTACATGTAAATAGTATATAAAATACTGTAATTAAAGCCAAAATTATAGAATAAATAAAAGAAAAGAAAAAGAATAAAATATTGTAAATATTTTATGACCCGAAACCCCGAAACCTAGGCATCTTGATGAATAGGTCGACCAGGAATAAAGTAGGGGGAGATAAGGGCCAATTACCTATACTTATTCATTCATTATTTACTCGTTTTGGGATCTATTTTTGGTTCCACTTTTTACACCTCAAATAAAGAAACTTTGTACTTGAAAGTTGTAGATAATTTTATAAAGAAAAATACAAAATTGATTTCACTGAAAAATAATGTACAGATAAAAAGTTATGGTCTGAATAAAATTCCAGAATCCCAACTTCCCAGACCCGTATCTCACAAATGAAAACTCCAAATGCAGCAACTCACCTTTAATTGTACATAGAATAAAATAAGCTATTTAATGGCGGTGGTTTCGCATTTGGTAGAGCTACGGTTTGAAAGTTGAGTTTTGGACCCACATTGTATACTTGTACCGATTAAAATATTCAATTTATTATTTATTCATTATTTTGTATTTTTTATATTTTTATAATTATGTAAATATTATTTATAATATATTTATACATTAAAATCAGAATAAAAATCTAAATAAAATACAAAATAAAAATACATGTATATATAGAATACATAGGTATAAGAACTATACACATACCTATATATTTAATACTTTTATTTTATTAAGTGTACAAAATACTTCATAAAAATAAAGTAAAAATATATTTATGTGTATAAACGTATTTTATAATTTTATAAAATAATAAATAAAAATAATAAAATTAAATCCACAAAATAAAAATAAGATAATAAAATATATAGGTAATATACCTATATAGGGTATAAAAAGCAACTTGTAAAAATATACTTCATAAAAATAATTAAAAATCACCATAAAATACCTTGTAAAATAATAAATATTTTTCATTTAATAAGCAAAATTTAATTAATTCATTAGCTATTTTAAACTGAATTTACAAAATAATTTCTAGAGGTTTTTCCTGGTTGGTCCACGTGGACCAACCAGGTGTGTCTGACAGTTGACCTCAGTCAACTGTCTGACCCTCTCTGCCCTTGCCACAGACCTTGGTTTTTGGTCGTGTTCAACCTTTTTTCGAGGATAACCCTTTCATCAAAATGCCCAGTTGTCTTCTTGACTTTTGCTCGCACATGATCGAGGATACTCGCCCAGTGATTACATCGGGGAGTGGATCGAAGATTTGTTCGATACGCCTCGATCTTTGAGACCCGGCGGTCAGCCCTACAAAACTCCTCCTTGGATTTCGATTCGATTTTGAACCGCACTTCATCAAAATCTTTCCCCCCTTGGACTCGCTCGAGCTTCCTAGAGGTGACAGCTCCAAGTTGCCTTCTTCAAGGCGGCGGATCGACCACGATCTGGGCGTGTTCCACCCCACCTCCGGTGACCTTCCCATATAGGTATTTCAACCTCGGGCTCGGGCCCTCGAGGTGTGATTCTCTCCTTTTCGTTCCCTGTTCATCCACTGTAGCCTTAGCTTCACATAGGCACCTTAATCATCGACTTCCATCCGTCGATTTGCTCAATCGACTTCCCTCGACGGAGCACGCTCCGGTGAGCATCGACATCGCCTTTCCCCCTTTTTTGAGAGCCAGTTGAAGGTCGTGGCATTTTGCCCACAGACCCCCTTAACATTTTGCAAGTCCAGGAGCCGCAGCGCAGATTTGGGGGCGATTTTGAAGGCCAGCCGAGGTTCTTGGAGCCCCATTGCTCCGCCGACCTCGCGCCGCCACTCCGAGCTTCGCCGGAGAGTTTTGCTGCCCCCAGCATATTGAGGAGGACCATAGGATCATTCCGGGCCATTTTACAACTCGAAGGACCGCCAGAGGAGGGAGAAGGAGGCCAGGGAAGCTCGCTCGCTACGAGTTCTTCCCTGTTCTTCATCGTCGTCTTCCAGCCGTTAGATCGAAGGCCCAGCCCAGAAGCAGCAGCTGCCGTCCGATTGTATTGTCCTCGGCCGTTGATGAATGGTGTAAAAACTAATAATTAGCATGTTTTTGTGCAAAAATAAAAGAATAAAGATTAAAAAAAGAGGGAAATATTTAGAATAAATATTGAGCAATCTAATCCCAAGGGAGGGCTCAGCATGGGCCTGACCGCATAAAAGCAAAAGTAGGGAGAGATAGGGGCTCATGTGTGTAAATAAACCTGTAAAAATAATAAAAATATTTTCCTCTAAAAATGGAATAAAATATGCTTGTATATATTTGTATATATTTATAAATACAAAATCAAAAAAATTGAAAAATTAAAAAAAGAAAACAAAAATACTCTACCTTGTGCATATTCATCATGTATATATTCCCCTATCTATATTTTTTTCACCCTATAAATAAATTAATTAATTTCCATAAAATTTGTATATATTCTATCTTTTATGGTGTAAATAAATAAAATAAAAACCATTCAAATAAAAATAAAATAAAAAGAATAAAATTAAAAACCAAAAAAAAGAACCTTGTACATATACCATGCATATAGATGAATATATCTATTTATTTCACACTTGTATATAAATAACAAAAATAAAATAAAAATGTCTTTTTATTCCTAATTTTATGCTATAAATAAATAAAATAGAAAATGGGGATAAAAATGTATAAAAATAACTAATTAAAAATCAAAAATCAAAAACCTATATTGTATATATACCTATATATAGCTCTATTATGTAAATACCTTATTTTTATTTTGAAAAATTACTTAAAAATCACCAAAAAATAGGAAAAATTAAAAGCAAATATTTTTCATGTTTTAAGTTTTCTTTAATTCAGCCATTTGATATTTTTAAATTAATTTCCAAATCATTTCCAGGTGGTTGATTCTCATTGGTCCACGGGGATGTTGACCCCCCGGTCAACTCCCCCCTGTGGACCACTTCCCACGGGTCCGTGACGCCCGACCCGATTTCTCACCATTTTAGCGCCACGACCCGATCACCTCAAACCCAAACCCAGGGTCCTGTTTGTTCTTGCCAGATCCGAGTCCCCTCGCCGGGATGCCCGCCTCGGGGCCCGCGCTCTTAGCTGCCCTTCCCGATCGACTTTAGTCGGACCCCTGGCTGTATAAATGCCGAGCTCCGCCTCCATTTTCCCGATCTTTGGCTCATTCGCCTTCCACCCAGTGACCACTAGTGCCTTCGCGAGAGTGACAGCTCGCTCCGGCGTTGTTGCAGTGAGGAGGAGATGTCTCAACCACTGATCCAGCGTCTTCGCGCCGTCGTGCTCCGCCCGAAGGTAGAGATCGAGCCTCGGGCCTCGACGACCCGCGAGGCGACGACCCAGAGCTTCCAGAGCTCAAGCCCAGTCGATCCATCCACCCAGGTAGCCTTAGTTCTCTTTCTTTTTCTTTGATTTTGCATTTCGCCCAAATCGACCCATCGTCGTTCACCTTCGATTCCGGCCATCTCCGCCCTCATCTCAATCATCGGACCATCCCATCACGTTCGCCTTTTCCCCACGCGTGTTCTCCACCCACTCATCCAACCCAGCTCACACAGGAGCTGGGATTTGAGTTCCATCGCCGACACCTCGCCGGAGCTCGCACGCCCCGCCGCACAGACCCCCTTCACCCCCGCTTACAGGGTCGAGTCACTTTGCCCTCGACCCGCGAGTTCGTTGCACGTCTTTGCAGGTCCCAGGAAGCCCATCTGAGGGCTTCGACATCCAGGTGTAGCAGCTCGACCTCCGCCGGACTCGCCTGAGCTCCCCAGAGCTCTGTCGAGCCATCGGAGGATACCGGTAGACGCGGAAGGCCTCCACGCTTCTTCTCCGATCATCCGTAGCCTTCGAGGAGTCTTCCAGCGCCTGCACGAGCCTGACGAAGTTCGTCGGAGCCCAGTTCGTTGAGGACCCTCCCCTGCCGTCCGATTCACCCCCAGCTCCAGTTCAGATCTCCGTCGTCCATTTGAGGAGCCACCAGCATCGTCGATCTTTGGAGACGTGATTTGGACCGTCCAATCAGCAAGGCCTTCCCACGCTGCTTCTCAGCCGCTCGATCCTACACATGGCGAATCCCAGGCCGCTCGATCGCCACCGAGGACTCCAGCGTTGGGCGCCACCCCTCCTCGACCGTCGGATTGCACACGTGGCGCCCATCCGTCGATCTACTTAATAAAGGGTAAATTCACCTTAGGCCCTTAGCTTTAGAGTAGTTTGCTTTGTCCTGTAAATATTTTAGTTATTTTATTTTAGTTACGTAAATTGCACTGTGGATCATGTCGTTTCTGTTATTTGCATGTATGCCCTTGCCTGTAGTGGATCGCGTGCGTCGACACGTGTTTATTTGGGTTATTTGCATGTTTAGCCTTGTAGTTCTCGGGTGTTACTGAATGGAATGAAAGTTTTTATTAATTGCATATATACCCCTGTACGTGGTTTTTTAGAACATGTGTTGAAATTAGTGGGTATTTTACACTGAGGCCCCTGGACTTTTAATACATGTTATTAAACAGTCCAGAAACCTTATTTTCATTGCAATTAGGTCACTGAGTGCCCAAGTCACGCGCCCCACGCGTGTTTTCTTGAAAATTTTGCACCGGACCCCCTGGAACTTCTACTATTTGCGTACAGGTCCCTATGCATTGTACCTTAGTTTTGATTTTTAATAAAATATCAAACCAACTCCAAATGTGATGAAAATTGGAAACATGGCGCCTGCCATAGTGTAAAATTTTCTCCTATTTTTGGGGGCATTTTTTATTTTATTTACTATTTTTAAAAATTCAAAAACACGCATTTTCTTTACTATCTAACTTTAAAATTCACAAAAAAAATATTAAAACACCTTTAAAATTCACAAAAAAAATAGACAGTAGTTGTTTTACCTTGGTTGATTTTCTGACCAATTTTGGTCGTTTTTAAGTATATAAAACTTATAAAAATTGAAAAACACTAAAAACCTTATAAATATTCTAATAAATAATTGAAAAACCCAAAAATTATAATTCTAGTGCCTGAATTTTCCTTTTATCTTCTAGTTTTTAGGAAAATTACCTTCAGACCTTGATAGGGCCTTTATCTATTTTATATTGGTCCTCCAAGTCTGACTGGACAGCAGCACTATTTTCTTGCCTTGTTTGATTTTTATAAAATTCAATAAAAATCAAAGAATTACCAAAAAATTAACCAAAAACAGTAAAAAATATAAAAAACATAAAAACATTTTTATTTGAATTTGTGAGTGCTTTTTGAGTGATTAAATACTTGTTGGTAGTTGGTTGTTTGATTGGTTTCTTTATTTTCTTTATTCATTAAAAATCCGAAAAAAATTAAAAATATTAAAAATCCACCAAAAAGACCTTTATTTTATTTTATTCCTTTTTTAGACTACTTCGTAGGTTGCAAGGCCATTACGTGCTCCCTGAGTCCGACCCTGGTCGCTATACCATGCTAATCCAATAGCCAGGACCGCTATCGTGTTTATTTGATTTTTATCCGATTTGGTGGTCTGAACTTAATTTTCTTGATTGAGCTGAGATCCTTATCGATCCGGGTCACAACGACCCGAGTGATATTTTTACCTGATCCGGACCGATTGAATCTTGGCTCATCAGAATGGCGCCGTTGTCGGGGAGCACGGCTTAGTAGTCTTTCTTTTTATTTTTCATTTTCTTTTTGTTTTCTTTTTCGCGGCTTTCCACGGCTCTTTTTGAGCTTGCGGCTTTTCGCAGCTTTTTAGTTTTCATTTATTTTTGTTTTATTTTATTTTATTTTATTTTATTTTTATTTTTGCTTGTTTATTTTATTTGTCCTTTCTGTACATATACCCCTGTCTCATTTCATTTATTTTTCCTGCATATATTTGATTATTATTTTGGTCTGTGATACTTTGTCTGCTTTCTTGCGAGGGCCCGAGGACCGAGGCGGTGACTTTCGAGGAGCCGGCGCAACCGCGAGACTCGGAGGCGGCTCCCTTCTGCACGGAGCCGCAGGAGAGAGCGAGAGAGTAGCTGAGTGGGCGAGGAGTAGTGTAGAGTAGCTTAGGTTTTATTTTTGCTATTTGAACTGTTGTAATAACACAGGGACACTCATCTGGACTTGGACTTCTTTCTTGGGTCTGTTTCGCCGAGCACCGGTGTGCTTGGGGGACCCTTTAGCTATCTTAGATTTTTCGCGGCTTTTTCGCAGCTTTTTGGTTTTTCGCTGCCTTTTACGATTTTACGTGGTTTTTCTCGAGCCCCTAGCAGTAGGACTTTCTGCTTGATAGTGCCGTAATTAGTAGGATCCAGACACTTAATTATCTGCCTGCACCTATAGTTCGTTAATTGGATCTACTAATAAAACATTAATAAAAATAGCTGATTCATTACCTTTGAGCCTACGTACCGCAGCCTCCCCTGCCAAGCGCTGCTCCTGAACCCGATTTGTCGGGAGGCGGGGTAGACCGAGACCGTACTCTTAGGATCGAAGGCTGGTGACCAGCTAGACGGTTCTATCGAGTAGAAGTTGCTTGCTTAGGACTCGGCTTTTTCCGCTGCACCATATAGGTAGTTTACTTTTCTGTCTTTACATTATGCGCGGATCATATTGCATGTAGAGTGCTGGAGTCAGGTACGCCTTTCTTACTTTGCATGCATCATTGATTTCATCGCGTATCGGCTTTTTCGTCTTCTCCCCCTTGTTTTTGACTTAATAACCAGGAGAACCGAAAAATTCGTTAGGCCTCTTTGTTTGTATTGAAAAAGATTAAAAAGAAAAACCATAAAATTGGGACTGCTTAAGCTATTGATCACTAAAAGACACTTGACTTAAAAATCTGTCTTGGGGAGAGCAACCCCCTCATTGCTTGGTTTGATTGTGCGAGAGAGTGACCCGAACACTAGGTAGAGCCCTCCGGTACCATTCTCGACTGATTACCGACTCTTCTGTGCGGGACAGTCGGTTGGGAAGGTATCGGGTATCCCAACAAGTCATGTAATCACTCTGATATCTTGATTGTTCACCAAAATAAAATTTGACAATATAATTTGACCGAGCCTTTATGATCATCAGCTCGCATTGCGTTGGTGAACTTGGGGTTTGCTTGTGATCATAGTTTCTCCAGATCTCATCCGCCTTACTCGCCACATCAAGATGATGGGCAGACGATCTCTTAGGCAGCCTCTGGCTGCACCGCTTTCAGGCGCGTCTACCCGTTCATCTAGGTTGGTTCGTGAGAGCTGAGACCTGCTCTCCGAACCCGAGTATGATTCCACCATGTTCCCCCTCGACCCCCTTTCTTTCGATTCCGAGAGACCAGTGCCAGAGGAGAGATTAGCAGATTTATCAGCACCTGAGTTTGGATCATTTGATTTTGCAGACACCATGGCCGGCAGTTCTGATGATCGCAGTAGAGGTCCACAGCCCGAGCACTTTGTTCTGGACCAGGGTGCGATCAACTCCACCCTGATCGCCTCCCTCGAGATGGTACAGCAGCAGTTGAGGGATCAGGGAGCTTTCATGTTAGATATGAGGAGAGAGATGGAGCAGATGAGAGCAGAGAGAGTAGCGGAGAGACGGGCCGAGGATCCCAGATGATGCAGCAGCAGCAGCCGCAGCAGCCGCAGCAGCCGCCGTCGCAGCTGCAGCCACCGCCGCAGGAGAAGGAGAGCCACCGAGACCGATGCGGAAGTTGCACAACCCCGGATCGACACTGATGCATCACTGGGTTGTTCTACCAGCTATCGTGGGGGACTTCAAGTTCCCCCCGAACACCTTGCAGTTACTCCCCCGTTTCCACGGGCTCGCCACCGAGGAGCCCCATCTCCACCTCCAGGAGTTTTTGATGATTTGTAGTACTGTCCACGATCGTCAGGTGGACCAGGACACCATCAGGATGATTGCCTTCCCCTTCTCTTTGGCAGATAGAGCAGCCACCTGGCTGAAACATCTGGGGAAGTTCGTCTACACTTGGGAGCAGCTCCGCACTGAGTACTTGCATAAGTACTATCCACTCAGGCGGACCAATGCCGCGAGAGCCCTGATCAGCAACTTCTCCATGCTCCCCAACGAGTAGTTCCATGAGGCATGGGAGAGGTTTTGAGAGCTGACTGATAGATGCCCGCACCACGACATTTCCAAGCCGAACCTCGTGCAGAGCTTTTTCAGCGGGCTAACACCAGAGCTTCAGGGCTTGGTGAACGCTTCTTGTGGCGGGTCTTACTTCGCCAAGGATCATGACCAGGTCTGGGCCATCTACGAGGAGATGGCCGAGAACTACATGGTGATGTCCCAGCCCCGGTTGTATACTCAGGGCAGACCCCAGCAGCCACAACCCGTGCAGTACCAGAGGATAGTACGGATCGACACCGGTCCTTCCAGTTCGTCCGCAGTAGCAGCAGCACAGGCAGAGTCATCAGCTGCGGACATGGGTATCATTAGCGAGAAGTTGGATCGGATGGAGCTGATTGAGAAGAAGCAGTGCCAGGGCATCACTCAGATGGAGCAGATGGCACAGACTCTGAGCGACATGAAGACCCAGCTCATGTGTCTCCAGGAGGCACAGACGGCTTCCCAGCCCCATCTTCAATCGCGAGGCGATCACGGCAGCAACAGCAGCTCGTCCCAGCGCTCCAGCTCACACCAGCAGCCTAGACAAGTTCACCTTGTACAGGCAGAGCCGTACCAGCAGCCGTAGCCCACCTACCAGTCACCACCATCTCCAGACTTGCAGATGGTGGTATACCAGCCGGATCAGCCTCTGGCAGTACTCCCACCACCCCAGTACGATGCAGAGCCGTTGATGGATGTCAACGGGATTTGGTATGACCGCCCTCAGCCCGGTATCCGACGAGACCATCCCGGATTCCGGTGGGGGACCGAAGGTACCCATCCCCAGCAGCAGCCGTCAGGACAGGGTGGCCAGTACGACCATCAGAGGGAGCACCAGTTGCAGCAGCAGCCCCCAGTGTACCCACCACAGCAGCAGCAGCAATCGTCCTATGGTCCTCATCCCTATCAGCAGGGACAGTCTTGGAGGCGAGATCAGCCTCACCACCAGCAGCAGCAGCATCACCCATACCCCTCTCAGCACCAGCAGCAGTTCCAGCAGCCTCATTACCAGAGAGGCTACCCATCGGGCTCCCACGAGAGCCCAGCCTTAGATTATATAGCCCGCCTTCTCACTGATCAGCAGGCTACCTTTCGACGGGAGATGGACGAGTTCCGCCAGGAGATGCGGGACATTATGAGAGGGAAGGCCGCCATCCCTGCCTAGATTAAGCCGAACCCCAACAGCCTGAAGCGGAAATCTGAGCAGGTAGCTTGTACTGAGTATACCACTCCTAGTGATGCATTTGGTGATATAACTGGATATTATTTTGATACTGATTTTGTCACACTTAGGAGCGGTAGGATGCCAGCAGGCGGTGCCTCGTCTGAGCCACATCATGAGGAGACACCCAGAGCGCCAGGCGAGGAGGAGAGCGGTATTGAGGTCGCTATAGATGATGACGGTGGTACTGATGCCACCAAGGATGCTGATTCCACAGGCGGTGCTGAGGCCTCCAATTCACCAGTTGGAAGAGGTGGTACTGAGGCCACCCACGATGCCGAGCCAGAGCACGGTACTGAGGCCGCGAGTCTTCCAGTTGATCCAGTCGATGGTGGTGCTGAGGCCACCCATGCTTTTGTTGAGAGATCTGTTGTTTTTCCTACTCCTGATGTATCTCGGAACTCTGTTGTGAATAAAGGAAAAGGTTTGGTTTTTTCTGGTCCCACTGTGGTGCGTGATGTATGTGCGGATCCGGCCGTCGAGCCGTCTAGACCTTTTCCTAGTCCTTCATCTGAGAAGGACCCAGTGATCCCCTTCCCTAGAGCCCTTCAGATGGGGAAGGGGAAGAAAAAAGAAAATCCAAAAAAAGAGAGATCAGGAAGAGTTCAGCCAACAGATGATAGATCGATTCCACATACAGCTGACTCTTCAGGAGGCTTTGCAGCACATCCCCCTTCTTCAGCGTTCGTTGAGAGACATGACCACAGTCAGGAGGAAGAGGAGGAACCACCAATCAGAGATCCATGTGCTGACGAAAGCCACGTGTTTCGCGATCCAGAACCGTCTGCCGGCCAAGAGGCCAGATTCAGGAGCCCTGTATGTCAGATGTCACATCAGTGAGCAGAGGTTCGACCGTACCCTATTGGATAGCGGATCGTCTATCAACCTCCTTCCGGCAGCCCTTCTCGACCGCTTTGAGTTGGGCACTCTTAGACAGAGCAGGATAGTCCTTCAGTTTGCTGATCGATCTGTCAAGAGACCGAAGGGGTTGTTGCGAGACGTTGTCATCACTATTCAGGGACTGCAATTCCCCGTGGACTTCGTAGTGTTGGACATGGAGATCCCTGATTCAGTGACCGATACCCCCATCATTCTCGGTCGTCCGTTCTTGGCAACAGCCAAGGCGGTGACTGACCATGATAGCAGGAAGGTATACTTTCGCGTCGAGGACGAAAGTGTACAAATAGAGACGGTCGAGGACAGCAGAGCCAGAGACAGATCATGCTCAGAGACCACCTCAGATACAAAGCAGATGACAGATGCCGGGCTAGACATCCACCAGGACTGTGACTTTGTAATCACAGACGATGAGGCAGTTTGGGCAGACCCAGCAGCACAGGCCATCCTCTCATTTTCAGATTCAGCTGATGCAGAGATGACAGCAGAGGAGAGCCTGGAGAGCACATTCCTGGTTCAAGATACCTTAGAGGCAGCAGAGCAGGTTCTTGACCGCGACACGGATTTTTGTGATGACGGTGGTACTGATGCCACCTTGTGTGACGCAGATCCCTTGGAGTCAGAGTCTGATTGGGCAGATTGTGATGATTACATGCCAGACCTGATTCCCACTGAGCCTACAGCTGAGGAGGAGGTAGATGCCGAGCAGAGCAGAGACAATCCATCAGGGTAGCCTTCTCCAGTTTTTGAGATTGATAGAGAGTTTCAGTTCTCCCATGCAGATTTGGCAGCATTCACACAGACATTCCAGAGGCCAGATCCACCAGCACCCAGCTGTCCAGAGCTGAAGCCGCTCCCTACTTCGCTGAAGTATCGATTCCTTGCGGGTGAGCCTGAGATGTACCCAGTCATCATCTCCGTTGATCTGACTGGAGAGCAAGAATCCTGTTTGATGGGGGTTCTTGAAAAGAACTGCAAGGCAATCAGATGGAGCGTAGTGATAAACGCAGAGTTGAGAGCGGTTGTATTGACTCACAAGGCGAGTCAACAGTCGGTGTCTTAACCACTACAAAATCCTGGTTTAATCAACAATTAACCCACACTAAAGATCAATAATTAGAAATAAATGTGGAGTTAAAATTTATTTTTAACTCTGCACAAATGATGTAAAGGGCAAGTATGCAGAGAGTTCGAACACAGGGAGCAAGTAGGGTAATTCAAATACAAGTGTGTGTGTGAATGTGTGGTGTCTACACTAAGCAAGCAATCAAAGGAAATTTTTGTGGGTTTTATAATTTTTAAATTTTTTTTAAATTTAATTTTTAATTTTGTATTTTGATTTTTATTTTTCTGATTTTTATAATTTTATATTATATATATATATATTATTTTTTCTAACATTGGAATTTGAAAACAATGTAATAAAAGACAAGATAAAGTATTTATAAAAATGTGCAAAAATAACCAAAAAAACCAGAAATAAAATGTTTTTGATATTTTTAGGATTTTTTACTGCTTTTGTGATTTTTGGGGATTTTTCAAGGTGTTTTTGGTATTCTTAAATACTGAAATAAGGGCAAACACTGAAATAAGTGTTGGCTGTGAGTAAAATGGGAATTAAAATTAGCAAACAGAAACCAAAATTTTTCACACTAATTTTCAAATAAAGTCGATAAAATATAGAGTAAACAGGAACTGAGTTTGTTATTTTTGGATTTTTCTTTGATTTTATAGATTTTTTTGAAGATTTTAAGTGTTTTTGAACTTTTAATGTTTTTCTTTTGAGATTTTTAGTGATTTTTGGACTGACACTAAAATATGGTAGAATAGACACTAAAGAATTTTTTTGGAATTTTTCGAGATGTTTTAATATTGTTTTGGTATTTTCTAAGCTAGACAGTAGGCAAAAAGCATGTTTATGATTTTAATAAATATAAAAATAAAATAAAATCAAAAACTAACAATGTGGCGTGGAAGAACAAGTACACAGGAGCTTAACCCTATTTTTGTGGAATTTTTGGACTTAAAATGATAATTTAAATAATTAGAACAAGCATCCAAATATTAAACAGGCCTAGCAGGGGTATATTTGCAATTTCTCAGACATCCAGGGGCTCACATGCAAAATTTCCACAAAATTTTATACTAAAACTTGAATTTACTAGACTAAAAGCAAATTACAAAAGCCGCAAGGGTGGACCTGCAAAAATGCCAAGGTCACGCGCACTGTGCACGTGACCTGGCAAGGACCAGTTTGCAATATGATAAAGTTATGGGGGCTAAATCTAAATTCTACTAAAAATATATAACGTGACAAAATATTTAGTGGACTAAATATTAAAACCACAGACTGCTAGGCCCTTTGCCGCAAAATGTCCACGCGCATGTGCCACGCACGTGCGCTGGGCTGGCAAGGGTTGAAATGTAAATAAGAGAACTACAGGGGGGTTTTAGCAAAAATTACGAAAGTTTTAAACGGCTAATGAACGTTTGTGTCCTAATTAATAATATACAAAAATGCTAGGGCAAAAAGCACAAAATACCCAAGCAAGCGGGTTGATCGGACGGTGGAGCGTGCTCCACTTGTCCACGTGTCAGCACGGGGGCCCGCGATACCCCTTCGCGATCCAGCGGCTCAGATTAAGACAAGGTTGCTTGATCGGACGGCTGAAGGCGTGCGCGATCCAAGGGCTGCTGTAGCTCTGGAAGATCAGGCCCGATCCGACGGTCGCGAGGTCCTCTCGACGAACTGGAAAGAACCCGCGGGTGTGCGAGCTTCATCGGCACCGATCACCCTCTTCCGCTGTCCGGCGATCCCCCAAAAACTCCCACCAACCTCCTGCAGGTGACGTCGATCTCCTGAGGTCCTCAAAAATCTCGCCGGAGCCTGAGGTTGCAGCCAAGGCGGTGGCGGAGCTGGGTGCTCCAGATACCTCCGGCCAGAGGTCCAGAATCGACCCCAGGTGTCTCTTGCCCTACAAAAAAGGGTGAAAAGGTCGGGGGCAAAATGCCCCGACCTCACAGCGAGGGAGAAAGGGTGCTAGCGAGGCGGAATGTGTGATCGTGAAGGTTGGCCGGAGATGTCTCCGGCTGCTGATCGATTGGGCGAATCGATGGCCTAACGCTGACGTTTTGAATGCCCAACGACGCTCTAACTCTAGGGAACAAAACAAGCAAGTAAATAAAAGTGAACAGATACCTCAAGGGGATAGGACCCGAGGTGGAGATACCTCCACGGCGAAGGTCGCCGGAGGTGCGGAACGCGCCTAGAACTGGTGCTTCTCCGCCGCTTGGTCGGTGGAAACCAGTTGCTGTCACCAACAGGTCCTCAACGCCAGCCAAAGGGGGAGGAATTCTAGATGATTTGCGGTTCAAATTTTCAAAAGGGAGTCAGGTTTGGGTTTTAAGGGGTTGACGAGGGGGGTCCTTGATCGAGGTGCACAGCTCGATTCAGAGCTCCACAGCCCAAGGAGAGCCTTGGGCGTGTAACAGCTTTGATCGAGGAAGAAAAATCGTCAAGGGAGCATCACGAATAGATGAAAGATGCGGCTCCCAAAAACCCTTGAAAATGGGTCAAACCTACTCTGACATTGCTACAGGAGTAGGACCAGGGAGTTGACCCGAGGTCAACTCTCCTGGTCCCCTGGTTGGTCCACGTGGACCAACCAGGAAAAACTTCTGGAAAAAACTTAAAAAATTATTTAAAAATAATAAATGACATTATTTTAATTAGGTTATAAAATAAAAAGTGTTGATAATTTTATCTAGTATTTTATTCCGATTTTTAATTATTTTTATGAGATATATTTTTACAAGTTCACTTTTTACCCCATTATAGGTATAATACCTATGTATTTAAGTATTTAATTTTTATTTAGGTATTTTATTTTTATTAATTTTATTTAATTTTTTTCTAAAATTATAAACTACTTTTATACATGTAAATATATTTTTATTTTATTTTTCTGATATATTTTGTATAATTACTAAAATAGAAGTGTAAAAAGTATAGGTATAAGTATAGGTATAATACATGTATAACCTATAGATGTTTATTTTAATTTTTTTATTTTTCTTTGCATTTTTATTCTGATTTTAATGCACATATATATTATAAGTAATATTTACATAATTATAAAAATATAAAAATACAAAAATAATTAATAAATAATAAATTGAATATTTTAATCAGTACAGCTATACAAGGTGGGTCCAAAACTCAACTTTCAAACCGTAGCTCCGCCAAATGCGAAACCACCACCATTGGATAGATTATTTTATTCTATATACAATTAAAGGTGAGTTCGCTACATTTGGAGTTGTCAGTTGTGAGATACGGGTCTGAGAAGTTGGGATTCTGGATTCTTATTCAGACCATAACTTTTTGTCTGTACATTATTTTTCTGTGAAATCAATTTTGTATTTTTCTTTATAAAATTATATACAACTTTCATGTACAAAGTTTCTTTATTTGATGTATAAAAAGTGGAATCAAAAATAGGTCCCAAAATGAATAAAGAATGAATAGAAAATATAGGTATGTGGCCCTTATCTCCCCCTACTTTATTCCTGGTTGACCTATTCATCAAGATGCCTAGGTCTCGGGGTTTTGGGTCATAAAATATTTACAATATTTTATTCTTTTTCTTTTTTTATTTATTCTATAATTTTGGCTTTAATTACAGTAATTTATACACTATTTAGATGCACATGCATGGATGCTAAGATGATGATTTTAATGCTATTTACAGGCATTTGCTAGGGTTTTTGGTGCCAAAATGATAGAATAAAGATGATGAAATGTGGATTCATCATCCCCCTATACTTTACCTTTGCTAGTCCCTAGCAAACACTTATGCAATAAGTGCAAAAAGAAAAAGAAAGAAAAGAAAAAGAAAGAAAAGAAAAAGAAGAACTTGGATTTTATCTGATTATCAAACTTGTCTTCACAAAATCAAAGTTTGGAGCTTAAGTCGGACCTTTGGAATTTTAGTGCGGGCGGAACCTTAGTGAGAATCGTGTTTGAAATTCAACAGTCTTTGAGAATCCCAACACTCCGTCCAAATCTCCTCGATAGCCAGGTCAGAAATATTTCAACTCATACGCAAACTCTTACGACTATGAGTCTGACTCGTACAGTGTAAGTGATGGTGGCTCTCCCCAACTAGAATGACAAAGAAACTAACTTCTCCAGTACGACAACCCAATGATTCCCCAATCCAATAATTCCATCCTCGAGGAGCGGGGTATTCCCTTCTAAGTTCAAGTGGCAACCAGCTCAAGAGGAGGGGGTGAAGAGAAGAATGGACGGTAGCCAGTGTAGCTACCTATCCTGGGATGCAAGACCAGTGTAGTCAAGTCATCCAGCTGCAGGGTTACATATTTGACTTTGGAACTCAAGCTTGCTTATTGACTTTGTACATATTTACAGGCTTTTTATTTTTGTACATGCCTGAACCTTTTTCTAATACTATATACAGCAGCATTTACATAAGGAGTTTTTCCTCTTGAGCCAGTAGACTATCCCTCTTTTGAAGCTTTATCGCAACCCACAACCTCCTGTCTTTAGACTTCCTAATCACTGGACGGGTTGGGGTGCACTTCCCTCCCTAGAGGAGGACAAATGTTTCCACTTGTGTGCATCTCAAACCGGCAAATCCAATCCCCTCACCACTCCAACTGAGCTGAGCCATGTGAAAGGTGCAAGTGTCCAAGTTAGGTCATTATCAACAAGAGTCGTGCGTGTGCTCCGAAATACTCTACTTAGGCAGTCAAGAATCCATTGAACTAAGTCCCGTGATCCTCAAAGAATTAAGTCAACTAGACCTGAAGTACCTCAAACCCAGTTCCTATAAGGTTCATGTTATTAGGTAGATTTTAAGGTCCAATCAAGCTCCAATCTCCGGATTT
The DNA here is from genome assembly GCA_037367405.1 of Ottelia alismoides. NCBI lineage: Eukaryota > Viridiplantae > Streptophyta > Magnoliopsida > Alismatales > Hydrocharitaceae > Ottelia > Ottelia alismoides. The sequence goes on along the minus strand of JAZKJV010001091.1, from coordinate 1,015,613 downwards.
TACTTAGACTTGTTCAACTATCAAACTCAATCCGAAAAATGCGAATGCTATGCATGCAATGCAGAAAATATTTTTGTGATGCAATTTTCAAAGATTTTGAACTTTTTATAGATTTTTGAAAAGATGATGCATGTATGCATATGCATTTTTTGCATGTTTTTTTTCAAAAAGATTTTTCAAATGTTTTCGGATTTTAATTTTGCAAATGTTTTTGGGAATTTTGAAAACAAAAAGATTTTGGCTGAAAACTAGGTGAAAAATATGTACACGGGAGTGCTTCTTATATATACAAGAGGTGGATTTTAAGAATTTACAGGGTAAGTGATCAATTTTATACATATATACATATAGTGGATTTTTGGTGTAATGTATGTATTCCTCAAACTTATTTTACACAAGCTTTTTCACACAATTTTTTTGAAAACTATAGTCCAAAATAGTTTTTACAAATATTTTACAAACATGTACACACATTTGAAAATCATTTTGCAAAGGTTTTTCAAAACAGTATATATAGATTTTTCAAAATATTTTTGCAACCATTTTTCAAACCATTTGCAAATCATTTTTCAAACATTTTATTTCACACAAAGAAAAAGAAATTTTACACACCACACAATTTTACACAGGTTGAAAACATGTAACAAAATATTTTCAAAATAGCTTTCAATAAATGTTCACGAAGATTTTCAAACTATTTTTCAAACATTTTGCAAAAAATATTTTCACCTGATTTATTAATCAGTAAATACAAAAAGAATTTGAGGAACAGAACACCTTTTTATTAAAGATTTTTAATGAATTTTAGTGAATTATTAGCCATATTTATTAGGAAAATACGAAAGTACGAGTTATGGCTACAGTATATATGTTGTATATACGACCCCTCTATACTTAGCTTGAGCTATGTCCTCATAGATCGGAGAGAAAAGAGAAGACTTAACTCGTACTAAGTATAGACAAGTCTAAAGAATAAATAACTAATGGATGAATGAATGAACGAATAAGAAGTTGACCGTCCCCCCAATACTTAGGATCAAATAATCCTAAGTATAGCAGACTGTACACAAAGCAGGGAGGGTCAAGGGTGGGAATGAACAGATCGTACTCGGATTGTCTCCCCCTATACTTAGGGTAAGATATCCCTAAGTATAGACAAGAAGAGGAGACAATGGAGAGGATCGAAAAGAATGAAGATACTCGGGGTGCACACCCCCCTATACTTAGGACAAAGTACGTCTTAAGTATGGAAAACTGTCTACAAGGGCGGCACCTTTTTGATAGATAAAGAAGATAGACAAGGAAAAGAAGAAAAGAAGAAAAGAAGAAAATAAATTAAGAGATGAAATAGATCATGGGGATGTACACACCACTCCCCCTATACTTAGGGTAAGAGAAGCCCCAAGTGTAGGCCACAACAGGAGTGATGAAACGGAACGATGAAGAATGAACACTCGGCTCGTCCACCCCCCTATACTTAGGACAAAGTACGTCCTAAGCAAGGCAAACACGAGAATGGGTGGACGAGCAAAATGGGAGAGACAAAGATGAACAAAGGAGAATGTACAACAGAGGTGGATGTACATATGATTAAGAAGGCTGAAAGCTAACCTTCTTGCGAGACCGCTGAGGGATGGATCTAGTGTGGTGTATGTCGACATCGGGGTCCACAGTGGACGGAATCTGATCAGGGTCGACACGGTGAAGACCCTCAGTGGAATCAAAATGGAAAGGGACGAACTGATCAATGGAAGCAGTATGACTAGGTTCTCCCTTGGTGGTCTTATGGTGTGAAGGCACAGACGGGTGAGTGGAAAAAGTACGACTAGGTCCGGCCTTGGAAGTCTCGCAGATATCGAAGTGGAATGGGACAAACTCATCATCCTCGAAAGAAGTGTAATCGGAGTCGTCCTGCGAAGTATACGAACTCAGATCGTCCTCAAGAGTCTCACCTGAATCATGTTTTTCATCAAGAGGCCAAAAATTGTGAAGGTTCGCATCATAGCCGACCCCAATCATCTTCACTTGTGAAGGGCCAGGAACGGATTTATCAGTGGAAGTAGTCAAACCAGGTCCGTCATGTCTAGTCTTACATGGGTCCTTTGTTTCCTTATGAGGTCTCTCAAAATAATGGGCAACTTCATAAGCGTCCTCAATAGTCTTGGTATCTGCCCCCCGCTCAAATGGTTCAATCACATAAATACTCTGGATCTCATCAACACATCGCCACACACCAGGAGGAGGATCAGTGAGATCCATGCTTTCCGACTTCCTCCCCTTTCGGGTGATTCGTCGGGTCTCATCAGGGTCGCTAAGGAAGCATCTCTAGTATCATCAGGTCGGTCACAGACCTCAGAGTCAGCTATAATCGGTGAAGGTGCATAAGATGCCGGTCTCTGGTCAACTGTGGGTGCGGTGATCGTCATTTCGCTCTCGTCAACAGGACGGAAGCGAATCTCTCTTGATCCATAGTCAATAACGACCCTCGCAGAGGCAAGGAATGGTCGTCCCAGGATAATTGGAGATGGCTCCCCTGTGGAGCTCTCCATGGGCAACACGACAAAATCAACATGGTGGTTCGTGCCCTGAATAGGAATGACGACGTTTTCAAGGATACCCTTCGGCCTCTTGATAGATCCATCAGCAAACTAAACGATCATCCTGGTCTTCTTGAGAGGTCCTAAGTGAAGAGATTGTACCAGCGAGAAGGGTAATATGCTAATAGATGCACCGCCATCTAGGAGAGTGCGATCACAAGTGTAGTCAGAGATGGTGCAAGTGATGAAAGGTGTAGCTGTGTTCTTCTTCTTGGGAATGGGACGGTGTGTGATGGCGTGGGCAGTGGCCACGGTCAGAATGTGACGCTCAGATCTGCTCCTCCGCTTTCTCTTCTTGGGAAGAGGGGCAGATAAATCAGTCATGGCCTGCTGAAGTGGGGCACGGATAATCTCATGAATAGTAGCCACCACTTCGGGTTCAGTCAACATTTTTTCGAATTTTTGGACTTCCGCCATACAAGGGAGGAAGTCGGAATCAGCGTATACATGAGGCATGCCAAGAGCAGTCTGTACAGCGGCATCCTCGGGGTGAAAGGTGGGACTAGGTGTGAATGGATGTGTGGTCAAGGGTTCTGGCAAGTGGACTCTCTCCTCAAAATCTTGATCAACCAAGTGTCTCCCGAACTCTTTTTGGGTTTTTGAAATTTTCTCATTTTTTTTGTATTTTGGGCGATTGCAAGCTCCCATGATCACCTACAAGTGAAGCCGTATTCCCGACGAAAGGAGCATTAATCTGATTCTTCCTCAAGAAAGCAATATCATCATTCATCAAATCAATGCGCTTTGTCATCTGATTCACGATATCACTCATAGAGATCGAGGGAGGTGACTCCATCAGGTCAGACTCGGGTGGATGTGAAGGTGGAGGTGGATAATACACAGGTGGAGGTGGGTAGAAGTCCAAGTCGTGATACTGTGGCTGAGGTGGGTATGTACAAAAATCAGAAAAGGTAGGAGGATGACCCTCCTGATAAAAGGGAGGTGGGTCGGCTGGAGCGAGCGAGGGGTCCGCAAAGTCCGGATAAAATGCACTCCAGGGATCCATCTCGAAAACAAAAGGAAATGATCGGGAGAGTACGATGGTCAAGTCAAGAGAGTGAAGAAGAAGGCGCAAGTGCGCAGAAGCGATCTAGGACACACTCACAACAATCACAAGCAAAAATGAAAATAATACAAACCCTCAATTCACCTACTCAACTCGGTAGAGACCGCAAAGAGCGGTCTTTTTATCTTGTCTGTTTTAGAGTTAGGTGAGAAGTCAAAATATTGTGCAAACACTTAGGGGGTTGAATATAGGATTTGGGCTCTAACCTTAGTGTGTGCGCGAGCAAATAAAACGAAGACAATGAGGGGATTACTCGCCCCGATACAAGATTTTCTTTTTGATCGGTTTTAGGGTCAAGTAATATTAGCAGTCCCAATTTTATTGATTATCGCTTTTTTTTGGATTTTTAATGAAATGCACGATCCTATCAGGGAGTCAATTCCTTTGAGCACCTAGGTTGGCAAAATCAGAGGGAGAGTCGGAAAAGCAATGCAAGCGGCAAATAATGATGGATGCTAAAGCGTAAATGCTCACCTTGCCTCCAGCACTCTACATGCAAGGATGCTCAGCATAATTGAAACCTATCTATATGCAAATGCAAAAACCGATGAAATCGCCCTAAGTTTCAAAAATTGCTATTATCGTGAAGAACCACAAGTTGACCGCCAATCCTCAACCCTAGAGTCCGGTCTAGGCTCACCCCTCCTCTGCTCAACACACTTGAGTTTAGGAGAAAGCGCTTTACGGGGAGAGCTCGCGGCGCGGCGGATCGAAGATGATGAATCAACTGTTTAAATTTGACTAAGTCCAAACGATACTATAGGAGCATGCAAGGTATTAGGTGTTTGTCCTTAGTCTATCGCAAGCAATCCTAAAACTACGGGCTCAATCACACAAAAGAAATAAAATCGAAAAACAAAACAAAATAAAAAGAATGCGAAGAAAACCGTAAAAAAAATGCGGTGAGCCCCCAGGTGAACAGACACCTGGAAGTTAGGCTCGAATGTTCAAGTGTCCGAGGGTACCTGTATTATTACAATTCTTCCTGTGTATCATTCAAAGCTCTAGTGCCATCAGTAGAAATAGTATTTTCATGACATACCTGAGACGTGATGGATGTCAGGTCGCTCTCTCACTTAAATTATAAAAACAAACACAAGGAAATAAATACAACAACTACTGTGGAGCTCGGTCTACAAAAATCCTCTTCGTCTCCTCGGTGCTCGGCTGGCAGATGCCGGCTTCACGGGGGTGCGTAGGTGCCTAGGGTGGAGAGCCTCCCTCGATCCGTGGTTCCTCGCACAAAGTCAACAAAAGAGAAGGTTAGACAGCTCAAGAGATATATCAAAAATAAAGGAAATAAAATAGCAAAAATGAAAGCCGCGAAATAGACAATAAATCACAATCACAAACAAGACCCGAACTGAGCGCTGTTGCTCCCCAGCAACGGCGCCATTTGATAAACGCAGAGTTGAGAGCGGTTGTATTGACTCACAAGGCGAGTCAACAGTCGGTGTCTTAACCACTACAAAATCCCGGTTTAATCAACAATTAACCCACACTAAAGATCAATAATTAGAAATAAATGTGGAGTTAAAAATTATTTTTAACTCTGCACAAATGATGTAAAGGGCAAGTATGCAGAGAGTTCGAACACAGGGAGCAAGCAGGGTAATTCAAATACAATTGTGTGTGTGAATGTGTGGTGTCTACACTAAGCAAGCAATCAAAGGAAATTTTTGGGGGTTTTAATTTTTAAATTTTTTTTTTAAAATTTAATTTTTAATTTTGTATTTTAATTTTTAATTTTCTAATTTTTATAATTTTATATTATATATATATATTGTTTTTTTTAACTTTGGAATTTGAAAACAATGTAATAAAAGACAAGATAAAGTATTTATAAAAATGTGCAAAAATAACCAAAAAAACCAAAATAAAATGTTTTTGATATTTTTAGGATTTTTTACTCTTTTGTGATTTTTGGGGATTTTTCAAGGTGTTTTTGGTATTCTTAAATACTGAAATAAGTGCAAATAGTGAAATAAGTGCTGGATGTGATAAAATGGGAATTAAAATTAGCAAATAGCAACCAAATTTTTTCACACTAATTTTCAAAAAAAGACGATAAAATATAGAGTAAACAGGAACTGAGTTTGTTATTTTTGGATTTTTCTTTGATTTTATAGATTTTTTTGAAGATTTTAAGTGTTTTTGAATTTTTAGTGTTTTTCTTTTGAGATTTTTAGTGATTTTTGGATTGACACTAAAATATGGTAGAATAGACACTAGGGAATTTTTTTGGAATTTTTCGAGATGTTTTAATATTTTTTTGGTATTTTCTAATCTAGACAGTAGGCAAAAACCATGTTTCTGATTTCTAATAAATATAAAAATAAAATAAAATCAAAAACTAACAATGCAGCGTGGAAGAACAAGTACACAGGAGCTTAACCCTATTTTTGTGGAATTTTTGGACTTAAAATGATAATTTAAATAATTAGAACAAGCATCCAAATATTAAACAGGCCTAGCAGGGGTATATTTGCAATTTCTCAGACATCCATGGGCTCACATGCAAAATTTCCACAAAATTTTATACTAAAACTTGAATTTACTAGACTAAAAGCAAATTACAAAAGCCGTAAGGGTGGACCTGCAAAAATGCCAAGGTCACGCGCACTGTGCACGTGACCTGGCAAGGACCAGTTTGCAATATGATAAAGTTTTGGGGGATAAATGTAAATTCTACTAAAAATATATAACGTGACAAAATATTTAGTGGACTAAATATTAAAACCACAGACTGCTAGGCCCTTGGCCGCAAAACGTCCACGCGCACGTGCCACGCACGTGCGCTGGGCTGGCAAGGGTTGAAATGTAAATAAGAGAACTGCAGGGGGTTTTTAGCAAAAATTACAAAAGTTTTAAACGGCTAATGAAAGTTTGTGTCCTAATTAATAATATACAAAAATGCTAGGGCAAAAAGCACAAAATACCCAAGCAAGCGGGTTGATCGGACGGTGGAGCGCGCTCCACTTGTCCACGTGTCAGCACGGGGGCCCACGATACCCCTTCGCGATCCAGCGGCTCAGATTAAGACAAGGTTGCTTGATCGGATGGCTGAAGGCGTGTGCGATCCAAGGGCTGTTGTAGCTCTGGAAGATCAGGCCCGATCCGACGGTCGCGAGGTCCTCTCGACGAACTGGAAAGAACCCGCGGGTGTGCGAGCTTCACCGGCGCCGATCACCCTCTTCCGCTGTCCGGCGATCCCCCAAAAACTCCCACCAACCTCCTGCAGGTGACGTCGATCTCCTGAGGTCCTCAAAAATCTCGCCGGAGCCCGAGGTTGCAGCCAAGGCGGTGGCGGAGCTGGGTGCTCCAGATACCTCCGGCCAGAGGTCCAGAATCGACCCCAGGTGTCTCTTGCCCTGCAAAAAAGGGTGAAAAGGTCGGGGGCAAAATGCCCCGACCTCGCAGCGAGGGAGAAAGGGTGCTAGCGAGGCGGAACGTGTGATCGTGAAGGTTGGCCGGAGATGTCTCCGGTGGCCGATCGATTGGGCGAATCGATGGCCTAACGCTGACGTTTTGAATGCCCAAACGACGCTCTAACTCTAGGGAACAAAACAAGCAAGTAAATAAAAGTGAACAGATACCTCAAGGGGATAGGACCTGAGGTGGAGATACCTCCACGGCGAAGGTCGCCGGAGGTGCGGAACGCGCCTAGAACTGGTGCTTCTCCGCCGCTTGGTCGGTGGAAACCAGTTGCTGTCACCAACAGGTCCTCAACGCCAGCCAAAGGGGGAGGAATTCTAGATGATTTGCGGTTCAAATTTTCAAAAGGGAGTCAGGTTTGGGTTTTAAGGGGTTGACGAGGGGGGTCCTTGATCGAGGTGCACAGCTCGATTCAGAGCTCCACAGCCCACGGAGAGCCTTGGGCGTGTAAGAGCTCTGATCGAGGAAGAAAAATCGTCAAGGGAGCATCACGAATAGATGAAAGATGCGGCTCCCAAAAACCCTTGAAAATGGGTCAAACCTACTCTGACATTGCTACAGGAGTAGGACCAAGGAGTTGACCCGAGGTCAACTCTCCTGGTCCCCTGGTTGGTCCACGTGGACCAACCAGGAAAAACTCCTGGAAAAAGCTTTAAAAAATTATTTAAAAATAATAAATGACATTATTTTAATTAGGTTATAAAATAAAAAGTGTTGATAATTTTATCTAGTATTTTATTCCGATTTTTAATTATTTTTATGAGTTATATTTTTATAAGTTCACTTTTTACCCCTTTATAGGTATAATACCTATGTATTTAAGTATTTAATTTTTATTTAGGTATTTTATTTTTATTAATTTTATTTAGTGTTTTCTAAAATTATAAACTACTTTTATACATGTAAATATATTTTTATTTTATTTTTCTGATATGTTTTGTATAATTACTAAAATAGAAGTGTAAAAAGTATAGGTATAAGTATAGGTATAATACCTGTATAACCTATAGATGTTTATTTTAATTTTTTTTATTTTTCTTTGCATTTTTATTCTGATTTTAATGCAAAAATATATTATAAGTAATATTTATATAATTATAAAAATATAAAAATACAAAAAATAATTAATAAATAATAAATTGAATATTTTAATTAGTACAACTATACAAGGTGGGTCCAAAACTCAACTTTCAAACCGTAGCTCCGCCAAATGCGAAACCACCACCATTGGATAGATTATTTTATTCTATATACTATTAAAGGTGAGTTTGCTACATTTGGAGTTGTCAGTTGTGAGATACGGGTCTGAGAAGTTGGGATTTTGGATTCTTATTCAGACCATAACTTTTTGTATGTACATTATTTTTCTGTGAAATCAATTTTATATTTTTCTTTATAAAATTATCTACAACTTTCATGTACAAAGTTTATTTATTTGATGTATAAAAAGTGAAACCAAAAATAGGTCCCAAAATGAATAAAGAATGAATAGAAAATATAGGTATGTGGCCCTTATCTCCCCCTACTTTATTCCTGGTCGACCTATTCATCAAGATGCCTAGGTCTCGGGGTTTTGGGTCATAAAATATTTACAATATTTTATTCTTTTTCTTTTCTTTATTTATTCTATAATTTTGGCTTTAATTACAGTAATTTATACACTATTTAGATGCACATGCATGGATGCTAAGATGATGATTTTAATGCTATTTACAGGCATTTTCTAGAGTTTTTGGTACCAAAATGATAGAATAAAGATGATGAAATGTGGATTCATCACGTAGAAGATCTCCAGGGGATAAGTCCGGCCCTGTGCTCCCACCATATCTATCTCGAGGATGAGGCGAAGCCGTCGCGTGAGTTCCAGCGGCGGCTAAACCCGAATCTGAGAGAGGTTGTCATGAAGGAAATTTCGAAATGGTGGAGCGCCGATTTTATCTACCCCATCTCCGACTCCAAGTGGGTCAGCCCTTTGCATGTGGTGCCCAAGAAGACGGGCATCACTACAGTGATTAGCGAGTCTGGAGAGGAGATTGCTACACGAGTACCCACTTCTTGGTGGGTCTGTGTTGACTACAGGAGACTCAACCAGGCCACCAAGAAGGATCAATTCCCCTGCCCTTTATTGACCAGATCATTGAGAGACTGGCAGGGAAGAGCCATTATTGTTTTATGGATGGGTACTCGGGCTACAACCAGGTGGCCATCGCTCCTGAGGACTAGGAGAAGACCACCTTTACCTGTCCCTTCGACACATACGCCTTCCGACGCATGCCATTTGGGCTATGCAATGCCCCTGCAACCTTTCAGAGATGCATGTTGTCGATCTTTTCAGACATGGTAGGGGAGTGCTTAGAGGTCTTCATGGATGATTTCTCGGTTTACGGCGACGGATTCGACTCCTGTCTTGACTGCATAGACCGAGTACTCCAGCGATGTATAGAGGTTCACTTGGTGCTATCTTGGGAGAAGAGTCACTTTATGGTGACTAAAGGGACGGTGCTTGGCCATATCATCTCCAAAAGGGGCATGGAGGTTGATCCGGCCAATGTAGATGTCATTAGAAAACTCGCACCGCCGTCCAATTTGAGGTAGTTACGGTCATTCCTGGGGCACATAGGTTTCTACCGATGATTCATTCATGATTTCAGCAAGATTGCCCGACCGTTGACTGACCTGTTGATGAAAGACACCGAGTTCCTTGTCGATGACAAGTGTCTTTCGTCCTTTGAGACTCTCAAGCAGTGTGTTATTGAGGCTCCTGTTCTCCTGCCACATGATTGGTCTCTCCCATTGGAGATCATGACGGATGCCTCCGATTTTACCGTGGGGGTTGTGCTGGGACAGAGGAGGGATGGAGTCCCCTTTGCTATCCACTACGCTAGACGCACATTGGATTCCGCGCAGCAGAATTATACAGTCACAGAGAAGGAGATGCTAGCCGTAGTGTTCGCCTTAGATAAGTTCAGAGCTTACATCATTGGATTTAGAGTGACCCTGTTTACTGATCACACCGCCATCCGATACCTCATGGCAAAGAAGGATGCCAAGGCCAAACTGACTAGATGGATCCTTCTACCCCAGGAGTTCGACATTGAGATCAAGGATAAGCTTGGAGTCAAGAATGTGTGGTGGATCATCTGTCCCGTTTAGAGCATCCTGAGGAGTCTGACCATATTGATCCCATTTGTGAGACCTTCCCAGATGAGGCGGTCCTCGCTATCGCCTCACTCCCGTGGTATGCCGACATTGTGAACTTTCTAGTTGCTAAGAAAGTCCCACAAGGTTGGCCCAGGCAGAGGCTTGAGACCTTCCTCGCGAAGGCCAAGTTCTACCACTGGGAGGATCCCATCCTTTACCACGAAGGAGGGGATAGCGTCTGGCGTAGGTGCATTCCTCAGGAGGAGCACCATAGCGTCCTCACCTACTGCCACAAGCTTGAGGAAGGAGGACATCATTCTGGGAGGAGAACGACACAGAAAGTGCTCCAATCCGGCTTGTGGTGGCCTATCCTCTTCAAGGACTCTGATGAGTTCGTGAAGAGGTGTACTGACTCTCAGAGGATGGGCACTTGTGGATAGCGTGACATGATGCCGATGCAGCCCATTCACTTTTGTGAGGTTTTTGACGCATGGGGCATCGACTTCATGGGTCCATTCCCTATGAGTCAGGGATTTGAGTACATTCTGTTGGTCGTAGACTACGTTAGTCGTTGGGATGAGGCTATCCCTGCCCGAGCCGTTGATGCGAGGGCAGTTTGCAGATTTTTGAGGAAGCACATCATCACGCGGTTCGGGGTACCTCGAGTATTGATTTCAGATGGGGGGTCTCATTTCATCAACGACCAGGTAAAGGCCCTTGCTAGCGAGTTCGGTATAGACCATCGAGTTGCCACTCCATACCATCCACAGACGAATGGTCTAGCCGAGGTGTCGAACAGGGAGATCAAGACTATATTGCAGAAAGTCGTCTGCCCTGACCGAAAGGATTGGTCACAGCTTTTGGACTCGGTCTTGTGGGCATATAGGACGTCTTTCAAGACACCATTGGGCGCATCTCCCTTTCGCCTCGTATATGTCAAGTCGTGCCATTTACCTGTTGAGCTAAGGCACAGGTCACTTTGGGCAGTCACGGAGATACTTGTGGATCCAGATAGTGTAGGAGATCAGAGGAGGGCACAGTTAGCAGCCTTGGAGGAGCTTAGAGATACCGCCTTCTCAAACAGCCTACAATACAAGGAGAGAGTGAAGGAGTGGCATGATTCTCACATCAGCCACAAGCATTTTGAGCCTAGACAGAGAGTATGGTTGTTTGATGTGAGGCTTCGCCTATTTCCAGGGAAGCTACAGAGCAAATGGAAGGGACCCTACTTGGTGAGAAAGGTACACGACAACGGTAGCATTGATATATCCAAGTTGTCTTCTGAGAGTACCTTTCGAGTGAATGGCCAGCGGCTCAAGCCATTTCTAGATCATGAGCCGCGGGTCGTTGATGTTGCCCCTATTCATTTTGCGTGAGATGTGGTCTCTTGACTCACATCTATTGCATCTCACGCCTGATTTTCACTGTTCTTCCGACCTGTATAGATCTAGATGTCCATATCATCACATTCTTTAGTCCCACATCCCTTTATTCATCTTTTGATTATGTTATACTTAGGGTGTACTTTACCCTAAGTATAGGGGGGATGTAGGACCTTTGAGTTTTTCTTTTGATTCTTTCTATCCCTGTTTTGTTGCCTATACGTAGGGATATTTTACCCTAAGTATAGCGGGGGTAGACCCTGTACATTCTCTACTCGGTTTTCCCTTTGTGTACAGCCTGCTATACTTAGGATTATTTGATCCTAAGTATAGGGGGAAAAGCCGAGATCTTCTTGATATTCTATTCATTCATTCTTCATTGTATATAGCCTTCCTTTTCACTTCCCTATACATAGCACGAGTTATGTCTTCTTCATCGCTCTTGACTCTGAGGACATCGTTCGAGCTAAGTATAGGGGGGGTGTATATATTTCATATATACCTTAGCCATAACTCGTACTTTGTGTGAGTGTGTCAATAAATAAAAATGACTAAAAACCTTAAAAATCACAAAAATTAAAAATTTTTCCTGTAAATAATCATTCTTTTATTGCACATACATAACTAGTGTACAAATTATTTTTGTAAAAATGTTTTCAAAAATCTTTTGTGTAAAGTTTGTGTAAATATTTTCTTACCAAAATTATGTATATATTACAAAATTTTTCCAAAATGTTTTGAAATTAAAAGTTTGCAAAAATCTTGTGTAAATGTGTGTAAATACTTTTGCAAAACTTGCACTTCATGCATTCATCCATTCATGATTTCAAAACATTTTTCAAAAATTTTGCATGTTTGTAAAATCTGTGTAAATAGCATCTTTGTATGTATGTATATAGTTTTTCTGGATTATAGTTGACATTTAAAATAGCCTGGAATTAAATTGGGAAATGGAGCTTGAGTAAGATCTTAATCCACCTAATTTATAACAGGAACCTTATAGGGCTTAGGGTTAAGGCTTTTCAGGTCCACGGTGACTTAATTCTTTGAGTCCACTAGGCTATGATCACATGTCATCTCAATGAGCCTAAGTAGAGCATTTAACAACATGCACATGACTCATAGGACAATGGCTTTACTTGGACACCATCACTTTGCACCGATATCTCTACGGATGAGGTGGTGAGGAGGCAGTCTTCCTTGACTTGGGGTAGCATATGAGGGTAGTACTTCTAGGCGAAACCTCTCTTCTTCTTTTAGTGAAGGAAGTGCATCTCAACTTGGTCTGGTTGCCATGAGGTCTAACGACGGGAGTTGTGGGTTGCAATAATGCTTCAAAAGAGGAATAGTCTACTGGCTCAAGAGGAAAAACTCCTTGTATATATGCTGCACATGTATATGTTGTACAGATGCACTTGAAAAAAATGCAAAAATAGAATAACTCCAAAAAAGTGGCGGGTCTGATAGAAAATGATAATCCCACCGGAGTATGTATATAGTGCAATAAGCAAAGCTTGAGATTCATGTCCCACCTTATGTAGCTTGCAGTAGAGAGACTTGGCTACACTGGTCAAGCTCCCAAGGATACATGGCTACACTGGCCATGGTCCATTCTCTTCTTCCTCCTCTTCTTGAGCCGGGTGAACTTGAACTTAGAAGGGAATACCCTGCTCCTCGAGGAAAGAGTGGCCAGATTGGGGTCATGGAGTTACCTTGTTGGGGAGGGTTGTCAAGTTGCCATTTCTGAGGTGGAGAGCTTATACCTCACTTCACAGTACAAGGAAAGATTCATGGTCTTCAGGGTTTGTGTTTGATGACTTGTTCTGATCTGGATTATTGAGGAGTCTTGATTATAGATTGGTGGAACTTAGAGGTTGTTGAGTTTTAAGCCTAATTCCAAATAAGGTTCCGACACATTAATAATCCAAAGATCTGATTGAGCTCCATAATTCAATTTAATGAAGGCAAGTTTAATATTCAACCTTGATCCATGTGCATTCTCCTCTTTTTCTTTTTCTATTTCTTTCTCTTTTGCACTTCTTTTTCAAATAAGTGTTTGCTAAGGGACTAGCAAAGTTAAGTATAGGGGGGTGATGAATACTCATTCATCACTCTTTATTCTTATATTTTAGCTACAAAAACCTTTACAAATGCATGTATATGTTTGTAAATACCAATAATTACCAAAAGCATGCATGGTGTAAAAACTAATAATTAGCATGTTTTTGTGCAAAAATAAAAGTATAAAGATTAAAAAGAAAAAGAGGGAAATATTTAGAATAAATATTGAGCAACCTAATCCCAAGGGAGGGCTCAGCATGGGCCTGACCGCATAAAAGCCAAAGTAGGGAGAGATAGGGGCTCATGTGTGTAAATATACCTGTAAAAATAATAAAAATATTTTCCTCTAAAAATGGAATAAAATGTGCTTGTATATATTTATAAATACAAAATCAAAACAAAAATTAAAAAATTAAAAAAAGAAAACAAAAATACTCTACCTTGTGCATATTCACCATGTATATATTCCCCTATCTATATTTATTTCACCCTATAAATAAATAAATAAATTTCCATAAAATTTGTATATATTCTATCTTTTATGATGTAAATAAATAAAATAAAAACCATTCAAACAAAAACAAAATAAAAAGAATAAAATTAAAAACCAAAAAAAAAGAACCTTGTACATATGCCATGTATATAGATGAATATATCTATTTATTTCACCCTTGTATATAAATAACAAAAATAAAATAAAAATGTCTTTTTATTCCTAATTTTATGCTATAAATAAATAAAATATAAAATGGGGATAAAAATGTATAAAAATAACTACTTAAAAATCAAAAATCAAAAACCTATATTGTATATATACCTATATATAGCTCTATTATGTAAATACCTCATTTTTTATTTTGAAAAATTAATTAAAAATCACCAAAAAATAGGAAAAATTAAAACAAATATTTTTCATGTTTTAAGTTTTCTTTAATTCGGCCATTTGCTATTTTTAAATTAATTTCCAAATTATTTCCAGGTGGCTGATTCTCATTGGTCCACGGGGATGTTGACCCCCCGGTCAACTCCCCCTTGTGGACCACTTCCCACGGGTCCGTGACGCCCGACCCAATTTCTCACCATTTTAACGTCACGACCCGATCACATCACACCCAAACCCAGGGTCCTATTTGTTCTTGCCAGATCCGACACCCTCGCCGGGATGCCCGCCTCGGGGTCCGCGCTCTGAGCTGCCCTACCCGATCGACTTTAGCCGGACCCCTGGCTGTATAAATGCCGAGCTCCGCCTCCATTTTCCCGATCTTTGGCTCATTCGCTTTCCACCCAGTGACCTCCAGTGCCTTCGCGAGAGTGACAGCTCGCTCCGGGCGTTGTTGCAGCGAGGAGGAGACGTCTCGACCATTGATCCAGCGTCTTCGCGCCGTCGTGCTCCGCTTGAAGGTAGAGCTCGAGCCTCAGGCCTCGACGACCTGCAAGGCGACGACCCAGACTTCCAGAGCTCAAGCCCAATCGACCCATCCGCCCAGGTAGCCTTAGTTCTCTTTCTTTTTCTTTGATTTTGCATTTCGCCCAAATCGACCCATCGTCGTTCACCTTCGATTCCGGCCATCTCCGCCCTCGTCTTAATCATCGGACCATCCCATCACGTTCGCCTTCTCCCCGCGCACGTTCTCCATCCACTCATCCAACCCAGCTCGCACAGGAGCTAGGATTCGAGTTTCATCGCCGACACCTCGTCGGAGCTCGCACGCCCCGCCGCACAGACCCCTTCACCCCTGCTTACAGGGTCGAGGCACTTTGCCCTCGACCCGCGAGTTCGTTGCACGTCTTTGCAGGTCCCAGGAAGCCCATCTGAGGGCTTCGACATCCAGGTGTAGCAGCTCGACCTCCGCCGGACTCGCCTGAGCTCCCCAGAGCTTCGTCGAGCCATCAGAGGATACCAGTAGACGCGGAAGGCCTCAACGCTTCTTCTCCGATCATCTGTGGCCTTCGAGGAGTCCTCCAGCGCATGCACGAGCCCGGCGAAGTTCGTCGAAGCCCAGTTTGTCGAGGACCCTCCCCTGCCGTCCGATTCACCCCCAGCTCCAGTTCAGATCTCCGCCGTCCATTTGAGGAGCCACCAGCATCGTCGATCTTTGGAGACGTGATTTGGACCGTCCGATCAGCGAGGCCTTCCCACGCTGCTTCTCAGCCACCCGATCCTACACGTGGCGAATCCCTGGCCGCTCGATCGCCACCGAGGACTCCAGCGTTGGGCGCCACGCCTCCTCGACCGTCGGATTGCACACGTGGCGCCCATCCGTCGATCTACTTAATAAAGGGTAAATTTCACCTTAGGCCCTTAGCTTTAGAGTAGTTTGCTTTTAGTCCTGTAAATATTTTAGTTATTTTATTTTAGTTAGGTAAATTGCACTGTGGACCCTGTCGTTTCTGTTATTTACATGTATGCCCCTGCCTGTAGTGGATCACGTGCGTCGACACATGTTTATTTGGGTTATTTGCATATTTAGCCTTGTAGTTATCAGGTGTTACTGAAAGGAATGAAAGTTTTATTAATTGCATATATACCCCTGTGCGTGGTTTTTTAGAACATGTGTTGAAATTAGTGGGTATTTTACACTGAGGCCCCTGGACTTTTAATACATGTTATTAAACAGTCCAGGAACCTTATTTTCATTGCAATTAGGTCCCTGAGTGCCCAAGTCACGCGCCCCGCACGTGTTTTTTTGGAAATTTTGCACCGGACCCCCTGTAACTTCTACTATTTGCGTACAGGTCCCTGTGCACTTTACCTTAGTTTTGAGTTTTAATAAAATATCAAACCAACTCCAAATGTGATGAAAATTGGATACATGGTGCCTGCCATAGTGTAAAATTTTCTCCTATTTTTGGAGATATTTTTTATTTTCTATACTATTTTTAAAAATTCAAAAACACGAATTTTCTTTACTGTCTATTTTAAAATTCACAAAAAAATATTAAAACACCTCTAAAATTAACAAAAACATTAGACAGTAGTTGCTTTACTATGGTTGATTTTCTGACCAATTTTGGTCGTTTTTGAATATATATATATATAACTTATAAAAATTGAAAAACACTAAAAACCTTATAAAAATTCTAATAAATAATTGAAAACCCCAAAAATAATAATTCCAGTGCCTGAATTTTCCTTTTATCTTCTAGTTTTTAGGAAAATTACTTTTAGACCTTGGTAGGGCCTTTATCTATTTTATATTGGCCCTCCAAGTCCGACTGGACAACATCACTGTTTTCTTGCCTTGTTTGATTTTTAGAAAATTCAATAAAAATCAGAAAATTACCAAAAAATTAACCAAAAACAATAAAAAAATATAAAAAACATAAAAACATTTTTATTTGAATTTGTGAGTGCTTTTTGAGTGATTGAATAATTGTTGGTAGTTGGTTGTTTGATTGGTTTCTTTATTTTCTTTATTAATTAAAAATCCAAAAAAAATTTAAAAATATTAAAAATCCACCAAAAAGACCTTTATTTTATTTTATTCCTTTTTTAGACTACTGCGTAGGTCGCAAGGCCATTACGTGCTCCCTGAGTACGACCATGATCGCTATACCAGGCTAATCTAATAGCCAGGACCGCTATCGTGTTTATTTGATTTTTATCTGATTTTGGTGGTCTGAACTTAATTTTCTTGATTGAGCTGAGATCCTTATCAATCCGGGTCGCAACGACCCGAGTGATATTTTTACCTGATCCGGACCGATTGAATCTTGGCTCATCAACGTTGTGGATCATCTTATCGCAGTCGTCTGATCTGAACCGTCATCGGGGCGTCTGGTGCTTACACGTGTGTAAGTGGAGTGACGCTCGCCGTTGGATCCGCCCCACGAGGGTATTTTGCGTTTAAACCCTTGCAAATTTTTGTATTTAAATATTAGTATTAAAGTTTTCATCTGCCATTTAAAAACTTTTGTAAAATTTATAACTAGGACCCATTACTTTGTAATATATCACTTTGGTCTTTCGCCACGTCACCTCACGTGCTGGTGTGCATGAGGGGATGGGGCATTTTGCAGAGGGACCCTCAAGGGTCTTGTTATTTCTATTTAGTACTCGAACTTTCATATGCAGTGTAATAGTTTTGGGTAATTTGCATTTTGACCAGCAGGTTTTTGTTAATTGCAGTTATACCCCTCCCAGGCTCACGTGCTCACGCGCGTGACCTTGGTGATTTTGCACTATTACCCTTGCGGGTTCTGTGATTGTTAGTTAGTCCATTAAATTGCATATTCAGTTAAATATTTTGCATGAAAATTGTGATCTAGCCCCTGGATGTTTTGATATTTGCACATATACCCCTCTAAGGCTGTGTATTTTTCTATGCTTTCTATATTTATTTCACGCATCATTAAAACCCAAAAAAATCTACAAAAATCATCCCTAAGCCCCTGTTAACTTGTAGTTTCATGCCATTATTTTTATTTTGCATTTTATTGCATTTTTATATTTATTAAAAACCAAAAACATGCATTTTAGCTATTGTCTATCTTAGAAAATACCAAAAAATATTAAAACATTAGAAAAATTCCAAAAAATTACCTACTATTTATTTTATTGTATCCTAGTGTCAGTCCAAAAACCACTAAAAATTCAAAACCAAAACCTTAAAAATTAGAAAATACCTAAAAACTTCCAAAAAAATCTAAAAAATCAAAGAAAAATCAGAAAAATAAAAACTCAAGTTCTGTAGGTTCCCCATTTTATTCTCTTTATTTTAAAATTAATTTGGGAAAATTTTGATTCATTTGATATTTTTCCTTCCCATTTTAATTTCGTCCAGATCTGTTATTCATTGTTTTCTTTATTTTGACTTTTGAAAATACCAAACCATTATGAAAAATACCCAAAAATCATAAAAACAATAAAAAAATATAAAAAGACCAAAAAGATTTTATTCCCTAATTTTTGACTATTTTTCCTTATTTTTATAAATATTCTATCCTCTCTTTTGTAATACAGTTCATATATTCCAATGTTAAAATATATATATAATATAAGAAGAAAATAAAAAATCAGAAAATTAAAAATCAAAATACAAAATTAAAAAAATTACAAATTAGAAACCCACAAAAAACATTTGCCTTGCATAGTGTAGACAATACATCACATTCACACACACACACACACTTGTTGATCTATCATGCCTTGCTCCCTGTGTTCGAACTCTCTACGTACTTACATCTATACATCTTTTTGGTAGAGTTAAAAATAAATTTTAACTTCACATTTGTTTGTCATTTCTTGATATCTATATTGTGGGTTAATTGTTGATTAAATACAGATTTTTAGCGGTCATCGCAGCGACCTCTGTGTTCCCGCCTTATGTGGATCACAAGACCGTTCGATTTTCGTGTTTATCAAATGGCGCCGTTGCCGGGGAGCAACAGCGAATAGATCACATTTTTGTCTGACTGTGTTCACTTGTTTACACTATTGCTTGCTTTGTCTCTCTTATTTTTGCTATTTATCTGTGAGCTTTCTGACCATCTCTTTTTGTCTTCTTGCGAGGGACCGCGGAGAGAGGCGGATCGCCTAGGGGATCCGGTACAACCTCAGGAAGCGAAGTCGGCTTTCTTAGCCCAGCCGATAGGAGAGAGCAGGAGGAGTGAGTGAGAGAGAGAGTGTGTTGTCTAGTTTGCATTTTCTTTTGTGAGAGAGAGATTTATTTGAATTTGTAATAATACAGTTACAGGGACACTCAGACACTTCGGGCCTAATTTCCAGGTGTCTGTTCACCTGGGGGCCCACCGTGGTTTTCTTCGCGTTTTACCGCAGTCATTTTCCGGTTTTGTTTTCATTTTTCATTTCTTTTGTGGATTGAGCCCTTAGTTCAGTCTTTTGCTTGATCGATTAGATTAGACCCAAACACCCTAATTATCATTGCATGTACCTATAGATCGTATTTGGACTTAGTTTAATTAAACAGTTAATCACTAGTCTTTGATCCACCGCGCCGCGAGCTCATCCCGCCAAGCGCTTCTCCTGAACTCGATGTGTTGAGAGGAGGAGGGGTGAGCCTAGACCGGACTTTAGGATTGGAGATTGGTGGTTGACTTGTGGTTCTTCACGTAGCAATTGCCTGCTTAGGGCGATTTCCGCTTGCATACCGGCATATAGCTTAGGTTTATAAATTCTTGCTTTGCATCCCGCATGGAGAGAGATGGATGCGATGTAAGTCATTCTATCTTTGCATTCATCATATAGGCACAAAGGTGAGACTTCCATCTTGGTGCCGACTTGCACGGCTTTTCCGACTCTTTTCTCCCTCTGTTTTTGGACAAAGTAGGAATCAAAGAAAAAAATAAAAACGTTAGGCGCTTGTTTGAATCTACTCAAAATAAGCGATAACACCAAAAAATTAAAAAAGGGACTGCTAAGAAAACTTTGACCTAAATAAAATTGGTAATTGGACTCATTGATTGGGGAGAGTAACACCCTCACTTGTCTTCATGTTGCATGGGAAGGTCTCCTTCCAAGTGAGCAGAGCGACTTCGTAAGGATTAGAGCCAACAACCCAGCTTGTGGCTGCCTTGTGTATCGCATGGATTTCCGAAGTATTGGCGCTACTATCGTACGTAGGCGAGTAGGACCTGGTCATCATTGGTGACTCACTATTGTGTGAGCATCGACCTTGTCCGAAGTACCGAGCATAGGTCACGCCTTCACGGGTGTGTTTGTCTCACTGTCTGCGTCCGAGTAGGATCTTGCACGCTCACGGGTGATTCCGTTGCGAGCGAGATCCGAAGTATCGGTTTCGCCTATCGGCTTCCTCCCTCTTCTTCTTTGGCTGAGTAGGGATCCATGAAGGGTTACAAGGACCTCAAAAAGCGCAAGCTACAGGTTACATAGGAGGAGGACAAGTACATGAACACTTTTCCGGCAGTACTCTCTCTCCTTTAGGCGTAGCGCTCTAAGGACTCATTACAAGATAACTTCCTGAAAACAAGCTAAAAATTACAAAGATAAAAGCCGAACCTTTACGGCTTCATGTGTTGAGTTGGTGAACTCCCCTGTTTTGTGTTTGATTGCCAGTTATATTTAGGTCAAGATCAAAAACACTGCACGCTTGTGCGCAATTTTGCCCCCTTCTTCTTCTTCATTTAACTTGCTCTTCTCCATAATCAAGATGATGGGACGGAGATCTCTTAGGCCAACCTTGTCGGCACCGCTATCCAGCACTCCTCCCTATTTATCTAGGATGACATCGGAGAGCCCGCTCTCCGAGCCTGAGTTCACTTCCACCATGTTTCCCCTCGACCACCCTTCTCCTTCCATCAGTCGAAGAATTTCAGAATTTAGTGCATCACAGAGCTCAGAGCATTTGACGGCACCTGAGATGGGTTCTTTTGCTTTTTCAGAGAATCCAGACATAGCTGACAGAGGAGAGCATCCAGATGACCATGAGCACCCTCCATTCTTATTTGATCAAGCCGCCATAAACAATTCCTTGCTAGCATCCCTGGAGACAATGCAGAGACAGATCTGAGACCAGGGAGTCTTTATGGGTGACCTCATGAGAGAGATCGCACAGATGCGAGAGAACTGACCTGGGGGCGGTGGCGGTGGAGGTGACATACCAGTTGTAGAGAATGAGGGAGGAGAACCCAACCAGGAGAGGCCGCCGCAGACCATCATGCGAGAATTGCACAATCCAGCAGCCTCCCTCACACATCGGTGGATCCGACTCCCTCCCATCCATGGAGATTTCGAGCTTCGTCCCCACAATATTCAGCTTTTGCCCAAATTCCATGGGTTGCCGACCAAAGAGCCAAACCTCCATTTACAAGAATTCGAAATGATCTGCAGTACCATTCATGATAGGCTGATGACCGAGGATACTATCAAGATGATAGCCTTCCCGTTTTCTTTGGTTGACAGAGCCGCATATTGGCTCAAACATTTGAGGAGGCTCATCGACACTTAGGCAGATCTCCGGACCGCATACTTGAAGAAGTATTACCCTCTCGGCCGGACGAACGCAGCTAGAGCTATGATCAGCAACTTCGTAATGATCACGAATGAACAATTCCATGAAGCATGGGTTCGATTCAGAGAGCTCATCGACCGGTGTCCACACCATGATATATCAAAGCCCAATCTGGTTCATAGTTTCTTTTGTGGGCTGACATCGGAGCTGCAGGGGCTTGTTAACGCCTCTTGTGATGGGTCCTACTTTTCCAAAGGCGAAGACGATGTTTGGGCCATCTATGAAGGGATGGCAGAAAACTCAACTGTTATGGACCAAGCCTGCATCTACACGCAACAGAAGCCCTCGCAAGGAGCAGGATCATTTTAGAGGATCGCCCGCATCGATGCCGGTCCGCACACTCAGTCGGCAGCCGCAACCCAAGCCGAATCAGCCGCAACCGACATGGGCATCATAAGTGAGAAGCGGGACTGTCTCGAGATCCTCGAGAAGAAGCAGATGCAAGGCATGGCCTAGATGGACCATATTGTAAAGACTATGAGTGACCTGAAGACGTAGATTCTTTGCATCCAGGAGGCACATACATCTTCCCAGCAGCCTCCCAGGTCACGAGCTGATGCCGGCAGTAGCAGCTCATACCAGCCCTCTGCCTCGTACCGCCAGGTGAACCACATTCAGGCAGAGCCGGTCCCGTTGCTACAGTACTACCCAGCACAGCCGCCATCTCAGGACACTCATATGGTGGTATATCAGTCGGAGTAGCCACTGGCAGTTCTACCTCCACCATCCTTCGAGCAGGAGCCATTGATGGAAGTCAATGGGATTTGGTACGACCGGTACCCACAGCCCGGGATTCGTCGCGACCATCCCGGATTCCGTTGGGACAACGATGGCTCCTCATCTCAGCAGCAGCCTCCGGCTCAAGGACAGCAGAGCAGCCAGCCACAGCAGCAGCAACAACCCCAGTACGCCCACTAGCAGCAATACCAGCATGGTCCTCGTCCCGCCTACAACAACCACCAGTGGAGGCAGCGTCAGCAGCCTCATCAGTCTTATTCCCATCCTCCCCAGTACCAGCAGCAGCCTCATTTCCAGCAGGGAAACCCGTCTGGTTCTCAGGCCCCCGCTTTTGAGAACCCAGCTCTAGATGACCTTGCCCACTTGCTTTCTGAATAGCGAGCATCTTTCCGGAAAGAAATGGATGAGTTCCGGCAGGAGATGAGGGATATCATCAAGGGAAAAGCCGCCATACCGGCTCATATTGAACCAAACCCAAACAATCTAAAAAGGAAGTCTGAGCAGGTAGAGTTTACAGAGGATACCTCTCCTAGTGAATATTTGAGTGACATGTCTTCTTCTTTGTATGATGCTGATTTTGTGACTACTAGGAGCGGTCCAGCCGGCGGCGCCTCATCTGAGCGATAGCCACAAGCCGAACCAGGAGCGCCAGATGAGCAGAGTAGCGGTGTTGATGCCGTAAATGATGATGGTGAAGACAGCGGTGCTGATGCCACCAATGATGGAGTTCCAGATGACGGTACTGAGGCCATCGTGAGACCAGATGCAAACGGTGGTGCTGATGCCACCATTTTGGATGCAGAGCCAGAGCACGGTGCTGATGCCGCGAAGATAGGTGCCGGTGGTGGTACTGAGGCCACCACATCCACTTTTTTTGAGCTTCCTTCTGTGGTGTTACCACCTTTTGTATCTATGGACGGTGGTAACAAGAAAAACAAAAATATGAATAAAGGAAAGGTTTCTGTTCACATTTCAGATCCATATGTGTTGCATGATGATCATT
This sequence comes from Ottelia alismoides, assembly GCA_037367405.1. NCBI lineage: Eukaryota > Viridiplantae > Streptophyta > Magnoliopsida > Alismatales > Hydrocharitaceae > Ottelia > Ottelia alismoides. The sequence goes on along the minus strand of JAZKJV010001091.1, from coordinate 992,199 downwards.
GTATGGATTCTATACCTTCTAGGCACAGGAACCTCTTCCTAGCCCTCCATCTGAGGAGGCCCCTACCATCCCCTTCCCCGAAGCACTCTGTCGGGGGAAGGGGAATAAAAGAGAAAATCCTAAAAAGGACCAACAGGTAGAGTTCAACAATCAGATGATTGATCAAATTCACATTCAGTTGACTCTACAAGAAGCACTTGAGCACATCCCCCTCTTCAAACAGAACTTGAAAGAGAAGACTACAGTCCGCAGGAAGAGGAGGAACCACAGAGATCAGATCCATGTGCTCACTCATTCCACTTGTTGTACCATTCAGAACAAACTGCCAGCTAAGAGACCAAATGCAGGAGCTCCCTATGTCAGATGCGAGATTCAGGAGCAGTAGTTTGATCGTACTTTATTAAACAGCGGCTCTTCGATTAACCTTCTTCCGGCAGCCTTACTCGACTGATTCGAGTTTGGTCCTCTTCTTAGGAGCAGGACGGTCCTTTAGTTTGCTGATAGGTCGACTAAGAGGCCGAAGGGGTTGTTGAAAGACGTGGTCGTTACCATTCAGGGCCTGAAATTCCCCGTGGACTTCGTTGTGTTGGACATGGAGATCCCTGAGTCGGTAATCGATGCCCCCATCATACTCGGACGTCCATTATTGGCCACAGCCAAGGCGGTGACCGATCATGATATCGGGAAGGTATGTTTTCGCGTAGAGGGTGAAACCATACAAATAGAGACGATCGAGGAAACAAGAGCCAGAGAACTAGAATGCTCAGAGCAGTCCAACAAAGCCGCGCAATTGACAGAGGAAGAGCTAGACATCCACCAGGAGTGTGATTTTGTGATGACAGATGATGAATCCAACTAGACAGATCCTGTAGCACAGACCCTCGCCTTGCCTACAGATTCACCATATCTAAAGCTTATGGCAGTCGAGAGCCTGGAGAGCACACCCCTGGACGAGGATACACCTGAGGCTAACGGTGTTGGGACGAGTGGTGCTGATGATTTTCAGTCGTGTTCATTTATTTCAGATCCCTCAGACTCAGACATTGATTGGGATGATTTTGATGAATATTTGTCGTGCCAGATTCCTTCTGAGCCAACAGCCATGACAGAGTGTGAGCAAGTCAGTTTATTGATGACTCAGCAGGGCTCCCTTCGTCAAGTATTCATGCAGAGCGAGAGTTCTCACACGCAGACCTGGTCGCCTTCACACAGACATATCAGAAGCCAGATCTGCCACCTCCCAGTTGTCCAAAATTGAAGCCTCTGTCGCAGTCGCTGAAGTATAGATTCCTTGCGGGTGAGCCAGATATGCACCCAGTCATTATCTCAGCAGGTTTGACTGGAGATCAAGAATCTCGTTTGATGGAGGTTCTTGAAAGAAACCGCAAGGCAATAGGATGGAGTATAGCTGATCTCCAGGGGCTTAGTCCAGCTCTGTGCTCCTGATGAACCTCAGTTTCATCATCTTTATTTTCCATAATTAACCCCCTTGCTTAAAAGTTTGTCAATAAAACCCTGTTAATGTCCAATAATTAACAGAGTCCTTAATAAATTAAAAACCACAAAAAAATGGCAAAACAAAATTCGTGGTATTTTTAGACTTAAAAATACCCTCAAAAATATTTCGGGTCCTGGTTTGATCTCTTTTTCAGTTTTGGTCAACATGAAACTTGTAGATCTCGTCAAGATCTACAACTCTCATGTTTTGAGTTTTCTCAAATTCGGCCATTTTGGCCTCCAAAAATTAAAAATGCTCTTTGAATAACCTGATTGGGCCACGTGGCCCATTCTGAGGGCGCCACGTGGCCCGACCCTTCTTGTCTTATCCGCCTGCCCCACCGACCGTTGGATCGGCCTCTTGATCCAACGGCCCAGGCCTCTCCACGCCGCTCCTTATCCACGACCGTTTGATCTTCCCCCGCCTTAATCTCAGCCATTCGTTGCCGCCTCTCGTCCCTTGCGCCACGTGTCGACTGAAGAACCCTCCGATCACGCCTTGTCCTTCTGATCTGAGCCACTCAATCCACCCTCTGTCCTTTACCGTCAGATCTCCCTCAATCTCTCATCCTCACCGCTCACTAGCGCCTTTGCCAGCCGATCGACACGCGGCTGCTTCATCGACCATCGATCTCACCGCCTCCGATCTAATCGTGGTCGCTCGCTCGCGCCCAAATACCCACCGTTGGATCACCAGATCCAACGGTTGATGCATCGTCGTCTACCTCCGAAGACCCCTTCTCCCCACGATTTCCAGCTCGCGCATACCTCGCCCCCTTCCATTTTTCCCGTCTTCACCTTCCACCACCTCCACTCGCCAATAGCCCCACGTTCTTCCTCCATCAACCACGACCCTCGCGACCTCTTCGTCAACCCACGAACCCCTCTCCAGTCATCCCATTTCTCCCTCCAAAACACGTCGTCCACCATCACCTCCGCCACAACCATCTTCAAATACACCGGTCTCCCCTTCATTTCACCCCGTCCATCTTTACGCAGGGAGGGGCCCAGCCCTCCTCCGCCTCTCTGTGACAGAGAGGGGCGAGAGGATCGAGCGAGAACGACCCATCTCCCCCGGTGAGACCCTCCGCCTTGAACGGCGGAGCTGCGGCGCGTCGAGCCCGCCAAGCTGCTCCCATCGGCTGGGGGAGTCCAGCGATGACCCAGAGCTTCTCCTCGAAGCTCTAGCCCAAGTCGTTCAACCCGCCATAGCTCAGGTAAAGTTCCTCTTCCTCCTTTGACTTTTTCTTCTTCTTCTCTGTTTTAATTAGGCTCCTCCGGTCAACCTCGCCCTCCATTCACATCTTCAAAAGCTTCGCCACACTCCCCCCTTCTTCGCGACACTCTCCGACCATCTTCTTTCTTCTTCCATACCTCGAACACCTTCGACCCAATTCCTCTCCGACCACCGGAGAGGGAGCTCCGGTTCCTCGTCTTCCCTCACCCGCACGGAACCCCATTTCGCTCGCCCTCGCCTTCTTTCGCTTCGGCTATGCGATCTAACCCTGCAGGTCAACAAAAGCCTTCACTGGTCGGAGCTTCGCCGGTTCTATCTTCGTCACAGCCGCCTGCAACTTCCGAGCCCCGGTGATCAACGCCAGCAGCTCCTGGACCTTCCCCGAGCTCCGGGCTTCATCGACGATCATTTAGTGAGCTTTGGGAAGGTCTACCATGGCCGAGAGTGGCAGGCGGAGGAGGAGCTCCTTCGTCGGAGCTCTGAACCCGCCGCCCGTCTTCGACCGAGAGAGGAGATGCAGTAGTCGTTAGATGGTCCTCGCCCAGCGACCATCTAACGGTCCCGATGCCGACACGCCATCAGCCAGAGCCTTCTCCAGATGCCGTTGGATGTGCAAGATCCGATGGCCGTTGTGCAGCCACGTCGACCAGGGGCTCTTTCACCAGTAACCCTTGGATCATCATGATCCAAGGGCCGACAGTTAGCCACGTGGCTACACCAGAGGCTTCGCCGAGCCTCATCCACCGAGCCTCCAGGCTTGGGACTTCCGAATCAACTCCGAGCCTGCAGCGAGTCCGAACCAAAGCCCGAGCCTAGCCGAAGCGCCTCCGAACCTCTGCCGAATCCGAGCCTTCTTCCGAGCCTGGAGGGCGCGTGCCTGGCGCGTGCCTTCTGGGCAAATTGCAGAGGAGCCCTCCGTCTTCTCCAAATTGCAAGCAGGTGCACAGTGGTCATTTTACAGGGAAGGTCCCAGTATTTCATTTATTTACATTTTAGTCCCTCCGAGGACCTGTTTGTAGGTATCTTTTTCATGTTTTCTTGCATTTATGCCCCTATCTTCTTTTATGCATATCTTGAGCTACATAGCTCCAATCGATGTGATTTCAGTTTCGTTTTGAAGCTCTTCTCGTCCTCTTTATTATGGCATGCTTAAATTTTAAATTTGACACTATGAACCGTGATGTATTATTTTATCATTTAAGTGTCTTGATTTTTTTTATTTATCATGCCTACTTGCTTTATGATTGTAGAGTGCTTCTTCACTTCAATTCAGATCGATTCGAAATTTTCTTATGGCTCAAGTAACTATCATTTCAGGGCATATCATTAGCTTTGCATGTATATTCCTTTGCATGATAAAAAAAATGAATAAAAAATGCATGTTTTATGTTTTAATGCATTGTCATGTCTTGTGTTGTGTCTCTGTTGTTGCTTTGACCTATAGGCCTTTAACTCAACACCTAATTAAACACACTTAAATCCGATTAATACGAGAGAGGCTCGTGTCCCTGAGTTCGACCTTGGTATCTTGCCAAGTAAAAAATAATTCACGATCACCTCATTTCGATTCATTATGGCATATATCTAAATGAGGTGATCGCTTTGACGACCCGAAACCGGCCCGACTACGATGATGATTCCATGTGCTAAAAACACTCTATTAAAGGGCTGATTTTTCGGCTCGTCAAATGGCGCCGATGCCGGGGACACGGCTCATTTCTTTTATTTTTTGGATTTTTGCGTGTTTAATTTAGTGTTTCTTTTTATAGGTCAAATGATCATATATTTTGCATCTAAAATTTTTTCCTCCTTATTTGATATCTAACTATTGCTTTTGTGGCAGGGCCCTTGATGGATCAAGGAGGCGAGGAGCAGGATACTCCCCGCTGCGAGGAGCCGCAGAGCATGCTTGGAGTCGATAAGAAAGAAAAGAAAAAAAATGTGTCGCATTTATTTTTTATTATAATAAACTCGTCTTTTACAGCGGTCTTCGATCGAAGACTCGCGATTGTAAATCGGACGAATGTGGTTGTGTGGGGATCGTCCCCACTTGAGTGTCGACCTAGGACTAGGCACGCGGCTCTCCGAGCTCATTTTATTTTTTTTTATCTTATGTGCTTGATCGTAGGTTAGGTCACACTTTAAATCAGAGACGCACATAATGTCGCCTCACTTAGCCAAACTTAAATGGATATCATTTCCCGCTAATAGATGCATGATTAGGTGCGGTTTTATTCGACTTGCATACATTGATTTTGGTTTTCAAAACAACCCCAGTTTTTCACGTGTTTTATCGTCACATCACTATTTGTTTTCTCGATCAGCCTCGATCGCGTTTTTCTTCATCGAATGCATGTTTTTCACGGCTTTCATTTTTCTAGATTGATCACCTAGGATAAATGGAAAATGGAATGAACGGTAGACGATGATTTTCTGATTGATGTGCTAACCTTAAATTCAGTGATAATTTAAAATAAAATTGGGACTGTTAATTGCAAGTCAACCTAAAATGGAGTAAAATTCGGTTTTGGGAGAGCAACACCCGCGCATACGCCTTGATTTTCATTTTCTTCACGTAAATATAACATTTTATCACCAATAAAACCGACAAGATAATCAACCAACCTTGGTTGGTTTCACATGTGAGTTGGTGAAACTAAGGGTTTGCTTGCTTGATTGAGCCTTGTTTGATGTGACGCACACCCCAAATCCGAAGACACTCCATTTCATCTCCGAAGATTCAGCCGCTCACTTGTATATCCATCCCCCTTCTTTGTTCACCTTGGGTCCCTCCCGACATCAAATTCCATCTTTATACTTAGGCTAATCTCAGCCTAAGTATAGGGGGGACCCAAGTCCCCGTGATTTTCTCTACTCTTCCTTTCTTGCCTTTATACTTAGGTTATTTCTAACCTAAGTATAGGGGGAGCCCCTCTTAGCTCCCGTATATTCTTCTATATTTAAATGGACCTATGTACTTGTAACATTTAGTGCTATGAGGACATAGCAAAATTTAAGTATAGGGGGGTATACCGTATATACCGTATATTTACTTTAGCTATAATCTGAAAAATTTGAAAAATTAAAAACTTTTTGGCTAAGGTAAAAATTCATTGGACTAAGAAAACTCAAAGGATTTTCGCGGTTTTTCGATATTATGTTACACTATTTTATAGAAATATTTTCGAAAATGATTTTTGAAAATGTTTTGAAAATTTTCATTTTGTGTGACATGGGTTTTGAAAAATTGCCATCTCTTTTCAAGAAAAGTTGAGTCTAACTTGTGTTTTAACTCTCTTATTAAAATCCATAAAAATCAGAAAACCCCTTAAAACCTTTAGGAGCTATTAGTGACTACTAAACCCAATTAAGAAAGCCGCGTTCAGTGAGGGTTCGCCCTTAGCAGATTGGATGGTTTAGAGGACATCGCGTAAGGCCCCGTCCTCAAGCAACGGGCTTCGGCCTGTACTTACATCCATACTGTCTGAATTGTAGCTACTTAATTGAGTTTAGGCAGTTGTTATATCTCTTGAAGTTCAAAAAAAAAAGTGTCTTGTTTTTGAATGAAGAAGTTGGATCAATCCTCTACATTTTCACTTTCACCCGGGATCGGATTTGGTCAAGAAGACTTAGCTTTTAGAAGTCTTTGAGATTTTAGGTTAACCAGCCTTAGCCATCAGGGTCTTAGACTTAATCATCCATATTTCCCTAGGTTTCTAGATTTGCATGCTATATTCCATGCTTAGTCTCAGACATAAAGAATATGATCAGCACATCACATGCACGACTGCGGTTCTCGATGAGATGAGTTGATTTTTCACCTGAGGGATTGGGATGAGGAAGTCGAATTTGGATTTGATCTAATGATGCTCGAGGATGGGATAAAATCTTTGGAGGCTTCATGAAACCTGAGTGTCAGCAATATTAGCCAGTATGAGAACTTGATTCTTATACTAATCTCTTGACATTAACCTAAGTGCCTGGGTGTGAAAAATAAATAAAAAATTGTTGATCAGTGTGCGCCAACTCTTGGTAAAAGCAGTGGAGCTAGCCACCAATTATACAAGTCAATGAAATTCAAAGAAAAGCTCTCATTCCACAAAGTTACATATCAAAGAGCTTCCACCAAAGGCGAGCGCTCCCAACCATTTCAAAAGTGTCCACTTGGACCACCGCTATTAGGACCAGGAGTCGGGCTTGCACCAAAAAAGGGCTCTGCATCGTAAATGCTACAAGTCTGGGTGTCGAAGGTACGATAGGTACTCAAAAGAGACACACCCCGGTGTACTCCCAGGAAAACAAGTGCAGACGGCTCCAACTTCTCTTGACGGACGCACTGATCAAGACCAAAAAAATGTGTTGCGTAAAAGGCACTAGAGAGAATCCTTGTTCCAATGAGAGGGAGAGAAGAATTGACACAATCCCATGCCCTCCATTTTTCTGGCCTGCCATCCACATTTTCTAAGTCTGACAACTAAAGAGACGGTGGACTGAATGCAAGATTTGATCTATTCCCTAGTGCTGAGGATTGGGTCCTTAGGAGATTTTCTCGGACCAAGATTTTGGGTGACGAATTGACTCTACTCTCAGAATTGCAGTCAACACTAAACTCATATCCTTTAGTTTATATGTACATCAGAGAGAGTCTAGAGAAGTAGAGGAATTGGAAGCCTCTTGATTAAGGCTGGGTTGAACTCTAAAATTTTGGATCTCTGAAGCCGAGTCGACTTGATCAACTTGGATCCTGTATTCACATGCACAAGGGGGTTAATCCAACTTAGTCATTCTTTTTGATGCTCGAGGACGAGCATAGTTTAAGTATAGGGGGGTGATGAACCTCAGTTTCATCATCTTTATTTTCCATAATTAACCCCCTTGCTTAAAAGTTTGTCAATAAAACCCTGTTAATGTCCAATAATTAACAGAGTCCTTAATAAATTAAAAACCACAAAAAATGGCAAAACAAAATTCGTGGTATTTTTAGACTTAAAAATACCCTCAAAAATATTTCGGGTCCTGGTTTGATCTCTTTTTCAGTTTTGGTCAACATGAAACTTGTAGATCTCGTCAAGATCTACAACTCTCATGTTTTGAGTTTTCTCAAATTCGGCCATTTTGGCCTCCAAAAATTAAAAATGCTCTTTGAATAACCTGATTGGGCCACGTGGCCCATTCTGAGGGCGCCACGTGGCCCGACCCTTCTTGTCTTATCCGCCTGCCCCACCGACCGTTGGATCGGCCTCTTGATCCAACGGCCCAGGCCTCTCCACGCCGCTCCTTATCCACGACCGTTTGATCTTCCCCCGCCTTAATCTCAGCCACTCGTTGCCGCCTCTCGTCCCTTGCGCCACGTGTCGACTGAAGAACCCTCCGATCACGCCTCGTCCTTCTGATCTGAGCCACTCAATCCACCCTCTGTCCTTTACCGTCAGATCTCCCTCAATCTCTCATCCTCACCGCTCACTAGCGCCTTTGCCAGCCGATCGACACGCGGCTGCTTCATCGACCATCGATCTCACCGCCTCCGATCTAATCGTGGCCGCTCGCTCGCGCCCAAATACCCACCGTTGGATCACCAGATCCAACGGTTGATGCATCGTCGTCTACCTCTGAAGACCCCTTCTCCCCACGATTTCCAGTTCGCGCATACCTCGCCCCCTTCCATTTTTCCCGTCTTCACCTTCCACCACCTCCACTCGCCAATAGCCCCACGTTCTTCCTCCATCAACCACGACCCTCGCGACCTCTTCGTCAACCCACGAACCCCTCTCCAGTCATCCCATTTCTCCCTCCAAAACACGTCGTCCACCATCACCTCCGCCACAACCATCTTCAAATACATCGGTCTCCCCTTCATTTCACCCCGTCCATCTTTACGCGGGGAGGGGCCCAGCCCTCCTCCGCCTCTCTGTGACAGAGAGGGGCGAGAGGATCGGGCGAGAACGACCCATCTCCCCCGGTGAGACCCTCCGCCTTGAACGGCGGAGCTGCGGCGCGCCGAGCCCGCCAAGCTGCTCCCATCGGCTGGGGGAGTCCAGCGATGACCCAGAGCTTCTCCTCGAAGCTCTAGCCCAAGCCGTTCAACCCGCCATAGCTCAGGTAAAGTTCCTCTTCCTCCTTTGACTTTTTCTTCTTCTTCTCTGTTTTAATTAGGCTCCTCCGGTCAACCTCGCCCTCCATTCACATCTTCAAAAGCTTCGCCACACTCCCCCCTTCTTCGCGACACTCTCCGACCATCTTCTTTCTTCTTCCATACCTCGAACACCTTCGACCCAATTCCTCTCCGACCACCGGAGAGGGAGCTCCGGTTCCTCGTCTTCCCTCACCCGCACGGAACCCCATTTCGCTCGCCCTCGCCTTCTTTCGCTTCGGCTATGCGATCTAACCCTGCAGGTCAACAAAAGCCTTCACTGGTCGGAGCTTCGCCGGTTCTATCTTCGTCACAGCCGCCTGCAACTTCCGAGCCCCGGTGATCAACGCCAGCAGCTCCTGGACCTTCCCCGAGCTCCGGGCTTCATCGACGATCATTTAGTGAGCTTTGGGAAGGTCCACCGTGGCCGAGAGTGGCAGGCGGAGGAGGAGCTCCTTCGCCGGAGCTCTGAACCCGCCGCCCGTCTTTGGCCGAGAGAGGAGATGCAGTAGCCGTTAGATGGTCCTCGCCCAGCGACCATCTAACGGTCCCGATGCCGACACGCCATCAGCCAGAGCCTTCTTCAGATGCCGTTGGATGTGCAAGATCCGATGGCCGTTGTGCAGCCACGTCGACCAGGGGCTCTTTCACCAGTAACCCTTGGATCATCATGATCCAAGGGCCGACAGTTAGCCACGTGGCTACACCAGAGGCTTCGCCGAGCCTCATCCACCGAGCCTCCAGGCTTGGGACTTCCGAATCAACTCCGAGCCTGCAGCGAGTCCGAACCAAAGCCCGAGCCTAGCCGAAGCGCCTCCGAACCTCTGCCGAATCCGAGCCTTCTTCCGAGCCTGGAGGGCGCGTGCCTGGCGCGTGCCTTCTGGGCAAATTGCAGAGGAGCCCTCCGTCTTCTCCAAATTGCAAGCAGGTGCACAGTGGTCATTTTACAGGGAAGGTCCCAGTATTTCATTTATTTACATTTTAGTCCCTCCGAGGACCTGTTTGTAGGTATCTTTTTCATGTTTTCTTGCATTTATGCCCCTATCTTCTTTTATGCATATCTTGAGCTACATAGCTCCAATTGATGTGATTTCAGTTTCGTTTTGAAGCTCTTCTCGTCCTCTTTATTATGGCATGCTTAAATTTTAAATTTGACACTATGAACCGTGATGTATTATTTTATCATTTAAGTGTCTTGATTTTTTTTATTTATCATGCCTACTTGCTTTATGATTGTAGAGTGCTTCTTCACTTCAATTCAGATCGATTCGAAATTTTCTTATGGCTCAAGTAACTATCATTTCAGGGCATATCATTAGCTTTGCATGTATATTCCTTTGCATGATAAAAAAAATGAATAAAAAATGCATGTTTTATGTTTTAATGCATTGTCATGTCTTGTGTTGTGTCTCTGTTGTTGCTTTGACCTATAGGCCTTTAACTCAACACCTAATTAAACACACTTAAATCCGATTAATACGAGAGAGGCTCGTGTCCCTGAGTTCGACCTTGGTATCTTGCCAAGTAAAAAATAATTCACGATCACCTCATTTCGATTCATTATGGCATATATCTAAATGAGGTGATCGCTTTGACGACCCGAAACCGGCCCGACTACGATGATGATTCCATGTGCTAAAAACACTCTATTAAAGGGCCGATTTTCGGCTCGTCAGCTCCCACACATCTATTTTGCGGAGGATGCTAGGCCGTCGCGTGAGTTCCAGCGACGGCTGAACCCGAATCTTCGAGATGTGGTCATGAAATAAATATTGAGGTGGTGGAGCGCCGATTTTATCTACCCCATCTCCGACTCTAAGTGGGTCAGTCCATTACATGTGGTACCCAAGAAGACGTGTATCACTACAGTTGTGAATGAGTCTGGAGAGGAGATCGCTACCCGAGTACCCACTTCTTGGAGGGTCTGTGTGGACTACAGGCGATTGAATGAGGCCACCAAGAAGGATCATTTCCCACTGCCGTTCATTGATCAGATTATCGAGAGGCTAGCTGGGAAGAGTCATTATTTCTTTCTTGACGGGTACTCCGGATATAATCAAGTGACCATTGCGCCCGAAGACTAGGAGAAAACGACATTCACCTGTCCGTTTAGGACTTATGCTTTCAGACAGATGCCCTTTGGTCTATGTAACGCCCTGGCGACATTCCAAAGGTGCATGTTGTCCATCTTCTCGGACATGGTGGGTGACTGTTTGGAGGTCTTCATGGATGACTTCTCGGTCTATGGCGACGATTTTGATGCTTGTCTTGACTGCCTAGATCGTGTGCTTCAGCGCTGCATAGAGGTCAATCTTATCTTGTCTTGGGAGAAGAGTCACTTCATGGTGACTCAAGGGACGGTCCTTGGTCATATCGTCTCCAACAGGGGCATGGAGGTCGATCCGGCCAAGGTGGATATCATTAGAAAACTCAATCCACCGTCCAATCTGCGTCAATTGCGGTCTAGTCTGGGGCATGTCGGTTTCTACCGACGGTTCATTCAAGACTTCAGTCGTATTGCCCGACCGCTGACTGATCTGCTGACAAAAGACACCGAGTTCATTGTCAATGATAAGTGTCTTGCGTCTTTTGAGACTCTCAAGAGTATGGTTGTTTCGGCTCCTATCCTTCAGCCACCTGATTGGTCTCTCCCATTCGAGATCATGACGGACGCTTCCGATTTTGCCGTTGGGGCTGTGCTTGGGCATAGGAGGGATGGATTGCCGTTTGCCATTCACTACGCCAGCGGGACTTTGGATGCCGCTCAACGGAATTATACTGTGACTGAGAAAGAGATGCTGGCCGTAGTCTTTGCTTTAGATAAGTACAGATCTTATATTCTCGGATCTAGAGTGACAATTTACACAGATCACACCGCCATCCGATACTTAATGGCCAAGAAGGATGCCAAAGCATGTCTTACCAGATGGATCCTTCTTCTCCAAGAATTTGATATTGAGATTAAGGATAAGCCTGGAGTTAAGAATGTGGTGGGGGATCATCTTTCCCGATTGGAGAACCTTGAGGAATCTGAGCCCAGTGCACCTATCACAGAGACGTTTCCAGATGAGGCGATCTTGGCTATCGCCTCGCTCCCATGGTACACCGACATTGTGAACTATCTTGTTGCCAAGACGGTCCCACAAGGTTGGCCCAGGCAGAAGCTCGAGACCTTCCTAACGAAGGCCAAGCTTTAGCATTGGGAGGATCCCGTCTAACATCTGGAGGAGGTGCATTCCTCAAGAAGAGCAACATAGCATCCTCACATACTGCCACAAGCTTGAGGCAGGAGGACATCATTCTGGGAAAAGGACAGCACAGAAGGTGCTTCAATCTGGCCTATGGTGGCCTACTCTCTTCAAGGATTCAGATGAGTTCGTGAAGAGATGTACTGACTGTCAGAAGATGGGAACCTGCGGACAGAGAGACATGATGCCCATGCAACCCATTCACTTTTGTGAGGTTTTTGATGCATGGGGGATTGATTTCATGGGCCCATTTCCTAAGAGTCAGGGATTCGAGCATATTTTGCTCGTTGTGGATTATGTCAGCCGATGGGTTGAGGCCATCCCGCCCGAGCCGCAGATGCTAAAACCATGTGCAAATTTTTGAGGAAAAATATCATTTCACGGTTCGGGGTACCTAGAGTCTTGATTTCAGACGGGGGGTCTCACTTCATCAATGACAAGGTTAGAGCCCTTGCAGACGAGTTCGGCATTGACCATCGGGTTGCCACACCATATCACCCTCAGACTAATGGTCTTGCCGAAGTATCAAACCGGGAGATAAAGACGATCCTGCAGAAGGTTGTCCGCCCAGACCGAAAGGATTGGTCACAACTTTTGGACTCGGTCTTGTGGGCCTATCGGACATCCTTCAAGAATCCATTGGGTACATCTCCCTTTCATCTCGTCTATGGCAAGCTGTGCCATCTTCCTGTGGAAATTAAGCACAAGTCACTTTGGGCAGTTACTGAACTATTATTGGATCCCGAGAGTATAGGAGAATAGAGGAGAGCAGAGTTGGCAGCCCTGGAGGAATTGAGAGAAACAGCCTTTTCTAGCAGCCTACAGTACAAGGAAAAAGTGAAGACATGGCACGATTCCCATATTAGCCATAAACAGTTTGAGCCAGATCATCAAGTATGGTTGTTTGATTCCAGGCTGAAATTATTCCCAAGGAAATTACAGAGCAAGTGGAATGGTCCTTATGTGGTCAGGAAGGTACTTGACAATGGCAAATTTGACATATCTGAACCGTCATCTTCCTCTACCTTCCGTGTCAATGGTCAACGCCTGAAATTGTATCTAGATCATGAGACGTTGCCCCCATTCTTCTGGTATGAGATGTGTTCTTTGAATCATACCATCTGCATCTCATACATGGTGATCAATTCCATCTTCCGCTGTACAGATCCATCTGTCCATATCACTCTTTCATCTATTGATTTCTTTTCTTATTTTCTTCTTTTCTTCTTTTCCTTCTCTATTTTCTTTATCTACCAAAAAGGTGTCGCCCCTTGTTGTCAGTTTCTGTACTTAGGACGTACTTTGTCCTAAGTATAGGGGGGTGTGCACCCTGAGTTGTTTTATTCTTTTCGATCCTCACCATTGTCTTCTCTTCTTGTCTATACTTAGGGATATTTGACCCTAAGTATAGGGGGAGACGATCTGAGTACGATCTGTTCATTCCCACCCTTGACCCTCCCTGCGTGTGCACAGTCTACTATACTTAGGATTATTTGATCCTAAGTATAGGGAAGACGGTTAACTTCTCATTCTTTTGATCATTCGTTCATTTATTTATTCTTTGGATTCGCCTATACTTAGTACGAGTTATGTCTTCTCTTTTCTCTCTGATCTATGAGGACATAACTCAAGCTAAGTATAGGGGGGTCGTATATACTATGTATATACTTTAGCCATAACTCGTACTTTCGTATTTTCCTAATAATATGGATAAGAATTCTTTAAAATCCATTAAAAACCTTAATAAAAAGGTGTTTTGTTCCTCAAATTCTTTTTGTATATACTGATTAATAAATCAGGTGAAAATGTTTTTTGCAAAATGTTTGAAAATTAGTTTGAAAATCTTTGTGAACATTTATTGAAAACTATTTTGAAAATATTTTGTTACATGTTTTCAACCTGTGTAAAATGTGTGGTTTGTAAAAATTATTTTCTTTGTATGAAATAAAATGTTTGAAAAATAATTTGCAAATGGTTTGAAAAATAGTTGCAAAAATATTTTGAAAAATCTATATATACTATTTTGAAAACCTTTGCAAAATGACTTTCAAATATGCGTACATGTTTGTAAAATTGTTTATAAAAATTATTTTGGACTATAGTTTTCAAAAATTGTTTGAAAAACCTGTGTCAAATAAGTTTGAGGAGCACATGCATCACACCAAAATCCACTATATATATGTATAAAAATGATCACTTACCCTTGTAAATTCTTAAAATCCACTTCTTGTATATATAAGAAGCACTCCCGTGTAAATATTTTTCACCTAGTTTTCAGCCAAAATCTTGTTGTTTTCAAAATTCCCAAAAACATTTGCAAAAATTAAAAATCCAAAAACATTTGAAAAATCTTTTTGAAAAATACAAAAAAATGCATATGCATCATCACCATCATCTTTTCAAAAATCCATAAAAAGGTCAAAATCTTTGAAAATTGCATCACAAAAATATTTTCTACATTACATTGCATAGCATTCGCATTTTTCGGATTGAGTTTGATAGTTGAACAAGTCTAAGTAAAATCCGGAGATTGGAGCTTGATTGGACCTTAAAATCTACCTAATAACAGGAACCTTATAGGAACTGGGTTTGAGGTACTTCAGGTCTAGTTGACTTAATTCTTTGAGGATTACGAGACTTGGTTCAATGGATTCTTGACTGCCTAAGTAGAGTATTTCGGAGCACATGCACGACTCTTGTTGATAATGACCTAACTTGGACATCTGCACCTTTACATGGCTCAACTCAGTTGGAGTGGTGAGGGGATTGGATTTGCCGGTATGAGACGCACACAAGTGGAAACATTTGTCCTCCTCTAGGGAGGGAAGTGCACCCCAACCCATCCAGTGATGAGGAAGTCTAAAGACAGGAGAGTGTGAGTTGCAATAAAGCTTCAAAAGAGGGATAGTCTACTGTCTCAAGAGGAAAAACTCCTTATGTAAATGCTACTGTGAATAGTATTTCAAAAAAAATGGTCAGGCCTGTACAAAAATAAAAGGCCTGCAAAGTATGTACAAATGTTGTAAAGCCAATAAGAAAGCTTGAGTTCCAAAGTCAAATATGTGAGCCTGCAGCTGGATGACTTGACTACACTGGTCTTGCATCCCAGGATAGGTAGCTACACTGGCTACCGTCCATTCTTTTCCTCACCCCCTCCTCTTGAGCTGGTTGCCACTTGATCTTAGAAGGGAATACCCTGCTCCTAGAGGATGGAGTTGTTGGATTGGGGAATCATTGGGTTGTCGTACTGGAGAAGTCAGCTTCTTTATCATTCTAGTTGGGGAGAGCCACCATCACTTACACCGTACGAGTCAGACTCATAGTTGTAAGAGTTTGCGTATGAATTGAGATATTTCTGACCTGGCTATTGAGGAGACTTGGACAGAGTTTTGGGATTCTCAAGGACTGTTGGATTTCAAATTTGGTTCTCATTAAGGTTCCGCCCGCACTAAAATTCCAAAGGTCCGACTTAAGCTCCAAACTTTGAATTTGTGAAGACAAGTTTGATAATCAAAATTAATCCACCTTCTGCTTTTTCTTTTCTTTCTTTTTCTTTTTGCACTTATTGCATAAGTGTTTGTTAGGGACTAGCAAAGGTAAAGTATAGGAGGATGATGAATCCACATTTCATCATCTTTATTCTATCATTTTGGCCTCAAAAACCCTAGCAAATGCCTGTAAATAGCATTAAATAGAGCATCTTAGCATTCATGCATGTACATGTAAATAGTATATAAAATATTGTAATTAAAGTCAAAATTATAGAATAAATAAAAGAAAAGAAAAAGAATAAAATATTGTAAATATTTTATGACCCGAAACCCCGAGACCTAGGCATCTTGATGAATATGTCGACCATGAATAAAGTAGGGGGAGATAAGGGTCAATTACTTATACTTATTCATTCATTATTTACTCATTTTGGGATCTATTTTTGGTTCCACTTTTTATACCTCAAATAAAGAAACTTTGTACTTGAAAGTTGTAGATAATTTTATAAATAAAAATACAAAATTGATTTCACTGAAAAATAATATACAGATAAAAAGTTATGGTCTGAATAAAATTCCAGAATCCCAACTTCCCAGACCCGTATCTCACAAATGAAAACTCCAAATGCAGCAAACTCACCTTTAATTGTATATAGAATAAAATAATCTATTTAATGGCGGTGGTTTCGCATTTGGTCGGAGCTACGGCTTGAAAGTTGAGTTTTGGACCCACATTGTATACTTGTACCGATTAAAATATTCAATTTATTATTTATTCATTATTTTTTTATTTTTATATTTTTATAATTATGTAAATATTATTTATAATATATTTGTACATTAAAATCAGAATAAAAATCTAAATAAAATACAAAATAAAAATACATGTATATATAATACATAGGTATAAGAACTATACATATACCTATATATTTAATACTTTTATTTTATTAAGTGTACAAAATACTTCATAAAAATAAAGTAAAAATATATTTATGTGTATAAACGTATTTTATAATTTTATAAAATAATAATAAAAATAATAAAATTAAATCCACAAAATAAAAATAAGATAATAAAATATATAGGTAATATACCTATATAGGGTATAAAAAGCAACTTGTAAAAATATACCTCATAAAAATAGTTAAAAATCACCATAAAATACCTTGTAAAATAATAAATATTTTTTATTTAATAAGCAAAATTTAATTAATTAATTAGCTATTTTAAACTGAATTTACAAAACAATTTCTAGAGGTTTTTCCTGGTTGGTCCACGTGGACCAACCAGGTGCATCTGACAGTTGACCTCAGTCAACTGTCTGACCCTCTCTGCCCTTGCCACAGACCTTGGTTTTTGGTCGTGTTCAACCTTTTTTCGAGGACAACCCTTTCATCAAAACGCCCAGTTGTCTTCTTGACTTTTGCTCACACATGATCGAGGATACTCGCCCAGTGATTACATCGGGGAGTGGATCGAAGATTTGTTTGATACACCTCGATCTTTGAGACCCGGCGGTCAGCCCTACAAAACTCCTCCTTGGATTTCGATTCGATTTTGAACCGCACTTCATCCAGATCTTTCCCCCCTTGGACTCGCTCGAGCTTCATGGAGGTGACAGCTCCAAGTTGCCTTCTTCAAGGCGGCGGATCGACCACGATCTGGGCGCGTTCCACCCCACCTCCGGTGACCTTCCCGTAGAGGTATTTCAACCTCGGGCTCTGGCCCTCGAGATGTGATTCTCTCCTATTTTCATTTCCTGTTCATCCACTGTAGCCTTAGCTTCACTTAGGCACCTTAATCATCGACTTCCATCCGTCGATTTGCTCAATCGACTTCCCTCGCCGGAGCACGCTCCGACGAGCATCGATATCGCCTTTCCCCTTTTTTGAGAGCCAGCTGGAGGTCGTGGCATTTTGCCCACGGACCCCTTAACATTTTGCAGGTCCAGTAGCCGCAACGCGGATTTTGGGGCGATTTTGAAGGCCAGCCGAGGTTCTTGGAGCCCCATTGCTCCGCTGACCTCGCACCGCCACTCCGAGCTTCACCGGAGAGTTTTGCTGCCCCCAGCATATTGAGGAGGACCAGAGGATCATTCCGGGCCATTTTGCAACTCGAAGGACCGCCAGAGGAGGGAGAAGGAGGCCAGGGAAGCTCGCTCGCAACGAGTTCTTCTCTGTTCTTCATCACCGTCTTCCAGCCGTTAGATCGAAGGCCCAGCCCAGAAGCTGCTGCTGCCGTCCGATTGTATCGTCCTCGGCCGTCGATCACGTCATGGATCATCTTATCGCAGTCGTCTGATCTGAACCATCATCGGGGCGTCTGGTGCTTACACGTGTGTAAGTGGAGTGACGCCCGCCGTTGGATCCGCCCCGCGAGGGTATTTTGCATTTAAACCCTCATGAATTTTTATATTTAAATATTAGTATTAAAGCTTTCATCTACCATTTAAAAACTTTTGTAAAATTTATAACTAGGACCCGTTACTTTGTAATATATCACTTCGGTTTTTCGCCAC
This sequence comes from Ottelia alismoides, assembly GCA_037367405.1. Lineage (NCBI taxonomy): Eukaryota > Viridiplantae > Streptophyta > Magnoliopsida > Alismatales > Hydrocharitaceae > Ottelia > Ottelia alismoides. Next base: position 974,075 of record JAZKJV010001091.1, on the reverse strand, counting down.
GTCACCTCACATGCCGGTGCGCGTGAGGGGACGGGGCATTTTGCATAGGGACCCTCGAGGGTCTTGTTATTTCTATTTAGTACTCGTACTTTCATATGCAGTGTAATAGTTTTGGGTAATTTGCATTTTGACCAGCAGGTTTTTGTTAATTGCAGTTATACCCCTCCCAGGCTCACGTGCTCACGCGCGTGACCTTGGTGATTTTGCACTATTACCATTGCGGGTTCTGTGATTATTAGTTAGTCCATTAAATTGCATATTCAGTTAAATATTTTGCGTGAAAATTGCGATCTAGCCCCTGGATGTTTTGATATTTGCACTTATACTCCTGCAAGGCTATGTATTTTTGTATGCTTTCTATATTTATTTCACACATCATTAAAACCCTAAAAAATCTACAAAAATCATCCTAATTCCCTGTTAACTTGTAGTTTCACGCCATCATTTTTATTTTGCATTTTATAGCATTTTTATATTTATTAAAAATAAAAAACAGGCATTTTAGCTACTGTCTATCTTAGAAAATACCAAAAAATATTAAAACACCTAGAAAAATTCCAAAAAAAATTACTTACTGATTATTTTATTGTATCCTAGTATCAGTACAAAAACCACTAAAAAATTCAAAACCAAAACCTTAAAAATTAGAAAATACCTAAAAACTTCCAAAAAAATCTAAAAAATCAAAGAAAAATCAGAAAAATAGAAACTCAAGTTCTGTAGGTTCCCCATTTTATTCTCTTTATTTTAAAATTAATTTGGGAAAATTTTGATATTATTTGATATTTTTCCTTCCCATTTTAATTTCGGCCAGAATTGTTATTCACTGTTTTCTTTATTTTGACTTTTAAAAATACCAAAAACATTCTGAAAAATACTCAAAAATCACAAAAATAGTACAAAATTATAAAAAGACCAAAAAGATTTTATTCCCTAATTTTTGACTATTTCCCCTTATTTTTATAAATATTCTATCCTCTCTAGTCTAATATAGTTCATATATTCCAATATTAAAAAATATATATTAAATATAAAAAGAAACTTAAAATTAGAAAATTAAAAATCAAAATACAAAATTAAAAATTAAAAACCCACAAAAAACATTTGCCTTGCATAGTGTAGACAATACATCACATTCACACACACACTTGTTGATCTATCCTGCCTTGCTCCATGTGTTCGAACTCTCTACGTACTTGCATCTACACATCTTTTCTGTAGAGTTAAAAATAAATTTTAACTTCACATTTGTTTGTCATTTCTTGATATCTATATTGTGGGTTAATTGTTGATTAAATACGGGTTTTTAACGGTCATCGCAGCAACCTCTGTGTTCCCACCTTGTGTGGATCACAAGACCGTTCGATTTTCGTGTTTATCAAGTATTGGCATTCATCCAACCCTTAGGATGTCATGTGGAAGTCATAGAAGTACGATCAACTCTTTGACTATCCTTCTCATATTGGGTCTGACCCATGCTTCCATTGCGCTCTCTTTATCTATAAACAACCATTACTTAAGACTAAGGATGTCTTATGTTAAATTCAAAAGAATTCAATGTAAGAGCATTTCAACATTTATACATTCTTCATTAAATTCATACAATATGAATATTATGAAGCTTCATGAATGACTAGAGTATAGACAGTAGAATGATGACACTTATCGTATCTACATCCATCTAAACTCTTAAAACATTGGTTCAAGTAGGTATTCAAACATTTTGAATACATCATCTCTTATAGAGCTACCATTATGCCTGATGTAGAGAACCATGTCACTCATGATTAAATGTCAAGAGCACATATGTATGCCAGAATATCTTCTTAGATTTTATAAGGAATATTCGACAATTATGATCACTATCGACATGTCACTTCCAAAGTACACTAAGATGAAAGATCAAGACTATAAAGACATACGAACCCTAAGGTGATATCTTATTGTCTTATTTAATTGTCATTCCTCACTAATATGAAGAAACTTGCACATTGCAATCACATACATTATGTGTCCAATTGCAAGTACACTATCTCGATCATGAGTCCAATCTATGATATTTTACTGGTTATTATTGAGTATAACATTGAGTGGGTTTAATGAAGGATTATCTGAAATAAGAAATTTGCATAAGTGTATATATATTATATATACATATTTTACTTTGATTTAGGAGTTTTTATATCAAAGTTGCCTTGCCTTGTCAACAATGAAAGTTCATTCCCTTAATCACTTTCAATGTAAGAGACATTCTTACCATTATATCTCTAGCAAGATCCGGGATCTCCTTTCCTATCTTTGTCACATCCCAATAGTATGATAACTTGTGATTCTGATAAAAAGAAGTGGGAATACATTCCACCTTGCAAGTCCAACCTGCATCTCCCAATTCGATCTTTAACACCCGGGCCCACCATCCCTAAGGTGATGTTGACCCGTCATTAATTGAACCAACCGTCAACATGCTTAATATTTGCTATACGCAATCCAATATCGTCTCAATAATATGAGGACTCGATATTGGGGTCACTACTTATATGACCTTACTCTTTCGAGAAGCGAAGAGCCCGATCCAAATGGATTGTATGCAGGAGCTGTCACTTCGGGCATGCGTCTCCTACATACAATATCTGACGACAGAACCCTTCGCCTTGACAGGAGACCATGGATGTCACTTATGTGATCCTCTATATCATAATGAAATTCTAATTAATCATTATGAATCATATTCATTATGATTAATTCTTCCAAGGGAAATAACACGTCTATTCATAATAGAGTGCTTTTAATAGGATATAATTAATTTAATCACATTAAATTAATTATCAATCCATTTTTCAATCAACAAACTTGATTATTACTTGAATAGTAGGTATAATATCAAAGTATGTATTATTCGAATTTTAATAATTAGAAAAATACACTTTGATTTCTCCAGCATTATCGAGTCCCTACCCGCTGTCATGGCCAGTACCGACGGGAGTGGGACGGACCACAACCGGTGCAACCCGCTACCCCAATGCTCTCTGACTAGACACCATATCCACCTCAGGAAAGGATAATGCCAGACCAGATAAATCATTGTGTACTTTGAGATGCTCATCGATTTTTCAACCGAAATTATACCATGTAATATTCATCAAAACCATTTTGATAATATTATAAGGAGATTTGCTAAACAAATCCCCAATCATATTCAAGCAACAAGGTTTTGCATGTAAAAGTTGTCCTACAACTATTGTAGGATAAACTAGAGTTTTTCATGAAAACAATGTTTGTTGGAAATTTCATATTAACCAATTGTGATCAAGATCAACTATCTTATCAATTTTGGTTAATGCAATGTCATTTAAGGAAATAATTATCATCTTTACATATTTCACAAGTATTCATCAATAATTATTTCAGAAAATTAACAATTAATTTCCATTAATTTATTTGAATGGCAATCACAAGGTTTGGATAATAATGCAATTTCCAGCAGTGACCCTCACTAACTAAAAATAGCATATCTCGTTCATTTTAAATCCAAATTAAGTAAAATCAATTTTCAGAGATTGATAACTTGATTTAAAAACGAAACCATGTGATAAACATGCATTTCTAGGCATTTTGAAACCGTAATTAACATCTTAATTACGTCTCTAATCGTCATCCCCGAAAAAGTGGACATATGGTTAATAAAACGACATGTCTTGAGCAAATATAATCTAAATTACGCAAACTCAAATTCCACATTTTCCTTATTTAATGCGGAAAATTAACTAAGTGATAAATTAATGTTTAAATATTATAAACAGAGCCAAAAAATTATCACAAGACAGGGCTGCGAAAATTGAAATGCTAAAATCTTCGCGAACCCAATCGAGCCCAAATCTTCGTAGGTTTATGGATCTCATCCAAAACCTTTGACAACCTGGCTCTTGTACCACTTGAAGGATATGAGAAAAATCCTCAAGCGCATCACGGAAGCGTGATGATCGCATCGAATGCGATCGGGAGCAACACTTCTAGGATCGTTTCGTCTAAACAACAAATAAGTAATAGGATTGCCTCTTGAAGCATGGTTGCGATTGAGTCTCTAAACAAAGAGACCTCCTGTCTCAAGTCCAATCCGACGGAAGAGACGCTTGTGAGCGCGGGGATGAATCGCATGCTCCTCACAATCCATATTGATGATCCAAGCAGTGGATCTCCTGATCTCGTCACACGAGATCCAACATCTTCTTTACGAGCAAGACGCACCGAAGGAGATGGAGATCCACGAGTAGATGATCCGACAGCATAACGACGATGCTGCGTCGAGGACGACTCTCACAATAGCTCCATGGTGGACGGCCATTATAAGAGAGAGAGGCTTGGCATGTGGAGAGAGAGAGAGCATTCATTATTGTGTGTCTTGAAGAGCAAGGGGTGCCTCTTCTTATATAAGGTTTTGGGAGTCCATGGATCCCAATCTATGGACAACACACAATCAATGGTTGAGATTGATTTGTGTTTCTTTCAATGGCTAAGATGTTGTTGTAAAAATACAACAATAATTGATTTAATTTTGAATTAATTTATATTGATAAATCAACATAATTAATCCCAATTTAAATCACTTTGACTGGTCTTGGAGATAATGAGATAGAATGATTTTATCTCCTCAAAAACTCATGAGATCTCATTATCTCATGAGATCTCATTATCTCATGAGATCTCCAAGATTTACAACAATAATTATTGTAAATATTTCTCACAAAAATAATTGATAATTATCTTGTGAAAAACTTCAATCAAGCCATTGAAATTATGTGAATCTCATTCACAACCCAAAACAAAATGTAATTATATTTTCAATTAATCATTCAATGTGAATCCAATTCACATTAACAATTAATCGACAAATATAAATCACAATATACTCTCTTTAATATATTATAAATCACATTTATAATATATATGATTAATATGGATAGTGCTATCCACATTATTCATATCCATGATAATTAAATCACATTTAGTCATCTTGGATCTCTATTCTCATGTGCCCAAATAACATGAATCATATTCACATTATTCACATCTTTGATAATTAAATCATATTTAATTATCTTAGATATCTCTCTTTATAATATGAATCAAATTCATATTATATATGATAATTAAATCACATTTAATTATCAATTTTCTCGATGCTTGGATACATATATCAACAATGAAATTATCCCTGAACTCTTTCAAGGATAATGCGCTTTCTCCGTGGATACTTGGATATAAGGACAGTGCAATTGTATTGTTCCACGTAAAGTGACTTGGACATTGAGATCAAATCTCAAATCCAGATCTCGGGCCTCCCATAGATGCTTGATTAAATCAAGACTGCAAATCTAATCTTCTCATTTCATCCGAATCACATTCAGATCAATGTCCAACATTTGAACCAAGATCAGATTACTTCTCTACTGAGAGGAGTCACTAAAATCCAGACCCGTTTCATCACTCCCTAGGAATGGAAGCGTCATGGTTATACAATTGTTTATGATCACATCACCCTCATGTATTCCCAATACCTGTACATCCTGCATACTAGAAGACCCAGAATAAACCCGAAGTATTAGATCAACTTTATACTGTCTACTTCAGGATTTATCAGTAAGTTTCTCATTTGATCATTGGGAGTTGGTATCGATCATATACTTTCCAAAAGCATATATCATGCCCATGTCTTGATCATATACTTTCCAAAAGTATATATCAAACCTACAAATTCAGTCAAGCTTCCAAAGCGAGACGACCATGCACGGAAATTGATTCTTCCCAATATCTCATGAGTGAGCTCATGTCTTCCGGTTCAGTAGTGAACATATATGATCCTTTAGAGAGATCGTATTACTCGTATGCCCTTATATGCACACCAGCGCACCGGTGTATAGACCTTGGTTATGTTATCAACCTATTGGTCTGCCAAATGTACATACTCAGACATATAGAAACACATCTGTCTCCGGTCAGAGGATGCGTGCCTATATCGTGACAGCATACGACATAGGACTTTGGTTATCTCGATCTCGTTAAGTCAACTCTTTGACCTAACTAATATGACACCTCCGAATCTCTATTCCTATGCAGAGGACCTGCATCAAGAGGTCGGTCAGATATCAGCCTATGTGAGAAAGGATTGTCATCTCCTACTCAGGCTGGAGATCATCTCTTAATAATCATTTGACATTGCTTTATGAGTCCTCAATCTAACTCTTTCGATATTCATCCGAGCACCAGCCTCTATGATTCAATTATTGAATCAACAACTGTATGATTATTAAGATGGTCATGGTACATAACCCTAATTGTACTAAGGGACCTATTATGCAAATTAGTTATTCTTCATTTCAGATCAGGGAATGATATTCGCAATAACATTTATTGCATAATGGCTCGTCATGGGCTCGCATGTCCAACAGTTTTTACCAACAAAATATTAGCCAATAAAAGAAACACAAATCAATGAGAGCCATTGGATTTGTGTTGCCCATGGATTAAGATCCATGGATCCCAAACTATTATAAAAGGAGAGGCACCCCTTTGCTCTTCTTTACACAAGAGAACATAAGTCTCTCTCTCTCTACACGCCCTCTCTTCTTCTCTCATATGGTCGTCCACCATGGATGCCCTAGAGAGGTTCTCCATCGCCGTAGCTGATGAATATCATATTCATCATGCTAAAATTGGTCATTTAGGCTCTGTCCCCCATCATCCACTTGTAATTAATCATTAATAGAGCATTATTAGCCATCATGCATGTGTAAATAATATCTGCATTTCATCATGCATAAATTGCATTAAAAATCCCAAGTGTAAATTAGCCCAAAAAGCCGTTAACTTCTCTTATTTATAATTAATTCATCCTAACTCTGATTGGCCCAAAACCACCTCCATTGTGTAGATATTACTAACCTTATTAAATAAAAAATACAAAAAAATTACTAACCCAAATAAGTGTCAAATAATCCCAAAGTCAAATTTCACATCTGACAGACTAAAATGAGCATGTCTCCCACATACAGTGTTTGATTATGGTCTACTCACTTTTAAAGTACTCCATTTTCAAATACCTTCAAAACAAGACCAATTTCATAAAATTTGGAGCTCATATGTGAAAGTTGGGTTTTGGGCCTCTTTTGCGCATTTTGACTTTTTGCTATTTTTTACCTGAGTTTTTATGTACTTAATTAACTCTTTTAATTTTATTTATTCTTCATTTGTGCTCTTTGATGAAAGTTTTATGAAGAGACGCAAAAATCTAAATCCAGATGAGATCAAAGAAACTGACCAAGTCCAAGCGTCCGTTGCAAGTCTGTACAAAATTTGTGCGTTTCTTACTTTTATTTTATTTTCCTATTTTCGAATTTAGTAAAATCCAAAAAAAATAGATTAGTGTGTACATAATTTTCTTGTATTTTATCATATTTTTTATAATTTTTATCCCCTCTAAAACCACCCAAAAAATACAAAACCCCAAAAAGTCGATTTTTTATACACATGGAAAGCCACCAAAAATACCACTTCGCACAGAAGACCTCTTTTGCTCCCGGGTCCTTCATGAAAGTGGTAGATCTCGACAAGACGAACAACTTTTGTGAAGAAAATTTTTCGATCTGAGGTCTTCTGCTATTTCTTTTCTATTTTTCTTTGTCTACAAATTTGAAATTTTTTGGGGGCGCCACGTGGCAGCTCCTGGGCGTGCCACGTGGCACCCCCACTCTCTCTCCAGACACCCCACCCCAGGTCACGTGCCTAGCACGTGACCCAGGCCTTCTCCCCCAACGCACACTTGAGTTCTTTCCAGCCATTTCCCCCTCCGCCATGCACGGCCATCAAGCCATTGTGCATGGTCGTTTCACCTTCTCCCTCACGCGTAACTGATCCACCTTCCCCCTATAAATCTCGCCCTCGCCGTCCGCAGAGATCATCCACCATTCCACAACGACGGAGCTCTCCATCTGGTGGTGACAGCACCAACGTATCTCCTCCGACTCCGGTGAGATCCGGTGCCCCCCTTTCAAGGCACCGTCGCAGAACTCCTCCTTCGAGCTTCTGCCCGTGCCCAGGTGTTCAACCGTTGAGACCTCTCCCCTCTTCCCCTCTTCCGGTCACCTCCTCGGCGTCTATCACCGGCCTTGCACAGGCCAGGCCCCTCTCCCATCGCCGCGCACATCTTTCCCCCTCGGCTCCCCCGATTTTTTTAGCCTAACCAATTGCAGGTACCTGCACCTCGCCTGAGCTCCACCTCTGCTCCGCCCGAAGACCAGCTCCGTCGCGCCTCACCACGCGACGCCGCCTCGCAGCTCCATCACCTTCGCGCCGCTCTACCTCACGCTCGCGTGCCGTCATCCTCGCGCGGGGGTGCCGCCCGAGCCCTCCACCGCCTTGGCCGATCTCGGCCACCGCCTCCGCCGCGCAGACCAGCTCCGCCTGCGCCTCTCCGCTCCGCCCTCGCCCTCCTCGGCCGGTCGTGTGTCGACCAGCCCAGAGCCTCCGTCGTGCGGCCTCTCCACCGTCGCTCCGCCCTTCGTCACGACCAAGGCACCGTTGGATCAGGCGACCGAGCCCCAGATCCAACGGCTGAGAGCTTGCCACGCGCCCCCCCGAGCCTTGGCCCTAGCCTCGAGGCTCGGGGCCCCGAAGCTCCAGTCGCTGCCACACAGGCTCGGGATCTCCGAGCCTCACCCAAGCCACAGCTTCTGCCCAAACCTCAGGCTCGGGGTTCCCGCGCCTCAGACTCGTCTCCAGGCCTCCTGGCGCACGTGCTGATCACGTGCGTCCAAGGAGAAATTGCAGTGAAGCCCCCGCGAGTTTCCAGTATTACATATCTACCCCCCGCTTGGGTAAATTGCAAAGGAGCCCCTTCAGAATTGCTAAATTACAGATAAGTCCCGCATGGACCTTTTTGAAGAAGAAAAGTTTATTTTATTTACAATTTAGTCCCTGTAAAGTTCACGTTAGCATATCTTTCTCATACGGACTCCGATTTTAGCGTACAATATGTCATTTTGAAGCTATTTTCATGCTCTACAATTTAACATAGCTTTTAATTAAAAAAGAAAAACAAAAATTGGATTATAAAATCGTGAAGCATAATTTTTTGAAGTTGATTTAATCAGATCTGAGGGTGTTTACTGGATATTATCATTTGTGAACCTTTGATGACATTTGCAGGCTAATTTTTGACTTATTGATGCTGGGGATTTTGACGATATTATTTGCAAGAATTCGAATGAGTATCTTTATCTGATTAAGCATTCATTGATAATTTAGATTTCACAGGGGATTATCTCAGATCAATTCCTCTAAAATTATTGCCGATTATTTGAGGAATTGAATCAAAGATATTTGGAGTCTGGATACTCTGCTTCACTATTCTGATTATTAGTTGCTTATTAACCGGAAGCAATGAGTCAAGATCAATCCATTTTGATTTGTGGTTAATTTTGCGGAATTAAGATCATATTATTTGAGGATTTAATATGTTTAAAAATCACAGATCCTGGGCATAGTTCTCTCAATTTTATTTTCTTTGCATCACATTCGCATCTTCATCATTGCATTATATATTTTTGCAACACATAAATTAATCGAGCATTTATTAATTATTTAATTTGATTTAAGGCCACGCAACTAAAAATCATCGTTCCCTGTGTTCGACCTTGGTAAACTTACCAAGTAAAAATACTCCACAACATTCAAAGATTGTGATTTTTGATCGACCGAAATTCACTTTCTATACTACAATTACTGATTATTAAAGAGGTGAATTTCACGCTCAGCAAATGGCACCGTTGCCGAGGAATGGCGAATTTTTAGGGTTTTAAATCATTTTTTATAATTGAATTTAATTTTTGTGTCTTTTTTTTTGCATTTTTTTCTTTTGCATTTTTTTCTCTTCTGATACTAACCGCACTCTCTTTCTTCACAAATTACTCGGAGATAATTTTGGATATAAATCAAGAACCTATGAAGAAGACTAATTTTTATTTTAATTTAGTGAGAGAGAGTTAGCATAGATTTTTTTCTGCAATATTCTCAGGGTCCCTCTCTTTGACCCTTGTAATAACTAAGACTGAACTTTTTCTGTGGTGTGTCGGGTCTGTTTCAACCCCTTCTGTGTGGTTGGGACCCGACTTGAGTGGCGTAGGACTTAGGCACATATCCGCTTATTTTTCTATCATTGATTGTGCTCGTAATTTTTAGGCCACACTTTTCACTAAATAAATGCACTGTAGATCGTTCAACATTAGCCAAAAATTTCAATCAATTCTTCCCGCTAATAGAACTATCTGTTTAGGGCATTTTTCACATGTGCATATCATTTAGCGTAATTTAAATTCCTTGTCTTGCATCCCGCATGAAGAACGCGAGGATTCACTGTAAGTCTTTCTCTTAAGCATACATCATTGATTTGCGTTTGCATTGGCTTTTCCGATTCTCCTTTATCAAGTTTTACAACCTTGGATTTGAAGGAATTGGGATTGCTCGTTAGGCGAGAATTATTGTGCTCACATAAACTTCAGTGATAACCTTAATTTAAAACAAGGACTGCTAATCAAGGTGATTGTAAATAAAATTGACCTAAAATTAACCTGTGTTTAGTGGAAAGAAACCCACTCATTGTTTGTAAGTACAAGAACGCACACCTTAGGGTAGAGACAAAAATCGAAATACTTCGTTCAGACTACTGATTTTAAACAATTAGCTACTTTTCAGTGAGGGTCTCGGGTAGCCGTTTCACGGTCCGACTTCCCTTAGCAGAGTAGGTAGTTTAGAGGGCACCGCGGAAGGCTCCGTCCTCAAGTAACATGGGTAGCCGTTTAAACGGTCCGTACTTACACCTATACTGGCTGAGAGTAGGTGCAACTAGTTGTATGAACTCGAGACAGTCTTTGTGAAATATTTCAGCACCTAACAACTCCGCTTAATTTTTAAGACTTTTTTGTCACTAAATTAAAATTGAAAAAATAAGCGGCCGAACCCTAACGTGCCTTCATCTGTGTTGAGTGGTGAAATTGAGAATTGGCTTGTGTTTGCTTTGTGTCTGTTTCCTTGTGAAGACTCTCTCCATCCTCCTCGTCTTAGAAATTTCATCTCTTCACTCCTCCGCTAAGGAATCTCTTATCCTTAGCAAAAACCTCCTTTAATTCCAGCACTTATCTCTGAACTCTTCCTTTCTGAAGGTGAATCATAATGCCTCCAAAGAAGAACCCCGTGGACGATGAGAACGACAATGACCCTGTCCGGGCACTCTTGGCTAGGATAACCGTTGCCGAACAAACCAATGAATCACTTAGGACACAGTTGGCAATAATGCAACAAGGCGAGGCTGCTATGGAAGACACGTATCTCCTGGAATTAGATGAAGATTATAATTGGTTGAGACCTGTCCCCCCCCCCCCCCCCCCCGAGGATGCGTTCGAACACAAACCACATTTCCTTGCACTGCTGCCAAAATTCGGAGGAAATAATCATGAAGAACCATATATCTTCCTTCGCGACTTCGAGTTAGTCTGTGCTAACATTTGCCAACCTAGGGTTAGCCATGACTACATAAGGTTGAGAGCCGTCCCCTTCACCTTGACTGATAAGGTGGCTTACTGGCTGAAAAATCTAGGGGAAATAGTCACAACATGGGCCACATTCAAGACTCTGTTCTTAAAGAAATTCTACCCACTTAGTAGAATTAATCAAATGAGGATCAAGCTCACAAGTTTCACCCAACACCCGAATGAACCATTTCATGAAACCTGGGAAAGATTCACAGACTTAGTACAGAAATGCCCAGGACACGAGATAAGTAAAATGATGCTGGTCCAAAGTCTTGTGAGCGGGCTGAACCTTGAGACTCAAGGGTTGGTTAGTGCATCCTGCGGAGGAAGCTACATGGGACGCCACGAGGACACCGTCTATAAGGTGTTCGAAAGACTTGCTGAATCTAGCCGTGCACAAACCACCAGCCGGGCTTACATAGCCGGCTCCAAAAAGATGGTGAATAATCTGACAACCGATCACAGTGCTGATATGGGAATAATAACTGATAAGCTAACTATGGTTGAGAAGATTTATTAGAAGGTGGACGAACTCCATAAATCATCTGATATGGAGAAATTGGCTAAATTACCTAAGCAAATGGAGGAATTGGCTGACAGGGTATCAAAGATCCCATACCTGACTACAACCCCCGCACCCATACACCAAATTAACTACATTCAAGGTCAAGGGGTAGGACAACATAGCCATTGGGGTGGAGACCAAATCTTGTCCCCTCAAACTTATGAAACCTCCGCTCAGACTGATTTTGAGAAACCTCCACAGGTCATGGAGATAAACGGAGTCTAGTATAATTTGGAACCGGTCAATCACTCAGACCAAAACTCAACTCCGAACCCTCGTCCACCACAAGCCCGGCCCACCTACCAGCCTCAACCGCAGCAGAGGCAGCAATATCGCACGGGTTATCAGAACCCGCAACCTCAGCCACAACAGAACCAACGCCAAAGCCAACAAGGCCAATATCAGCGACCTCATGCCAGGTAGGACCAAGGGTCCTCCTCTTCTGCTATCTCTCCAGAACTCCAGCGAGTGCTGGATGAGCTTCATGATATGAGAGTCGACATAAATCGACTCTCTCGTTGGAGAGATGAGGTGACTGCACCCCAGACCGTGATTCCAGCCCAAGTCCAAGCTAACCCAAATAGCCTTGGACACAATCAGGTATTAATCTCTGACTATTCCGTACCTCAACTTAAGCCCTACTCAAATAATAACTCTTATCATATCTGTCTTAGGAGCGGAAGGATCGTAACCATGCCTGATCGAGCGAAGGAACACGAAGACATAGCCCCAGTGTCCACCAATTCACACAACCCTGGGGGAATTGACAAAGGAAGACATGAGGAGAAAGAACAAGTCCCACCCACACCACCCGGATATAATGGAGAGTCTGAGTCTGAGTCAGAAAGAGAAATGCCACCAAGACACCAACCACATCTAACCACAAATTTCCCTATTTTTAGTCCGAGTCCGAGTCCTGTAAGAAATTTTTTATTCAATAAAAGTGATGATGTTGATCACAACAAATCCATTCCTTTCCCCCGTGCTCTTACAGCAGGAAAGAAGAAAAATATAAAAAAACCAAAAAATGATGAAGAGATGGCCCACATCTGTAAGGAAAATATTAAGGTCACTCTGTCCCTAGACGAGATGATGGAAAGAGACTCGGCTTTTCGAAAATTCCTGAAGGTGAGATGCACACCAACTAGGGCCAGCAAACAAACTCCTAGCTGAACAAAGAAACACATACTCTCAGTAGTCACATCTCGTCTTATAAAAAATGAGCTGCCAAGGAAGAAAAGTGACATGGGGGCTCACTTTGTCACTAGTCACATCAAGGAAATCAAGTTTGCAAGAACATTATTAGACAATGGATCATCCATCAATCTCATGCCCACAACCCTATATGAGCATCTAAATCTAGGTCCTCTTAAGCAATTTGCACTCGTACTTCAATTCGCAGACACATCAACTAAGCGACCTAGGGGTGAGATTGGAAACGTTGTCATCAACATAGAGGGACAAAACTACCCAGTGGATTTTACAATTCTTGGCATGGATGTCCCTAGAAATTGGAAAGATTCCCAGATGATACTAGGGCGACCCTTCCTTAGGATGCAGGAGCTATATTTGATTACACATCCGGGAGAATCCAGTTTGGAAAAGTTGAACTTAAAATGCAGCAAACTAGGTTCCAAAGACATGACACTGAGTCGAGCACCGAGTCTGAAAAATCAGACACTGAGACTGAAATTACAGAAGCAACAGTTGGGCCCTGGAGACAAAACCCAACCGCTATGATAGAATCAACCTCATCGGGAGAGGAAATTGTTGATGATTTAATCTGCCAACTCATTCATGCATCTACCTATACTCTAGGAGACTCAGAGGCCCCTCTGGACCTGTCAGTCCATTCCCTTTATGGACAGTCCTTGAATAAGGTACACAAATCGCATGCGGTGCTTGCCACACTACATTTCATCATTAGCGATCCGATCCCATAAATAACCACAATGGTGGCCAATATGGATACACTGCAATCATCCACATCACAACAAGAAGCATCACTGAGGGGACCAGATTCGAGCAACATCATTGACCTTCCTGAACTTAAACCATTTCCCCCCTACACTTAAGTATGCCTTCCTTGCAGGAAAAAAGGGACAATTTCCGGTCATTATCAGTTCACATCTGACCGAAGAGCAGGAGATCCGCCTGCTTAATGTTTTGGAGAAAAACCGCAAGGCTATAGGCTGGAGATTGTCTGATCTACCAGGGATAAACCCAGCCCTGTGTTCACACCATATTTACTTGGAAGATAATGCTAAACAGTCCCGTGAATGCCAACGTAGATTGAATCCAAACTTATGGGAAGTGGTTAAAACTGAGAACGAAAAATGGTGTAAAGTTGGGTTCATATATCCCATCTCTGACTCCAAATGGGTGTCACCTTTGCATGTAGTCCCGAAAAAGTCGGGACTTCAGATTATCACCAATGAGGAGGGAGAGGAGATCACGACATGGGTACCTACGTCGTGGCGTGTCTCTGTGGATTACAAGCGCTTGAATGCCGCAACGAAGAAGGATCACTTTCCGCTGCCATTTATTGATCAAATCCTGGAGAGATTGGCGGGGAGAGAATACTTCTGTTTTTTAGACGGGTACTCGGGCTACAATCAGGTAGCCATCACCCCCGAGGGCCAGGAAAAGACTACTTTTACATGTCCTTTCGGCACATACGCATTCAAGCGAATGCCTTTTGGGCTTTGCAATGCCCCCGTCACCTTTCAGCGATGCATGATTACAATTTTTGCCGACATGGTTGGGGATTTCCTGGAGGTCTTCATGGATGAATTCTCGATCCATGGTGATTCATTCGATGATTGTCTAACGCACCTGGATCGAGTCCTCCATAAGTGTAGGGAAGTAAATCTGGTGCTCTCTTAGAAAAGCCATTTCATGGTGAAAGAGGGCATTGTATTGGGGCATGTCTTCTCCAAGAAGGGAATGGAGGTAGACCCTGCCAAAGTTGATGTGATCAAGAAACTAGAGCCACCCACAAATGTGAAACAAGTACGGTCTTTTCTAGGGCATGTCAGATTTTACAGGAGATTTATCAAAGACTTTTCAAAAATTGCCTGACCGTTAACTGACCTTCTTGGGAAAGACACCAAATTCCTGGTAGATCATAAGTGTCTAGAAGCCTTCGAATTACTCAAGAGAAGGATCATTGAGACTCCCGTCTTACAAGCTCCTGACTGGTCTCTTCCCTTCGAGATCATGACAGACGCATCCGATTTCGCTATAGGTAGGACAACGAAAAGATGGAATCTCGTATGTTATTCACTATGCAAGAAAAGTTTTGGACACTGCTCAGAAAAATTACACTGTGACCGAAAAGGAAATGCTTGCTGTGGTTTTTGCCTTGGAAAAATATCGATCAATACTTCTAGGATCTAAGGTGATAGTTTACACAGACCACTCTGTCATTCGCTATTTAATGGCCAAAAAGGACGCAAAAGCATGACTTCTGCGATGGATTCTACTTCTTCAAGAATTTGATTTGGAGATTAAGGACAAACCTGGCATTAAGAATGTCGTGGCTGATCATTTATCACAGATTGAATATAACAAAATTCCAGAATCTGAATCCATCCGTGAAACCTTCCCAGACGATTCAATTTCTGCTATTGACACACTCCCTTGGTATGCAGACACGGTGAATTATCTCGTCACCAATGAAGTTCCTCAAGGTTGGCCCACAAACAAAATCGATCGACTCATATCTGAAGCGAGACACTATCATTGGGAAGATCCATTTCTTTTCTTTGAAGGAACGGATTACATATGGAGAAGATGTATTCCTCAAGAGGAATACCAAAGTATCCTCAATCTATGCCACACCTTGGAGGTGGGAGGACATCACTCTGGGAAGAGGGCTGCTGAGAAGATATTGCAATGTGGATTTTACTGGCCGACCTTGTTTAGGGATGCTTACAATTTTGTTAGGTCGTGCTCCGTCTGTCAGAGAATGAAAGGAACCATTGGTTCCAAAGATGCCATGCCTATGCAACCAGTGATCATCTGTGATGTATTTGATGCATGGGGCATTGACTTTATGGGCCCATTCCCTAATAGTCAAGGATTTGAATATATTCTTCTCGCGGTTGATTATTTATCTAGATGGGTGGAGGCTATCCCTACTCGAGCTGCAGATAGCAAAACTGTTTGCAAGTTTTTGAAAGATCATATTATTTCGAGGTTTGAAATTCCAAAAGTTTTAATATCTGATGGGGGAAGCCACTTTGTCAACCGGGAGGTGAAGAAGTTGACTAAGGAATACGGCATCGAGCACCGTGTCGCTACTCCTTACCATCCATAATCCAATGGCATGGCTGAGGTGTCAAACATGGAGGTTAAAGGAATTTTACAGAAGCTCGTTCGCCCTGACAGGAAGAACTGATCCCAACTCATGGACCAAGTTCTATGGGCTTACCGGACGGCCTATATGACCCCATTGGGCACCTCCCCGTTTCGAATGGTATATGGAAAGCCATGCCATTTGCCCGCAGAACTCGTGCGTAAATCAGAATGGGCAATCAAAAAGATTAATTGGAATTGTCACCAAGGAAAGAAGAACCAAGAGATGAATTTGAATGAACTGTCTGAAATCCGAAATCATGCTTATGACAACAGCACCATCTACAAGGACAAAGTAAAGAGATGGCATGACAAGAACATTCGAACAAAGATCTTTGTCCCAGGGCAGAAAGTTTGGCTATTTAATGCAAAATTGAAAATTTTCCAAGGGAAATTGAAATCAAAATGGACGGGACCCTTCATTGTAAGAGAGGTACACAATAATGGGAGTGTTGAGATCTCAGAGACCGCAGATAACACGCAAACATCTATGGTCAACAGTCAGCTGCTTAAACATTTTGTCGAATCCAACGAGCAATTAGTACAAGTTGAACAGATCTCCTTCACTCAAGGCATAGATTTTAACGAAAGATTTGATCTGCCCAGATAGACCACCTCTCTGGAACCTACACTCTTCTGTATATCCATCTACCCGCTCTCGATCCCCCGATATTTAGGGGACCGATTTCATTGTTTATACATTGCTTCTCTTCTATTGTTCTTGCCCCATGTATACTTCGTACGAGCTATGTCAACATCTCACTTTGTGCCATGGGGACATAGCGCATGCTAAGTATAGGGGGGGTGTTTGTATATATTTTATCTACTTTATCCATAGCTCATACTTTAATCATTTTTATCTAACATCGGGGATGGGTATAAGTAGTATGTATAATACCTGTTTTTCAAAAAAACACCCAAAAAAACTTTTTGCATTAAAAAAAATCACTCATGGTCTTGCATTTCATCAAGCATTTCATGCATTCTTTGGTCGATATATTCCTGACACATTCACCATCACTCAAGGCTTGAGGATTTTTTAGGACACTTGATTTCTGAGATCTTGAAATTCTGAGTTAGCCTGCCTTAGTCATTAGGGTTTTGAACTTAAAAATCCACACTTCCCTAGTTTGAAAGATTTGAGCGCTATATTGCACTCTTCATCTCTACATTCAAAAAGAATATGATCAGCACAATCACTTTCACAACTGCATGATTGATGAGATGAGTTGAGATATCACTTGAGGAATTGGGACTAGAGATTTGAGTTTAGACCCGATCTGATGATATTCGAGGATGGGATAAAGTTAATGAAGGCTAAAGAAAACCTGAGTGTCAGCAAAAACCTAGCCAGTATGTGAACAAGTTCATATGCTATCTCTTTGATAAATGACCTAAGTGCCAGGGTGTGATGAAACTTAATGAAAATTGTTGATCAGTGTGCGCCAACTTTTGGTAAAAGCAGTGGAGCTAGCCAACAAAAAAAAGAAATGTCAAAGAAAAGCTCTATCATCTAAAGACAAATCTCAAATGAGCTTCCACCAATGGCGAGCGCTCCCAAACATTTTTAAAGTGTCCACTTGGACCAAGTGCTAATTAGGACCAAGGAGTCGGACTGACACCACAAAAAGGGCTCTGCATCGTAAGCGATACAAGTCTGGGTGTCGAAGGTATCTTAGATACTCAAAAAAGACACACCCCGGTGTACTCCCAGAAAAACAAGTGCAGACGACTCCAAATTCTCTTGACGGACACATTGATCAACAAAATAAAATTATACTTGTGTTGAGTAATAAGGCACTCGAGAGGCACCTTGTTCCAATGTAAGGGAGAGAAAATCAGACACAATCCTATGCCCTCCATCATCTGGCCGTCCATCTACACTTTCAAGTCTGACAAACTAATGAGACGGTTGACTGAAGCAAGAATAGACTTATTCCCTAGTGTTGAGGATTAGGTCTAAAGGAGAGTCTCTTGGATTAGAACTTTGGGTGATGTCTAGACTTGACTCTCATGAATGCAGTACATTAAAAACCATATCCTTATATTTTATGTACAAATAGAGAGTCTGAAAATTAGAGAAGTTGGATTCCTTTTGATTAAAGCTTGGTTGAGCCCAGAATTTTAGGATCACTCAAATTAAGGGTCTTCTCTGAATTAAGCCTTGAAAATTCACTTGCACAGTCAGGGATGTAATCAACTAAGTCATTCATTCATGCTCGGGGACGAGCATGGTCTAAGTATAGGGGTATGATGAATCTCGTATTCATCATACTAAAATTGGTCATTTAGGCTCTGTCCCCCATCATCCACTTGTAATTAATCATTAATATAGCATTATTAGTCATCATGCATGTGTAAATAATATCTGCATTTCATCATGCATATCTTGCATTAAAAATCCCAAGTGTAAATTAGCCCAAAAAGCTGTTAACTTCTCTTATTTTTAATTAATTCATCCTAACTCTGATTGACCCAAAACCACCTCTATTGTGTAGATATTACTAACCTTATTAAATAAAAATATAAAAAAATACTAACCCCAATAAGTGTCAAATAATCCCAAAGTCAAATTTCACAACTGACAGACTAAAATGAGCATATCTCCCACATGCAGTGTCCGATTTTGGTCTACTCACTTTTAAAGTACTCCATTTTCAAATACCTTCAAAACAAGACCAATTTCATAAAATTCGGAGCTCATATGTGAAAGTTGGGGTTTGGGCCTCTTTTGCGCATTTTGACTTGTTGCTATATTTGACCTGAGTTTTTATGTACTTAATTAACTCTTTTAATTTTATTTCTTCTTTATTTGTGCTCTTTGATGAAAGTTTTGTTAAGAGAGGCAAAAATCCAAATCCAGATAAAAAACTGAGATCAAAGAAACTGACCAAGTCCAAGCGTCCGTTGCAAGTCTGTACAAAATTTGTGTGTTTCTTACTTTTATTTTATTTTGCTATTTTTGTATTTAGTAAAAATCCAAAAAATTAGATTAGTGTGTAAATAATTTTCTTGTATTTTATCATATTTTTTATAATTTTTATCCCCTCTAAAACCACCCAAAAAATACAAAACCCCAAAAAGTCGGTTTTAATACACTGGAAAGCCACCAAAAATACCACTTCGCACAGGTGACCTCTTTTGCTCCCGAGTCCTTCATGAAAGTTGTAGACTCGACAAGATGAACAACTTTCATGAAGGAAATTTTTCGATCCGAGGTCTCCTGTTATTTCTTTTCTATTTTTCTTTGTCTACAAATTTTGAAATTTTTTTGGGGGCGCCAAGTGGCAGCAACTGGGCATGCCATGTGGCACCCCCACTCTCTCTCCAGCCACCCCACCCCAGGTCACGTGGCTAGCGCGTGACCCAAGCCTTCTCCCCCAACGTACGCTTGAATTCTTTCCAGCCGTTTCCCCCTCCGCCATGCACGACCATCAAGCCGTCGTGCATGGCCGTTTCACCTTCTCCCTCGCGCATAACTGATCCACCTTCCCCCTATAAATCTCGCCCTCACCGGCCGCAGAGATCATCCGCCATTCCACAGCGAAGGAGCTCTCCATCTGGTGGTGACAGCACCAACGTATCTCCTCCGACTCCGGCGAGATCTGGTGCCCCCCTTTCAAGGCACTGTCGCAGAACTCCTCCTTCGAGCTTCTGCCTGTGCCCATGTCTTCAACCGTTGAGACCTCTCCCCTCTTCCCCTCTTTCGGTCACCTCCTCGGCGTCTATCGCTGGCCTTGCACAGGCCAGACCCCTCTCCCATCGCCGCGCACATCTTTCCCCCGGCTCCCCCGATTTTTTTTAGCCTAACCAATTGCAGGTACCCGCACCTCGCCTGAGCTCCACCTCCACTCTGCTCGAAGAGCAGCTCCGCCGCGCCTCACCACGCGACGTCGCCTCGCAGCTCCGTCACCTCTGCGCCGCTCTGCCTCACGCTCGCGTTCCGTCATCCTCGCGCAGGGGTGCCGCCCGAGCCCTCCACCGCCTTGGCTGGTCTCGGCCACCACCTCCGCCGCGAAGACCAGCTCTGCCTGCGCCTCTCCGCTCTGCCCTCGCCCTCCTCGGCCGGTCGTGTGTCGACCGGCCCAGAGCCTCCGCCGTGCGGCCTCTCCACCGTCGCTCCGCCCTTCGTCGCGACCCAGGCACCGTTGGATCGGGCAGCCGAGCCCCAGATCCAACGACTGAGAGCTTGCTACGCGCCCCCCCCGAGGCTCGGCCCCTGCCTCGAGGCTCGGGGCCCCGAAGCTCCAGTCGCTGCCACACAGGCTCAGGATCTCCGAGCCTCACCCGAGCCACAACTTCCGCCCGAATCTCAGGCTCGGGGTTCCCGCGCCTCAACCTCGTCTCCAGGCCTCCTATGCGCACGTGCTGAGCACGTGCGTCCAAGGAGAAATTGTAGTGAAGCCCCCGCGAGTTTCCAGTATTACATATCTACCCCCCGCCTGGGTAAATTGCAAAGGAGCCCCTCCGGAATTGCTAAATTACAGATAAGTCCCACAGGGACCTTTTGAAGAAGAAAAGTTTATTTTATTTACAGTTTAGTCCCTGTAAAGTTCACTTTAGCATATCTTTCTCATACGGACTCTGATTTTAGCGTACAATATGTCATTTTGAAGCTATTTTCATGCTCTACAATTTAACATAGCTTGTTATCAGATCTGAGGGTGTTTACTGGATATTATCATTTGTGAATCTTTGATGACATTTGCAGGCTAATTTTTGACTTATTGATGCTGGGGATTTTGACGATATTATTTGCAGGAATTTGGATGAGTATCTTTATCTGATTAAGCCTTCATTGATAATTTAGATTTCACAAGGGATTATCTCAGATCAATTCCTCTAAAATTATTGCCGATTATTTGAGGAATTGAATCAAATATATTTGGAGTCCGGATACTCTGCTTCACTATTCTGATTATTAGTTGCTTATTAACCTGAAGCAACGAGTCAAGATCAATCCATTTTGATTTGTGGTTAATTTTACGGAATTAAGATCATATTATTTGAGGATTTAATATGTTTAAAAATCACAGATGCTGGGCATGGTTCTCTCAATTTTATTTTATTTGCATCACATTCGCAGCTTCATCATTGCATTATATATTTTTGCAACACATAAATTAATCGAGCATTTATTAATTATTTAATTTGATTTAAGGCTACGCAACTAAAAATCACCATTTCCTGTGTTCGATCTTGGTAAACTTACCAAGTAAAAATACTCTACAACATTCAAAGATTGTGGTTTTTGATCGACCGAAATTCACTTCCTATACTACAATTACCTATTATTAAAGAGGTGAATTTCGCGCTCAGCAGTAGCGTCGTCGTTATGTTGCCCGATCGTTTGCTCATGGATCTCCGTCTCCTTCGGTGCGCCTCGCTCATGAAGAAGACGTCGGATCTCGTGTGTCGAGATCAGGAGATCCGTTGCTTGGATCATCAACGTGGATTGCGAGAAGTACGTGTTTCATCAACACGCTCGTAAGCGTCTCCTCCGTCGGATCGGACTTGAGACATGAGGTCTTTTCGTTTAGAGACTCGATCGCAACCACGCTTCAAGAGGTACTCATATTACTTGTTTGTGGTTTAGACAAAATGATCCGAGAAGTGTTCTTGGATCATGTGGTTTCGTCACATGAAAATTTTTTTAATTTCCGCTGCATAGAACAACTAGTCCGACTAGTCGTTCCTCGTCGTATTCGATACAACACTCACACTTCTGTGATGCGCTTGAGGATTATCCCATATCCTTCAATGATGGCATTACAATAATATATTAAGAAGTAGTTGAATCCATCGATAAAGAAATTGAATCGAAGATTTTTTTAGAACCTAACCATTAGTCTTGTGAGACCATACTTCGTAAAGATTTGTTGTATCACAGTGCAAGTCTCAAAAATGTGCTCGTAGTTTTCCGCATCAGAATGACAAAAATAACATTGGTTGACAGAAGAAATGTTAAATTTATAAAGCATGTGTTGAGTGTTTACTTTGTTATGTGCAAGAAGCCAAATGAAGTAGGATATTTCTTGGGTCGAATATTTTAATCCAGAAGGTTTGATGAAATTTTGAGGAGACTTCTCCTGAAACAAATGACGAGTAGGGAAGTAGCATAAGTCCTTGGTTATATTTCCCAGAGCAAAAATGAAAGGCTATCTTATTGTGTTGAACGCCTTACAAAAGTCGATTTTTTTGTATTATGGCCTTGGTGTTTGATCTACTCCAATAGTCTAGTATTCCCTAGGCCACCGTGAATGCAACTGGCGATGATCTACCCGTGAGAAAAGCACATTGGGTAGGGGGCATATTCTCTCTTAGGGTGGGAGCAAACCTGTTTGTTAGGACCTTTGAAATGACACGAATTGGAAGACTGATTAGACTAATGGGTCCACACATGTAGATGTGAATGTCCTCCACATCTACATTACTCAATTGGTACTTTACTTGCAATTTTGCCCCACCCATGCACGACAATGTCCATACAACCTCTAAGCAATGAACAATTTAAATCTCACTTGAAGGAAAATGGTCGTGCTCAATATATATGACCATGCTCAATAATTGATATATGCAAATGTTGTTGGAGGAGGAACCAACATCTAAAGAAGTGAAAAGTATCCCAAGAGGCTCCAAAGTGGACTGCTTGGACATGTATGGAAAGATATGTTGAAATGGCGCATAGAGCGATAGAAAATGTTTAATCCAATATGTTTTTGCTTTTTTTTAATTTTCAAAAGAGTGAGTTAAATAATCTGACTTACAGACGTTTAACAACAAATGATTGGTTCAGACAACTCTTTAAAGAATTGAAATGGAGTTCATAGGGTGAAATATAATAAAGATAATAGTGTATAAAAGGATAATGGGTGCATTTAAACAGTAAATCACAACAATAATGCAAATATAACCACACACTCATTGTTTTCTCAATAACTTATAACTTGTTGTATTTTACATCTAAAATACAAGAAGTTAGGTGGTCCAATCCTCACCTCAACAATGCACGAGTATATTTATAGGAAAGGGTGAGGTGCTTTTCCAAGAACATGTACACCTAATTGGCCTCCTAATCATATGGTACAGCCCATCATGTTATTGATCGATCTTCTCAAGTATCACATGGGTACTAAATTCCATGTGGGGTGTGGTTATCATATAACATTTCAGGCTTCAATATTATAAATAAGCACGTGCGAGAATTTATTCGATTAATGATGTTTCACTCAGGGGGCATTCGGTTCAGGAATAAGCAGGAATAAGGATGGAGAATAAGGATTTATTCTCAGTTCGGCTAGAAAACTAGGAATAAGGAGAACAATGTGAAATAAGTGTAGGTAAGGTGGAATACAGATATGAACAATGGTGAAATAAGGTGAAATAATTTGTCATGGATGGGAATAGTCGTACTCTGTGTTACTTGAGGTATGCCATTGACTTATCCACCTCTTTCATTATGTTAAAGTGGCATATTATTGTATTCCAAACCATCATTTCACTTGCACTTGGAATCTCATTAGAAGCGCATTTATACATACAATTCATAGTTAGGCAAACATTCTAAAATTTGTTGTTTTGATGGCCATCATATTGTCTACCACCATTGATTCGATTCTTTTCCTATACGGGGTTGATGGGGCAGTGACCTCTCTAGGAAAACTCTCATTGTACATCCTCTATATTGTATTCCCTGCAATAGTCATAGCTATTGGCATAGAACACCCTCCAACTAAAGCATGCCATTGTTAGAGCTTCATCCCATGTTTATTACTTGTGATTCGTATACTATCTTCTTAAATCTCCCATAGTTACAATATTATTTTTATCTGAGGTCCATAGGGTCATTAAAGCCCATTGTATTGTTTATCAATGTTTGTAGCTGAGCTCATTATATTTTTATCTAATGTAGCCTTGGATTATCACATATTATCATTTGTATTAATATAAATTAGCATCATTGATGAACCTCGTATTCATCATGCTAAAATTGGTTAATTAAGCTATGTTCCCCAGATTTCATGTGCATTTAATCATTAATAGAACATCATTTACATACATATATGTGTAAATAATATTCGCATTTCATTATGCATAATTGCATTAAAAATCCTAAGTGTAAATGGGCCCAAAAAGTTGCTAACTTCTCATATTTTTAATTAATTCATCCTAACTCCAATTGACTTGAAACCACCTCCATTGTGTATATATTACTAACAAGAATAAATAAAAAGTACAAAAAATACTAACTCAAATAAGTATCAAATAATCTCAAAGTCTAATTTCACATCTGACGGACTAAAACGTGCATATCTCCCTCATACAGTGTCTGATTTTGGTCTACTCACTTTTAAAGTACTCCATTTTCAAATACCTTCAAAACAAGACTAATTTTGTAAAATTCGAAACTCATATGTGAAAGTTGGGTTTTGGGCCTCTTTTGCGCATTTTAGCTTTTTGCGATTTTTGACCTGAGTTTATATATATAATTAACCTTTTAATTGTATTTCTTCTTTATTTGAGTTCTTTGATGAAAGTTTTATTGAACGACATAAAAATCCAAATCTAGATTAAAACTGAAATTAAAGAAACTGACCGTGTCCAAGTGTCCGTTGTGAGTCTGTATAAAAGTTGCCTGTTTCGTACTTCTATTTTATTTCCCTATTTTCTTATTTACTAAAAATCCAGAAAAATAGATTAGTGTGTAATTAATTTTCTCGTATTTTATCGTATTTTAACTAGAATTTTTATCCTCTTTTAAAATCACCAAAAAAATTACAAAATCCCAAAAAGCCAGTTTTCTATACACATGGAGAACCACCAAAAATATCACTTTGTACAAATGATCTCTTTTAATCTTGGGTTTTTCATGAAAGTTGTAGATTTCATCGAGACGAACAACTTTTGTGAAACAAATTTTTGATCCGAGGTTTCCTTCTATTTCTTTTCTAACTTCATTCTTCTTTATTTTTGAAATTTTTTGGGGTGACACGTGGCAACCCCTTAGCGTGCCACGTGGCACCCCATCTCACCCCTAAACCCTATCTTCTCTATCTCCTAAGTCACGTGCCGCGCACGTGACCGATCTTCCACCCTGGTCACGTGCGAGGTACGTGACCCGCACCCCTCCCCTTCCTTGGCCATTGCGCCTCATGCGTAACGCCATCGCCGCCCCGCTCCGAGGCGATTGAGGCCACCAACCTCGATCTGATAACCACCACCCCCTTCCCCCGACCATCAATCCTCCCTTCCAGCCGTTACACGCATCCTCCTATAAAGCCCAACCTTCGTCGGTCATTTCGATCATCCACCATTATCAGACTTTGCCTCCAGCCCCGTTCTTGGCCCAAGTGACAGTAGCAGCAAGACCTCCAACGAGTCACGACGAGACTAAATCAGGTGTGATCCGTGGTTGCTTCCCCAGCCATGTAGCAGCTTCTATTGAGCTGCAAAGCTCGCCGCCTCGTCGAAAGGTTCAAGCAAGAACCTTGAAGATAGTCTCTGCTCCTTCCCAGGTATACCCTTCCTCTCTCTATCTCTCTCTCACCTTCGTATCCCATACCTCTGCCTCTGGCCTCGCACAGGCCGAAGCCCCACTCCTCCCAACCCTCAGGCGAACCCACTTTCTCCTTGCCCATCGCCATTCAACCACTCTTGCTCCGCTCGAATCACTCTCCTCCGATTCCTTCGTCTTTGTCGCATAAAACCCATACCCACGATCAAGCTCGCAACCATCTCCGGTTTCCTCCATCTTCCCTTCTACCTCCCAGCACCCCCTCCTGCCTCGCAAAGGATGGAGCATCAAAGCTCCATCTCTACCACCTCCGCAGGAGCCCTCGTTCCCTGTTCTTTTTTGTGTTTCTCTAACTCCCTGCAGGTGCTCGTCGTTCGACACCCTCCGCCCGACCGCAACTCCAATCGCCTGCAGCCCCAAGGTGCACATCCGCCATCCGCCCCGACCTCCCTCGACACCCTCCGCCTGACAACCCTCCTTCTCCACCTCGCGTCGTGTGTCGACGGGGGTTCGAAGCTTTCCTCTCCTCGACTGCCTCTCGACACATCCGATCCGCCATCTGATCCTCGTCGCCACCACGAAGAACAGCTCTGCCCTCGTCTCGATCCAGTCATGGTGCACTGCACCCGCCTTTGCAAGCAGCCAGCCGTTGGATCAGGGGATCCAACGGTCTGTAAGCCATCACAACATCCCCCAAAGCTCAATCCGAGCCTCCACCGCTATGGGACCGAAGCTAATGCTTGGGTCTACCCAAGCCTCGCCAACCTGCCACGACCCACCTTGGCGCCTGAGCCTTCGGACGTACGTGCAAGGCATGTACGAAGGGGTAAATTGCGTTGAAACCCTCGGAAGTTCTAGATATTACAAAAGCTCCCCGCCGCCCCAGGTCACGTACCGCTCATGTGGTGACTTGAACATTTTTCATAAAGGCCCAAGAGGGTTTATGTTATTGCAGATAACTCCTCCAAGGACCTAATTGAGAAGAAAACTTTTGTTTTTATTGCATTTTAGTCCCTGTAAATTCATTTTATTATATCCTGCTCATTTGAATTCCGATTTTCGTGTATAATATGTCGATTTGAAGCTATTTTCATGCTTTTTATATTACATATCTTGTGGACAGGTCTGAAGACATTCATCATGGATTATTATTTAAGGATTAATTTCATCTTTACATGCTTTGTTTGGCATTTTGTACTGATTAATTTGAGGAGAATTGATCTATTGCAGGGGCATGTTCGAGGATAAATAATTGAGTTGTTTCCTTATTACTATCGATATCTCTTTTAGGATTAAATCACATGACAAATTAAGTCGTCAGATACCCTTGAAAATTATCATTGAACTCTTTATTCGCAGGGTTATTTAGCTAGTGATTGATCTTATACCCCACAGCTTGGGTTTTATCTTGATAAAATATTTCTTGAAGTTATTTGATCTGTGATAGTTTCGAGGATTAATTGATAAATTTATTTGAGGATTGAATTTTATAAATCATAGATCCAGTTCTTTATTCTCTCTATTTATTTTCTTTGCATCACATATTCATCATTATATTGTATTATAGTTTCCCACACATAAATTAATTGAGCGATTATTTAATTATTTAATTTAAAATCTCGCAACTAAAAATCATTGTTCCTTGTGTTTGACCTTGGCAGACTTGCCAAGAAAAATTCTCCACAACATTCAAAGATTGTAGTTTTTGATCCATCAATTTTCGCCTCCTATAATACAATTATAGATTGGGATAATTACACCCATAACCCTGAGTAATTTTGCAATAACATTCATAACCCGGCATAATTGTGAATTACATGAGAAACCCTGAGTAATGCTTAACTCTTACATGCCATAACCCCGTGTTACATTCCGTTCGAGATACTCGTTATGTTTGACGGTTTCCATTTGAAAAGACAAAACTACCCCTGAAACCCCTCCTTATTTACAGAGCATGCCATCTCTTCATGCCCGCCTCTCTCCCCCGTACTCCAAGCAGCTCGCGGTGCCGATGCCCCCACCCCCTCCCCGTGGTTGAAGCTCCGTGCTCCAAGCAGCTCGTGGCACCAATTCCCGCCCTGTCCGATGAGCAGCTCCCCTCTCTCCCTCTCGCCGTCGTCGATTCTCCTCTGCACCCCCACCCCCCGTTCCTGGTCTCGAAGCCATCCCCGCTAGGTCGTCCCCGATCCCAAAGCCCCCCCTCCCCCCGCCGCTCGTTCCCTGTCTCGCCCCCCCTCCTGCCATCCTCGATCTCGAAGCCCCCGATGCTCGTCCCCTGTCTCGGATGATCGGATCCCCCCTCCTGCCAGCCCCGATCTCGAAGCCCCTGCCGCTCGTCCCTGTCTCGGAACCCCCTTGGCAGGTCGTCCCCGATCCCAAAGCCCTCCATGAACCCCCCCGCTCGTCCCCTCTTGAACCCCGCTCCTACTCATCCCCTGTCACGAAGCCCCCCCTGCCGCCGCCGCTCGTACCCTCTCTCGAACACCCCGCCCGATGGCTGGCCCTTGCCGCCTGCTAGAAGCCCCCCTGTCGAAAGCAGCCCCCGTCGCCGAGCCTTCCCCTCCCTGCTCCAGGCCCCCGTCGAAGAACTCCCCCTCCCGCGCCGACCCTTCCTCGCTCCCCACCCCGCAGAGCTTCTCCTCCTGCTCGAAGCTGGCCAACGACCTCTCCTCCATCCGAAGCTCAAAGCCCCATTCACTCCCAACCAAGCTTCCAAACCCTCCCCCACCGACCTGCAACGGCTCTCCCACCGGCGCCGCTCCTCCTTGAACCCCTGTGCCCTGCTCGAACGCCACCAGCCCACCGACATTTATTTTTTTTCCTTTTAATTTTTTTATTTGGCTAATCCTAGCCGTTAGATCATAGTTTGGTTAGATAAACCAACTCATATGGTTGAGTTAACATATTAAACTAACGGAGGGTTATGTGTGTGAAACGGAGTAACTATTCGGGGTTTCACATGTAATTCGCGATTATGCAGGGTTATGAATGTTATTGCAAAATTACTCAGGGTTATGGGTGTAATTATCCCTTATTGATTATTAAAGAGGTGATTTTCGCGTCCATCAAATGGCGTTGTTGCCGTGGATTAAAACCCATTGTATTGTTCCATTGTTACAATACTGTTTTTATCTGAGGTCCATAGGGTCATTAAAGCCCATTATATTGTTTCTCAATGTTTTTAGCTGAGCTCATTATATTTTTATCTAATGTATCCCATTCCCGTAGCCTTGGATTATCATATATTATCATTTGTATTCATATAAATTAGCACCATCCAAGATACGCAAGTGGGATCATGCAAAAGGTTCCAATTTACATTTTATAGGTTTTTCTTAGCATTGATAATCCATAATGATGTAGGAAAGAACAAGCAATCAGTCGTGGAAAGATGCGTGAAGCATGGTGCTAGAAGAAGTTCAAAAAACATACAAGGGCCATTGAGGTCCGATACTTGTTCTTATATTCCAATAAGGTCTAAAAAGGCAGATGGGAACTGGGAACAATACAGGAGAAGCAAGTGGTTAGTCCTCGGTGACGAGGAAAAATGATCAGTCCGGACCAACAATCTCTAACCAAGCTTATGTAAACTTGGGAGACGATCGACACGAGCCATTGGGAAACTTATGGTCAACCGAACGACTTACGATCATATAAGCAAATTCATCCGTTTTAACAAGGTATAGATCTATTTTTTAATTGCCTTATATAAACTATTAGGTATGTTAGAGGCATATGCATTGACTTATAGCTGGTTTAAGTTGACTACATGTCTTGTGACCAAGGAGAATCTCGTAAGTCATATTTAAAATCACATTAGCCTACCTACAAAACCTCGAATGCGAAGTTCACACATGCCCATCGACTCAAAGCCATGGGGAATCGATTTATAGGGCCCCAATCGTCTTAATAAGAATGTTAGATGACTGGAAGTAAGACACTATCTGTAACGTCTTGCCCGAAGCCTGCTCCTTTATTGGGGATTGCTGGCCTAGCCAACCTCTTGGGCTTGGACCCCAACTGGAGCCCTTAACCATAACCCAAAATGCTTAAGCTCATATTTTCATTAATTTTCCCAACTACTTCCAAGCTACTAATACACTTTGTGATTACTATATGTGTTACTATGTGCGGGGTACTACAATCACCTTCACTTATATTTGCAGCATCCTCATTGTGTAATGCCCCGTGGCCTATTCCCAGTAACAATGTCGATCGCCTCTTGGGTAGCCATTTCCTCCTAACTATGTAGTAGGGGTTGCTTCACCTTTTGGGCAGTACTTTCCACTATTAGAGAAAATATGCACCATTTGTAATGTACGAGCCTCTAAACCTGCTCCGTTATCGAGGATTATTGGCCTAGCCAATCTGTTGGGCTTGGGCCCAACTGGAGCCCTTGACCATATCCGAAATTCTTAAGGCCGGATTTCTAGTAGTTGCCCTTACTACTTATAAGCTACTACCATACTCTGTGATTACTAGGTGTGGTACTATATTTTGGGTACTACAACAACTAAAGACAATTCAAACTGCGAATTCAAGTCAACTCTTCAGGTTCCTAATGGACTTGCATTATGGTAAGATGACTTCCCTTTGCTCATTTTCGACTTGGC
Source organism: Ottelia alismoides (assembly GCA_037367405.1). Classification (NCBI taxonomy): domain Eukaryota; kingdom Viridiplantae; phylum Streptophyta; class Magnoliopsida; order Alismatales; family Hydrocharitaceae; genus Ottelia; species Ottelia alismoides. The sequence goes on along the minus strand of JAZKJV010001091.1, from coordinate 943,442 downwards.
AGTGACCAACTAATCTACTTACATTTGTGTAAGTCGACTAATCATTGGAAAATGGTTGGGTTGGCTAAACAGTGAAGTCGCCTTACCACAAAGTAAGTCGACTTGGCCGTATGCTATAAATAGTTCAAACAAAACATAAAATTAAGAAGAAAGCTCGGTTTTAAACTAAAATCCGAAGCAATTACACCATGTAAAACACCTAAATAACTAATCAATGGTATAACTCATAAAATGTGCATACATTGGTGTGGATCGTCAAATAACATCAAAAATTCACTAATTTACATGCACAAAAAATACACAGAGTTACTTACAGAAAGTCTCACGACTGTATACTTAAAAAAGAATTTTCATAGTAAATCAAATCGCACCCAATAATTAGTAGGGTACGAGAACACACCCAAAATTCACTAGGATAAGCAGTATTATTGAACCAGACGAAACAACAAGCAGTGAAACCAAAGATAGCTAAAGCACCTAAACTATAAGACAAGTAAGCCTCTCCAGACCATACAAGTGCACGGCGAGCCCATGCAAAAGGTTTGGTTAGGATATGCCAAATTCCATCAAGTACACACCCCATGCGTGAAAAGAAGTTCATGAGTGGCTTGTAGTTTAAGGGCTTTACCTTTGTCTTGAGATTTTCATCGTAGAATAACCATGTTTTTCAAGCTCCCCTTCCCAACAATCCTTCAAGCCTAGAATTACAATAAGATGCACCATATTAGATTCATGAATATAATACCATTGTGGTCAATCTAACATAGATAGAAGACTTACCCTGGCCTTATTTACATGGGTAAAAGCTCCTCCAAGCCAACCAACATCCTCGTCTCCTTTCTCCCACACACTTTTCTCCAAAATAAAAACTCCTTTTCTACGCTTCTCCCTCTGTAGTTCCAAATGAAATTAAAGAAATATTGGTTGCTATTTATAAAACCCATACATAATAAACTTTGATATTTGTAACCTGCAAATTCAATTTCTTTAGCATACATGGCATTGTACTGCATTTGTGATCAAGATAGCGGTTGCAAACACCACTACGATATCCGAGCTAGTTTCACAAGGAATGCATGCTTGAGGATTTAAAGGGTGGAGTTTTCCAGTGATGCGAGCAAAGAAAGATCTCAGTCTACGTACGTCTGCAATCTCCCCAATTTTTGCAATGGTTGTTGATTTCGCCAAGTTATCGCATGACAACTATGGTCTCAAAATTAGAGGAAAGCATACCTTACTTTTTAAGCATTGTTTGTGAAGAAGTCATTTCTGGGCAATGGCATAAACATTTTAGAATTGTCAAAAAGTTACGGTGGAGGTTGAGCATTCAAAAAGGGAAACAACTAGAGGAAAAAAGTCGTGTAATAAACATCCTAAGTGGTTAATCAAGGGATGGTGATGCAAAGGATGTTGCATCAGAGTATGAAAACATGTGTTCCATGAATAATTATCATCGCATATCATATACACAACATAATGGAGCTTGCTCTCGTGATGGTTTATTGTCGGTTGAACTTGTTTTATTTGTAAAATATATTTTGTCCAATAATTTATTTTACTTATGGATCATGGTTTCCATTGACAGTGATGCTAGCCACGAAGAGTACACTGGTATCAACGTTTGAACATAATTAGTAGCCACTAACCTGGCATGATAAGACTTCCATCCTTGCACCCATTCAAGGAATTGGTGTAATGGTATAAATGACCATATGATACCCCATAAACATGAGGTAGGACACGACGGGTCAACTTCACTACAGACGACAAACTACGTGAAAAAGCAATGCGAAAAAGCATTGCCATTGCTGACTTTCTCGACCATGATCAAACTCACTTTATTGGCATCATTTGAGGGGTATGGGGTCGGGATTGACCATAACTTGTTACACCACCAATATTAACTTTATCCAAAAATATCTTATGGATTACGAGTCATGGTTTGAGTTAAGACGACACAACTCGTGTGAACCGAGGATGCAACTTTCATCGACTCGATGGATCAATCATGCGTGAATACGACGTTTATAAGAGGGATCCTCATACGGCTTGGATGAGGCTGCCTTAACACCGTGCTGAATATAACAATTCCAATAGGTTATCCTTGCTAAATCGACGATAAAATTTGGACGAGTTACATGAAGATACCCTTTATGACAGTGACAAGTGAATGCACAAGGGAAGTCGAGTGTCAATGCATGACAAGCACGATTTATATCAAAGTTCATAAGTCAGTCTGTCTTTATTCTAGCTTAATGATGTGCATCTCCTTAAGAGTGGAAAGCAACATCTTACTTGAATCGACGTGTATGTTTTGGCATTCTACAGGTCTTTCTAAGGCACATTCCCGCTCGCCTAAACGAAGACCAACCAGGGGGACCATATGAATTAGAGTAGTAGGGTCAAAGAAAAGGTCCTGTTAAGTAGAGACAATGATGGACTCTCTCGTTCTTAGCCCACACCTTTGGGTGAGGTCAGATTGTCAAATACCTCATCATGCATTTGTTTGAATTCATGCACCTATGAAGTTAACATTCGATTACATGACTCACACCAAACTACATGTAAACAATCTCAATTATTGGGATGTAGGTTGAGGATGCATATATTGGACTAATGGATCGGTATTTCTCATCTTTTCAGTTAGATGATCCAGTTATGGAGTACTATTGTGACGATAAGGCAGTGCATGCTTCATTTAAGTTACCCTCCTACTAGACATGATTCTGCTTGTCATCTCCACCTTATTCGGAGTTTGTACTGCATATATGACAACATATCCTATGCAATCGTCATATATTATGGATGTTGTTAATGTTGTCTTTGTATGAGCTTTTTTATTGATGTATTAGTTAAAAGAGAAAAACGGGCTGGCCCCAAGGGGCAACCAATATACTGACCCACTTCATTTTTCGGCTATTTTTTTTGTTTTTCTGGAAAATACCATCATGTATTTTCATCACTATATTCCTCTAATATGCCATTCCAATTTCGTCAGAAACAGAGACTCCTATGCCCTCGCTCTAGAACAGATCAATTGCAACAATTTTAAAACTGTTAAAATTACTTGTTCTTGATGGAGAGCATATGGGTCTTTGTTTCTGATGAAACTGGAATGACATATTACAGGGATACAGTGATGAAAATAAATGACGATATTTTTAAAAAAAATTAGTCGAAAAATGAGACGGGTACAACCCCATTTTTCTCTAATTAAAACTGCTACATAAACATGTACTAGTTTCTTATGGAAGTTTCACGTTCTCGTTGGTATTTACATCAGAACTCATAGCATCAATTATATGCGAAGTAGATCGAAATGTCAGCCGTCATGACATTGACCAATACTAACCAATAACTAAATCATAAGTTGATTATCTTCGAATGCAAACAACATATCCCTCAGCCCATGTTTCCGAGCAAACAAGAACTATCTGTGTATAAATATTCGTAGTAGACTACTCATCATCAACTTCCCGCGTTTTTTAACCAAAACCTCCCGAGAGGGAAGTCCCCTAAAATTAAAAAGAACAGGTAAATTAGGGTTTCCCCGACGGGGCCGTCCAATCTGGGGGAGAAGACGACGAAGCTCAAGAAGAAGAGGAAGCCACCGCCGCCTCCGGACATAGACGCCGCCGCCGCCACGTCCGGCGACGGCGACGGTCCGGTGGCGGCGGCGGCGGCTGACGGCGACGATGACGACGGCGAAGCCCCCCCACCGGACCAGGACGGCGCCTCCGGCCACTCTCCGGCCCTTGCTCCGCCTTCCTCCGCCTCGTCCCTTCCAAAGGTGAGACCACTCATCCGCTGGCTTGGAAGCTGTTATGGGCAATGCTGTGAGCATTGAAGATTTCGCGCTCTGTTCCTGTTCAGGAGCATTCACAGGTGGAGCTGGAGCTCAGAGTGCTGGAGGCGCTTGAGATCTACTCGCCATTCAACTTGCAAGGTTCGTGGAAATAGACTCTTGTTTGATTTACGAATTACCGGTTACGGGAGGCGTTGCCCCGTGAAGCAACGGATATGGACGTTTAATTGACGGTTAAAAATTACATTGATGCCGTATTAAGGGCTTGTCTTGTTTCGAGAACATTAGCCAAATGTTGGTGTGCGATGTCCATCTTGGTGACCTCGGGAATAGCAGCCGGAGATTGACATGATCGAATGAAGAATTCTTAAATTTTCGTCCCTCATTCTCATTCATTACACAGTCCTTTAACTCAACTTAATAAGATTATAACCAGCATAAGTATGGCTTATTACTGGACGTAGTGACACATTATTGATTTTGGTAAGAGTTCTATGCCATCCCATAAAAAAGATAGGTGAATTGGGATACACGAATGGTGTGTGTCACCGGAAGATGCGGGCTAGAGTATTATAATAATTTACAATATAAACTGGTGGAATGTTTCATGTTGTGGCTGTTTGGTTATCTTCTGTCCCTAAGGTGCTTCTATTCTTATTAAATTTTCTGCCTTTGGTTTGCGGGGAGCTACAAATGGGTGTTGGCCCTCTGATGTTTAGGGTTCTCTGGAGTTGTATAAGGACAAAACTGGATCAAGCCTTTCACTACAGTTGTTATGGAATAATATAAAGTGAGTTTCTTTCCCACTCTCTGTTTCTTTCTTGTGTCAAGCCGTACTTGAGAATAAGTAGCACTCCTTTTTTCAGATGGCTGGGGACCTTTTGATCCCATTGTTTAGACTTTTTTAAGTGTTGCAGCTTATTGATGTTGGGATGGCAGAAGGATTTTTATTAGGAACCGAAAAATGAAATTTTGTTTGATTTTTTGAAGGATCCTAACCTGATTTAATTTACGTACCCTTCTGGAACTAGAAAGCATCAATGAAAAAAAATTCACCCTCTCATGACTTAGCAAGGGACATACATTAGAGAAAGAAATGCTGTCATCATTAACACTAACAAGAAGAGTACTGACTTTGCAACATTTGAGAGTCCATGAGATGGAGGGAGAGGGAGAGAGGCATGGAGATGGGGAGCGGCGTCGCTTGCTTTCATTGTTGGGGGTGTGGGCACTAGGCCCAAGATTACCACAGTTTGATACATTGATCAGAAGGGTTTCATCTATTGCCAAACAGGTTGCCTAACGTGGGCTGATTTAGCAAGAGATGGTTATTTGGTGATCCCAATAGACCCCGAAGTTGGTGGGTGGAGGGAAGATTGCTTGGCAATGGCCACATGGAGTGGATGGTGCTCTCTACCGTGACATAGGGGAGGCAGTGACATTAGTACTCGATGTCATGGTGGGACCCATATTCCGAGAGACCATTGTATACATTTGGACGGATCAATGATGCCACGTCCTTGGGCCTTTTCAATGGCCACACATCAGTGGCGAGGTTGCAGCGGGCGGTGACAATGAGCGGAAGAATAGAAATCACGAGAAAGGAAGAAAATCGAGAATGAGAAAACACGTTGGTAATGCGGGATCTTATGCAGAGAAGTGCAAAGATGCGTAAGAAGAGACATATAGGAATCAAGAAGATGAGAGAATACCAAATTTCACGACTTAAATATTTTCCCTAAAGACTCCAACATGCCCTTTATACAGTGGTGGAATGTATATCAAAACATAACCTTACCAACTGTATGTTGACTCCTAAAAAGAATCGATTTAAATAACTAAATCATCTATACTATTTTCAGAGATCTTAATTGATCTCACTTTAGCGAAATAAAATAAAAATATCAATAGCTCAAATTGGAAGAAAAAATGCAAGAAAGCTAACAAACCCCAATTTAACCATAATATGTATTATTGTGTTGCATCAAATTGCACCACAACATCTACTAGAAAGCATAGTTGATGCAAGTAGGGATATGCGATTGATGAGAAGTGAGAGGGATGCCATTTGACAATGGTGGATCATGGCAACGGTTGATGGTGATTTGGGATGGGAAGCATCAGTTGAGGAAATGTGAGAAGAATAAGCAAAATGTTCTTTTTGCAAGCAAAATGCTTAAGCTGGTGAATAAGAAAAGATGGGGAAAATGGTTGTATCACCCATCTTCCCCTTGACCTCACCTACAGATCAATTGTTGGGGACTATATGCAACTCCAATCAGTCCATGTAAGAGGGTGGTCGGCACTGAAGCATCAAATGGAGGTAGGTATCTCCCTGACAAAGAAATTCTATGTAGGAACCATACAAGAGGTCATGTTAGTATGTTACCCACTCAGAATCTTTTTTTTTTTTGAAAGGAAAAAGGACGTTCACCACTAAGGTGGCTGTCGAAAACTTCTTCATTTAGTAATTCACAAGGTTACATGTATGGCTAAAAGTAGACAAGATAAAGCAAGTTACAAAGACCGCAACTCATCCATCAGCCCGGCATGTTCTCCATCATTCTTCACATAAAATCTGTTCTACCTAATCATCACCACCTTCTTCGCCAACCAAATAGCCCAAGTCACAATAGCAACTTTAGCTTTATCCTTCTTGAAACTATGCCACTTCAATCCTACAGAATCCTAGAAGCTAGAAGAGTACTCAGTAGCAACTTTAGAGTTCGTACACTTGAAGAAAAGGTGATCAGTATCTTCGCTGCCCAATGCATAACGTGCACAAATGGCATTGATGCGTTGAAACAATTGAGCTGTCTTATTGCAGTTATCACCCTTCACGTCTTAGCAATCAAAGAAAGACCATAATCCTTATAGGTACCTTCCATTTCTAAGATCACTTACAATCAACAAACATCCCTATGAATCAATACCACTGTCACAGCCAGAGTCTTGAAGGTTTTCGTAATTGAGAATCTGCCATCACACCATCACTAGTGATCGTGCCCCAAGGAAGGGCCATCCATTCCCATCAAAGATTCAACCAATGCCACAAGGCATATCGTCCTTTTGTTAACAACACAACTCGAAAAGGTTGGCAAATATGACTCACCATCCCAAATCGCTACTATATAGACCTCATGATTAAACAACAAAGCAAACAAAAAGGGGAGACATTCACAAAGAGCTCTCACCTTCATCCATTCGTCCTATCAGAAGCAAAAACCACCACCATCACCCAGTACGGACTGCAATAGTGGCCTGACTCCTGGTTTTGGTTTCATCGAGCAAACACCCTTCCAAAACATTAAATGCGAACCTTGTCGGTCTAGGGAATCAACTAGAAGAATCATAAGTTATCTGAACAAGGCATCAAAGTAAGTCATTACTATCAACCCAAATTATTTTTTTGAAGCCATATCAACCCAAATTATGAGAGACCCAATGATTAAAAAGCGCCTTTTTTATCTCATTTAGGTTAATAACTCCAAGCCCTTTATCAACCTTTGACATAGCAACAATCTTCCAGTCAACAAAAGAGTATACCACCGAAGTCACTCGAAGAGGGCTAGAGCCTAGAAACATTGCCTTATGATATACTCAAATCTCCCTCTAACACTAACATGAAGAAGTCTGGAAGAGAGGAAGAAAATGGGGATGCTCGAGAGTGTGGAAGAGAGGAAAATAATGGGGATGCTTGAGGGAACATGCTTAAGGAACACCAATCTACCCCCTCTAGATAGACAAGAGGAATTCTACCTCACCAATCTCTTCTCCAGCTTCTCAATCATGGCCAACCAATCAACTTGCCTCCACCTCCAACTCATCATTGGAAGACCAAGGTACTGCAACGGCAAGCATGCCCGAGGGACCTCATCTATGCCTCACACTGCGAGACCTCTATACTCAAAACAAAAGGCATATTCAGACTTGGTTGACTTGATCCTCAATCACGAGACATGACTCTGAACATATCAAGAATCACGAACAACCACCTATAGCTTCCCTCACTGCCTTCCACAAAAAGGATAATATCATCGATATATTGTAACATCCACAAGGATAACTCCTCCCTTAAGAAACCAAAACAAAACTACTAACTACAATACGATCCACCATCATTGTAAATGTAAACACATTAGACACCAAGATAAAAATAAGAGCAACCAATGTGCAACCTTGATAAACACCATGTTGTGATTGAATGAAACTACCGCGGGTATCTTATTCACCAGAGCAACACAAAAAGAGGACGTAGAACACCTTTTTATCTAGGAAATCCAAACATATGGTAAACTCGATGGGTCAAAGATGTCCAAATAAACCGATAGTCGACGCAATCAGAAGCCTTTGAAAAATCCGCCTTTCAAAGAACCCCCTGAACAATCAGCAACAACATCCGAAGCCATCATTACATATCCCAACAAGAAAGCATTTTTGATGGGAGAAACAATCTGACCAACACTCCTTCGAGCCATTTCGCTAGCAACTTGCAAGAATTAAATATATCACGTTAGACATTGCGATGATACGGTGGCCTTCTACCCTGACAACAACATCCTTCATTGGTAGCAAGAAAATAAAAGATGGATTCAAATGGTCAAATCCAGAGTTTTCTCTGGCGAACTCAGACGCTATAACCAAACATCCGTTACAACTAAGTCTCAAAACTCCATGAAGAAGAAGACTGGAGAGCAATCAGAGCACAAACACCAATCAACGTTAGTTTAAACATCGCATTTCGAAACTCATGCAATTTGAAATCACCAACCAAGGGATCATCCTTCATTGTGGAGATCTGGGTGACCCACATGCCAAGCCACCTACAACCACTAATGTCAGCTGGCGACAAGCCAATATGAAGTGCTTAGTAATTGCCCTAACCACCTCTCTTCTCTTCCCACAGAAGACATCACCTTCCGACAGAAATAAAATGAGGCTTCAATGCCGATGACCACAAGCCATGGCATGAAAGAATCACATATTCACATCTCGGCCTTTTAAACGTTTTTAATGCGATCTCCGCGTCAACTCCACCTCAGCCTCGAGCTTAAAAAAAAAACTCCACCTCAGCCTCGTCTAAATCTCTCACGTCCTCCAACAGATGAAGATGCACAATCTCCTCTTGTACAAAACTATGTCTCTGCCCTCCGTTAGCTTGGTCTCCCTTCTGTAAGCCTTAAGCATATTTCGAAGCGCCTCCAACTTCAAAACCAAACGCCTAGTGGTTGAACCATCCACAAGCAAACTCGTCCAGAAAGCCATCACCACATCATGAAAGCCATCCTTCAACAGTTAAGACTGCTCAGGAGCAAAGACAAGGACCTTTCTTCCCATGTATCCATGCACAACAACGGGTGATTTGACTAGATCGAGAAAGGAAGAGAATGAAGATAATTGGAAATCGCTTCAAAGTCTCGGTGGACTCCTAGAAGCGTTCAATCCTTTACTAGGACAATGAGTTCCTCCGCATACACTTTTTATTCAAGGCATTAAGCGCTTCAAGCGCTGGCTCCTCCACTTCTTCAATAAACAGACTAGAGCCCGGATCCTAAGCACCTCTCCCTTCATGCCTTTTCTTCGAATGCAATGTCACATAGAAATCACCTTGTACATCCTCACCAGGCCCAGAAACTTGGCTCACGCCTCCCTAACCTCCAACTAAAGCTTCATATTCAAAGGTGTTCTAGAGAGACTATACACAGATGACACCAACATGCCAGTATTGCCCTCCGATCAAGGACCACTAAGACAGAATGGGCCAACACCAACTCCTCCACAAAGCAACCCCCCCCCCCTTCAGCTGACCATACCTCTACTAGAGCTGCCAAATGCCAAGACAACTCCGAACTCGGTGAATCGGGGACCCATTACCTATCTCCATTTCAATCTCTTCTGTCTGCTTCCACTGCCATGGTGTTAGCCACATGATGCAGTGAAAGCTCTGGTTCCAAGCTATCCACATGACCCTCTTCCTCAATAGTCTCCACCGCATTAGAGAGTCCCACCCCATTAGACTCTTTCTCCGCTTCACTTGTCTCGGAACTAAGATCGTCAAATTTTCTTCTCTTCATCGAGAAAACTAACATATCCTCATGGGAAACCGCTACCTATTTTAGACATTGAGTCATCACCTGACCATGGGCTAAAGAAACCACCTTCTTAGGAGCGATAATGATAGACTCACCATGAAAGGAAGCTCTACCAACTCTTGTAGTGGTTACAACCACGACCACTTCCATAGATGCCACATATTTAAAGCCATTGATGCATCTGAATTTGACAACGTTTTCACAATTGTCTTGCAAAGTAGAAATCTGGTCATGATTTTTGGATCCACCATGTGGTTGTAGTACCCCATTTACAGGACCTCCGATATTGTTGTGGATACGAGTCTAATTAGCGAACTTGATCTACCAGATGTCCAAGCCATGATGGAGGATCCCCATAAAATTGTGTCCATAAAGCTTTTAGGGGCTCTGGCGGGGGGGATGGAGCGCTGGTGGAGAGCGGAAGTGCAAGCGGGTCCCTCGAAGTCGGGTGGTTCTTCTCTGGCGGGGCTCTCATCGCTCCGGGGAGGGGTGGTGGTGCGAGTGGACATGCGGATGTGCTTGGGAAGGCGGAGCTTGGGGAAGTCGTCGGAGAGGGTTTCTCGGAGGGGGTTGGAGGCGTTTGTTTCGGCGTAGGGGTTGGTGAGAAGGGGAGTGGGGGGCGGGGGAGAGGGGAGCTCGCGGGTCGAAGCGGATACCGTGGTGCTTGGGGGTGTTACTGAGTTGCATGGTGGTGGGGTAGGAGGAGGATGGATGCATGTTTCCCACAAGAAACCAGAGAAGAGATGTTTCAGATGTGGGACTCGGGGGCATGTGGCGTCGTTGTACAGTGTACCCTCGAGGTGCTTCGCTTGCGGGAGATTGGGCCACCGTAAGGCCTCTTGCTGGTTTGGTGCTGTACGTCATGTTGATGGAGTTCCTGTTCGTGCTGCTGCGGACAAAGGCGGAAGGAAGGCTTCAAGTGGGGCCATTGCCGGGCGGGGGCAGCGTACTTTCGCGCATGTAGTCGCGGGTGTTCCGAAGGGTGCAGCTGGTGCCAACGTCAAGTTTACTCCGAAGGTGATGGATACCTACAAAATGCTGACTGGCGTGGTCGAAAAAGCGACTTCTGCCACTATAACATGTGGGAAGGGTGGCGGGAGTGGTAGCAACACCCTGGCGGTGGTTGGTTACGCCTTGCGGAAGTGCATTTCCATGGTTACGGTGAAGGACCATCTGCATGGGTTCCTTGGGTCGCAGTTCACAGGGGACGTCGTGGCTCTTGATACAAGGCGTTGCTGTGCTCGTGGCTTGTCAAGGTTGCAGAGAGATCGTTTAATTCAAAATGGGGCAGTGGATGATGTCATTTGGAGGGATTTTTGCTTTGCGGACGGGGCATGTTCGGACGTCGAAGCGTGCGTGACAGAGGTTCGTGGGGTTCCTTTTCTCTCCAGGACGGTACACTGCCTGGGCTGGGTTCTCCGGCGTTGGGGAGAGGTGCTTGCGGTCATTGATGATGGGTTAACTCTCGGTTCGGGTCATGAAATCACTTGGGTGCTATTGGAGTGTAACAAGGGTTTGGTCGATGGCGCAGTTGGTCGTGTTTTCAGCGAGTCTTTGGAGGTTGGGCACTTCCGATGTAGAGTGGAGATTTCGATCATCGAACCACCTCCTCTGCCGGAGGTTCCGAGGGTGGTCGGCGGTGCCTCGCCTTCTGAGCTCCAGGTGGGCTTCCCTGTGGACGCGTTGCATGGTTCATCCCCGGGATTGATTTGGTACGTCCTTTGGGATTCTCCTCTCGGGTGCTGTGGATGGTATCTCGAAAGGTCGGTTTGTCTGCTGAGGTGGCGGGAGTGGCCCCTGATATCTCTGCGCCTCTTCACTTTTGGGCTCGGACTTCGGATCCCGACCTTCGGGTTCAGCTCACGGATCCTCTCGCGGGTCGGGCCAACTTTAGTGCTACTTTCTTCTCGGGCGGGGATGGCCTTCCAAACGCTCTTCCGCTGCAACTCTCCTCTACTGCTTCGGCCTTCGCGGAGCAGCTGCCTGCCTTGGCCTAGGGGTGCACATGGATCGGATTGGTTCGGATTTTACCTTAATCCATGTCCAATCCAATCTTAACGGATTTTAACTTTTTCCAATCCAATCCATCAAATATCTAAATCCAAACCAATCCAATCCATCGGATTACGGATTGGATCGGATTGGTTCAGATTTTTTTATACGTTTGTATCCCATCTCAATTGTTTGCCCTCTCGTGTTTGTGTTTTATCGCACATTAGCCCTCAACATCTAAATTATGGCTCAAAAATTGGTAATATAGATCGGATGTAAAGAAAAGGATATTTGAAGACCACTCAATCAAATTAAAGTTGAATAACTTCATTGATCTATAATGAAAAAGTTGAAGACCATATACTCAACGTAAAGGATTATATTGGATTTAGAATTTGAGATTCCTTCATTATTTTTTTTTGCAAATGATTTCCATCTAATGATTCAAGTAAGAATAATACAAGTTACTAAATAATGATCCAAAGATAAAAAGATAAGTTACACAAACAGAAAAATGTGATCTTTACAGTCACATATTGATGAAATCCAAGGGAGATGAAACTAGGAGTGAAATATTGAGGTCAAGAGTGAAATGAAAGAGGATCGAAACTAAGAGGGGAATAGTCAATTGGGATTATAACTTTTACAAGGTATAATTATATTTTTATTATTTGGGAGTTTAAGGGTGATGACAAGAGGACTTGTATCCACTATAGATATGAAAAAAAGAGAAGAATCACATTGGTTATTGTCTTATTGGAATGGGTGCACACGCACGTACGCGTGTATATGCATGATGTATGTATTTATGTATATGTTAACGGATTAACGGATTGGATCGGATTGGATTTTCATGATAATCCGATCCAATCCATACTTTAACGGATTTGAAAATTTTCAATCCAATCCGATCCATTAAAATGATAAATCCAAACCAATTCAATCCAATAACATCGGATCGGATCGGATTACGGATTTTATCCGATCCGTGTGCACCCCTACCTTGGCCCACTCGTCTGGGCCGGTGGGTGCCCCCTACGTGAGGCTGCGCTTCTCTTGTGCCTCCGCGGGATCTGAGGGATGGTCTTGTGGCGCTTCGGCTTTGCCTGCTTTGGGGGACCCTTCCTCCGCCGCGTCCGATGGTGTTTCTCCCTCTCTTCCATCTGTGACTATCGTTGAATTGGAAGGTGCTGCTGCTGCTGAAGGAGCTTCTGATAAGATTTCGGGGAAGAGATACATGAGGAGGAATAGGGCTCGGGCGTCGGCCCCCGAGCCTCAGTCTTCCTTGATACTTAAGACAATTATTGCGGCGGCCGCTGGTGTGGTCCGATTGGGGGGGGGGGCAACACGATGTTTCTCTATGAAGATTCTTTCATGGAATGTGCGGGGGTTGGAGGAGGCAAACAAGAGGACTATGGGATCGAGGTTCTTAGAGTGGGGCTGCGATGTAGTCATGTTGCAGGAAACAAAGCTTCAAGGGGTGAACGATGTTCTTTGGAGGTCGTTCGGTGCGGGAGGTGTGAATGAGGTCAGGGCTCTCGATACGGAGGGTTCGGCGGGTGGCTTACTTATTGCATGGAGATCTGCGGCTATGGCTCTTGGCTCGGTTCTGCGGGGGAAGCATGTCATCTCCGTTATTTTGGTATGTGCCGGCTCTTCTTTGCCTGTTGCATTATCTTGTGTCTACGGGCCTTGCTGCCATGTTCAAAGGAAGGAATTATGGAATGATTTGCGGGAGGCGAGTAGGGTTTTCACGGGAATCCCGTGGCTCATAGGGGGGAACTTCAATGTTACCCTTCGTTCGTCCGATCGACCACGTTTCAGGGGTGGTCAGGACCCGGGCTCTTTGGATTTTACTGAGGTCGTGGATTCCTTGGCCCTGGAGGTTTTGGATGCGGGGGGATGTCGCGTACACGTGGAGGAATTCTAATTCTTGCTCCCGTATTGATAGGTTCCTGGCATCATCGGAGCTTCTTGATTGTTTCCCGCTTTCTACTGTGCTTGCTCGGTTGCGGAGCATGTCTGACCACACGCCACTTCTTTGGGATTCTGGTAATGCGCCTGCGGTGAGGGGTCTTTTCAGGTATGGGAGGTGCTGGTTATTGGAGGATAGCTTCAGGGAGTTGGTGGCTTCTTATTGGTCCCAGATGCAGGTTGATGGGTCCGCGGTGTTCAAGTTTGTCCACAAACTCGATTCTTTACGCAAGAGATTGAGCTCGTTCAAGAGGGAGTCGCGGGCAGCGAGGCAAGCTGCAAGATTAGAGGCGGAGGATGTTGTCAGCAGGCTTGATGCGGTGGAAAATGATAGGGAGCTGTCGCCGGAGGAGTTGGCTACGCGTTCGCTCGCTCACAAGCAGATCGCGGCTGAGGATCTCAAACGTGTCACTGAGTGGTGTCAAAGATCGAGGACTACATGGCTAAAGGAGGGGGGTGCTAATGCGGCGTTCTTTCATCGCATAGCTAGCGGTAGGCGTCGCTCGAATGCTTTGCACTCGATAACGATAAATGGCCTTCACGTGGACGGAGATAGGGAGATGGGGAGAGCAATCGCCGCTCACTTCAAGGAGTTCTCGGCAAGGAACATCCCAAGGATTTGGAGGTGGTCGGGGGTTGGGGCTTCACCGCTTTCGCACTCGTTGTGTGAGGGGCTGATGCAGGGGGTTTCCCTGGAGGAGGTTAAGACGGCGGTGTGGGAGTTGAACGTGGATGGGGCTCCGGGACCGGATGGCTTCTCGGTGGCCTTCTACAGGGATTTTTGGGATCTGATTGGCAAGGAGGTGTTGGAAGTCATCGTTGAGTTCTGTAATGGAAATGCTGGGTTCGAACGGATTAATAAATCTCTCATTGTTCTTCTTCCTAAGACCCCGTCGGCCGAGAGGATTGAAGATTACCACCCCATTGCTATTTCTAATGCGCTCTACCTTATCGTGGCGAAGGTTTTTGCTCTACGGCTTGGTCGGGTTCTCGATTCCATCATCTCCCCGCTGCAATCGGCTTTTATACAAGGAAGACAAATCTCAGATTGCCTTACTTTTGCTTCGGAATTGGTTGAGGATTGGAGGAGGGGGGGGAAGACAGGGCATGCTATGGAAAGTTGACTTCGCGAAAGCATATGATTGTCTTGACTGGAAATTCCTTTGGTCGGTTTTGCGGAGGCGAGGGTTCCCGGATGTTTGGATTTCATGGATGCGTCGTTGTGTAACCACAACCTCTTTCTTGATCTTAATTAATGGCCGCCCGGAGGGGGGTTTCTTCCAGCCGCGAAGGGGGGTACGTCAGGGTTGCCTCCTTGCTCCCCTTCTTTTTGTCATCGCTACGGATGTCCTTGCTCGCATTGCCTGCCATGTTGTTGATTGCGGTCTATCGACAGGGTTCTCTAGGGGTGGTTTGGTGGTACCGTTGTTGCAGTATGCTAATGACACTCTTTTTTATTGAGGGGGGCTTCACGGAGGTGTCAGGCATGTCTGTGGCCCTTGACCTATTCAATGAGTTATTGGGGCTTTGCAAGAATGTGAACAAATCGAAGGCGGTCCCTTTTGGTCTATCGGCAGAGGAGACGGACGCTTGCGGTCGGATTTTGGGGTCTGATTGTGGCTCCCTGCCTATTGAGAACCTGGAGATGCCCTTGGTAGTGGGGAGGGCTAGGCTGAGGGAGTGGCTCAAGGTCGTGGAGAAGGTGGAGTCAAGATTGGCTGGTTGGAAGTCGGCTTTCCTTTCTTGGGGGGGGGGACGTCTCGTCCTCCTGAAGGCGGTCCTCTCCTCTATCCCAGTTTACTTCTTGTCTAACCGTCGGTTGTCGAAGGGGATTCGCAATCACCTTTAGAAACTTATGCGGAGATTTTTGTGGGGTAAAAATTGGGAGGTGTCGGGGGGGGGTGTCACTTGGTTGAGTTGGGTGAAGTCACGCGGCGCAAAAGCGAAGGAGGTTTGGGCATGCGGAGTTTGGAGCATGTTTATGACGCTTTCCTTCTTAAGTGGGCCAGCAGAATATGGGGCCCGGGGGAAGATTTTTGTAGCTCGATTTTGCGCGAGATTCACGGTGTTAGTGGGGCGCCTCCTTTGGCGGCTGATCTGGTGGGATCACACTCGCCTTTTTAGAAGGGGGTGCTGGAGGTTTTCTCAAGGTTTATTACTTTGTTTAGGCCGGTGCTTGGTAATGGTGAATCTTTCAGATTTTGGACTGATGATTGGACGGGGGGGGGGAGGGCTTGAGCTCGCGGTTCCCTCGCCTGTTCGCTTTGGCGACTGATAGAACTGCTTGTGTCGCCTCTTGTTGGTCTGATGGTGGTTGGTTCCCGGCTTTCTATTCTAAATTTTCTGATCAAAGGCTCGAGGACTTTCTCGCCTTGCTGGACTCTATTAAGGATGTAGGTCGTCCTGCTATGGGGAGAGATCACTGGCAAGGCCCTAAATGTCGGTTTCGGTCACCATTTTGGTGACCGACCGAACGGAATTTCGGTGGAATTTCGGTCAAAATTCGACCGAAATTTCTGTCATTTTTTGTATTAGGGCCCTCATATTTCGGCCATTTCGGTCAAATTTCGATTTCGATAGGATATCGATATTCGATAGAAATTCGACTGAATTTCGCTGAAATTTGAGGCCTTGATCACTGGGCCTGGCGGAGGGGACCGTTCTTGGCGAAGAAGGCTTATGGGGCGATCTGTAGGCCCCCGCCCTCGCGATCGGAAACTATGGTTCGTGACTGCGGTTTCTTCTGGGGGCTAAGGCTCCCTGAACGGATTGGTTTCTTCCTCTAGCTTTTTCGTAGACAAAGGTTGATGACGAGAGATCGTTGCGCTAGACTACTTGGCAATGTCTCTGACAGGTGCATTTTGTACGACAATGCGGTGGAGTCCCTTGAGCACCTCTTCTTCTCATGCCCTAAGGTGACGGGGATCTAGGAGGAAGCAGCTATGGCTTGGGTTTGCACTTCCGACTTGACGTCCTTCTGTGGTTCGTTGGTGGCCAACAAAGCTAGGGAGAGGCGGGCGATGTGGCAACTTTGTGGGCGGTATGGCTGGGCAGAAATGCAGCTCTTTTTTCGGGACAACGATTTTATAAGGAAAACGTGGAGTTGCACTGTGCATGGTTACTTGATGATTGGGTGTTGTAATGGCTTACTTTATGTGGTTTTTTTTCGTTACCTTTGTAAACTACCGGTTTACCTTATCTATAATTAAATAATTGGGGCGAACACCGCAGAGTGTCTCCCCCTGTCTTTTGGCTTTCAAAAAAAAAATAAAGCTTTTAGGGAAAAGAGATCCTTGAAACCCTATGTTCTCGCCTCCAACTAATTATGTATTCTCCGCCTAAGATTTCTCCCTGAGATTCTCCTTAGATCTTGCTTCCAGTGCTACATTGAACGCCACCATCATCAGTTAGCTGATTGCCCCTCCACCATCTTTGATTGTGTGCTTGTCATATGTGAATCTTGACAATGAGGTATTTTAAAGTGTATCGCACAGGAGGCCTTTATCTTAGCAGCAATGGACTTAGCATTTAGGGTTACGATTTGGGTGGGGACAATAATAAGGGAGAACAAGAAGGGTAACATATAGGAATGAGCATTGGATCAAGTTGGGCCATGCCGACTCTCTTAACTATTTATAGGAGTGCACTTGAAAAACAATGTTTATGGTTAGAATCTAACTCAACTCATTTGATATTTAGCTAGGCTTGTCGACTTGTTGAGTCGTTCTCCACTTTGGAAGTGTAAGCCCACCTTTTAAGCAAGTAAGCTTTTGGGCCACCTACTTGTATAGTTCCCTAGTAAAGGAAGGCTTAAGGATTCACATCAAGCAAGCAAAGCATTTTTCTCGAACTGAATCTTAGATCGGTGTTTGTACCTAGAAGGCTACTCTCTCCTTACTTTCTCAATCTATTTTTTAGTAAAAAGAGGGTATGAAGCCGAGAAAATGCCTACCCTGTAAATTATATATATTCATAGTATACAACAGTTATAGAGACCAAAGAGTCTAAGCTTTTAGCATGCTCTATCACATTTTCCATATACATCGATCCCTCCGGAAGATCAGACACATTCCGAGCAAACCACACAACCTACATGATGGTCGTCACTCGTCACCCATAATTTGGTTGGACTATTACCATACCCAAGTACATCTAGGGACCCCTAAAACTCGCTCCAACCCTTGTCGATGTCCTTTCCAACTGCACCGCTTCCCATACCTCCCTAGCAATAGGACATCCAAAGAAAAGTTGCTCATCGTTCTCTTCATCTATCGAACTACGCTCACAAGTGCCGTCACACCTAAGAAAATCGAGCTCTTCTATCACCAATCATAAAACATTTCCTCCTCAACAACCAAATAAAAATCATGATGCGTAACTGAATTTTCCAACTCCACAAGTCGGTGAACCGATCTGACACCAAAAGCTGATCCAAAACCTCAAAATGGTAGAAAACCTTATATGCTTGTTGCACAGAAAAATACCTCGTGGACTAGGGCCAATGATCAATAGAGCCAACCAATCTCCATCCGACATCTCAGTACAAAATGGAGGTATTCAGCTACCCCCCATAAATATCTGAAAGAGACCTCAGTGTCAGCTACCAGAGCAAAAAGATGCAGAAAATGACCCTGCAAGGGCCCACCTTCAGTCCAATCTTCTCTCAAAAAACTGAAGCTGCATAAAAAATCACCTAAGACATGCTTCACGTGTGCCACCACATGCAATAATATTGAGCAAATCCCCTTTCAGAAGTTGTAAGGCAAATACACATCAACATCTGACCACGAGGGATCATGGGATATCCCGTAAATTGAGTGCAAGCACATGCAGATCGAGTCTGACCCTCCACCCAAATATGGATCACCCACTTTGCCAAAAGTGCATGATTCACGTCCTCAAGACTGCGAATCCCCAATCCTCCTCCATCATCATTATACTTTTCCATCCCACTAAAGGCATCACTGCCTTCTCCTTAGTAGAGGCCCAAAAGTACCGTCTCATGATCGCATCCAATCTCCTTCTCACCCCAAAAGGCAACGTACACGTAGAAAGGAAAAACACCCGGATTGCCGATATAACTGCCTTCAATAATTCTAGTCGGCCGCATCTCGAGAGACATGCATCACGTCGGGTCACCAACTTCTCCATCTTTTCAACTACAGAATACCACTCTGACCTTTGAGTTCTACCACTCACCAGAGGCAGACTAAGATAAATGTCAGGGAGATCCCCTTGTTGCGTTTGCAAGGTACTCTTACAATACACCATCTCATTGCCGCTCATACCAAAAGGCACAAAAGTAGACTTCGTATTGTTAACCTTTAGTTCTAAGACCACACTAAACAACTCAAGGGTAATGGCCATCCCCTCCGTAGCCTTTGTCCCCCCTCCACAAAGAAGATAGTGTCGTCTGCATAGTGAGAAATGAGATTCTACCCATGCAGAAACCTGCTAAGAAGCTACCATTCCTGTCCTTCTCCACCATTCTTGCAAGAGCATCTGCCACCAATACAAAAAGCAATTGGGCCAAAGGGCAACCTTGCCTAACTCCTCGCTGCAGCTGAAAGAACCCACCCTCTTGTTTTCCATTCACCAGCACCACATAAGAAGTAGTCGTCAGACTCATCACACATATCTTTATCCAAAAAATCCATTCGCTCGGGAATCCCCTAAGACGCAGAGATGACCACAAGAAATGCCAGTCAACATAGTCATATGCCTTCGAGAAATATACCTTCTACATGAAACCTTTCGTCCTCTTCATGTACCACTTCGCTATAACCTCAGACGCCAACACAACCCATCCATCATGTGCCGACCATGATGAAAGCTGTTTGTGCAGGATCAATAATAAAGCCTAGCACCTCGCGAAGTCGGTTGACCAACACCTTCATTACGATTAAGTAATCTGTATTAGACAAAGTAATAGGCCACAAATCCTTCATTACGTCTCACCGCATCCTTCTTAGGCAGAAGAAACATGAGAGAGCAGTTGAGCCAATCGAATCCACCATTATTCTGGCGCAGCTCCACCACCATAACCAACATCTCCTGACCCATTAAGTCACAAAACTCCTGAAAGAAGATACCAGGAATTTATTCGGTCTAGGGGATCCATCCCCATTCCGATCTTCCTAACTTCATACAATAAGAACGATCTTAGTAGCTCCTCAAATTGCATGTCAGACAAACGTGTGATATCTCTTCCCAACCATCTAATGCCATTGTTAGGAATACATCTACTGACCTCTAGAAAATGTGATACAAATCGAATTTGCGCGGCGATGAAAAGTTAATATTGATGGTAGATTTTTGATGGAGAAGAAATTAGAGGATGAGATAAGAGAAGAACGTGCCGGTTGTGCGGGATTTGGAGATGAATCACAAAGAGTGCGCCGAGAGAAAGATAGAGACAAAGAGAGATACACTCAATTTTATATCATCTGAACCCTCCTTACAATAGATTACTAACCCCTTTATATAGGAGGGGTGTAATTACAAAAATAGAAAGGGAATCAAATTTAAAATCCGACTTAATTCTAATTGACTCTAATTGATTTGAATCAAAATTCAAATCTATCTCTATCCTAATTTGACTTTAATTTGAAATTCGAAATTCAAATTTAAAATTAACTAACTAATTTTGGAGATCACACGCGATCTCTTTTAAAAAAAATCGCAACGACTCGAATAAACGTAAATAAAATTAGACTCTAATAAATAATAAAACTGAGGCCCTATTTATCAGTTTCGTGGTGCATCAATTCTCCTCCGCTTGAAAAATTCGTCTCATGATGAATTGCTTTATCTTCAAAGCTTGACGATTTGATGGCAACTTTCTTGTTCGCCTCTTGGAAGAATAGATGTGGAGCAAACAGTGGAACCCAGATGGATTTGGTGCAGTGGCTGGAGTCGTCAATCTCATGTTGGAAGAACATATGTGGTGCACATGGCAATGTATCCACGAACTTTGTCCCCTTATTGCGGTGATCGAAAAATTGATGAGGCATGAACAACATAGCCTTCAGAGAACCCGTAATAAATGTGTGGCACAAACCTAGGATGAGGGGAGATGTGGGTAATGCCATAACCCATAGGGTTCTTTTATAGGCAATTCCCACATTCCTAGTTTTAATTGGAGAAGGTAGCATCCCCAATTTTCTTTTTTCAGCCTTTGTTTTAGAATATTTCTGCTCCAAGGGGCGGAATTGTAATTTTCCTACCCCTTCATCTAATGCAATGCCTCTCCAGCTCCCACCAATTTTCATCGTTGAATAAAATTTTCCTGAGGGGTTTCATTGAAATTAACCCAATTAAGTTTCCCATCCCCAATGTCATGTGATTGATTGCTCGAGGGCGAGAAATCAGGAGGCTTGTGCGTCACTCCTCCCTCCCTTCGTTTTGAACAGCGCCAAACCCTAGGATTAGAACTCCAGCCGCGCGACCGGCTTGGGATCGCACAAGGACCGATGCCAAGGGAACGGCGACGGCGAACTGGAAAGGGGGACCTTTGGTGGAGTCGATGGCAGGGGTCTCCACTGGCACAACCCCTTCGTGCGTGATGACGACAACAAGGGAGGTGGGAGCTTGCATGGTTGTAGCGGCGACGAGGTGGTCCCGAGACTGGGAGAAGCTGCTGGCGGTGACTGTTGTGACGACGAGGGCAGTGTGGAATCGCGCAAGGGCATAGCACGCAGCGGTGATGCCAGACTCACCTCGCGACTTCCCCTCGCTGTGGGAGATGGGTTCGGAGCCTCCACGCCGAAGTGCGGATGTCGGGATGTCGAGCTCGACTGTGGCGACAGGGGCTCGGGTTGCGAGTCTTAGGAGCGATTCACGCGGCCGATGGAGGAGTCCCAGTCGATTCTGGTGCCACGGTCTGTGATAGCGGTGATGTATGGGCATCCTGGGTGGCAATGAAGAGGACTTTGGCAGGGAGAGGGCAAGCTTACCTGTGATACTTGCGTCGTACATGGTTTCCACCACATCTTGGACAACAAGTTCACCCTCCAGCAGTTCGAGATTATGGACTTCTCCATCCACAAAATCTACGTCAAAGATGGGCCCTGAGTCTTCCTTTTTTTTATTTTTTGATTGCTCGACAGCCACTTCAACTTCACAGAAATCGATAATTTCATATTCTTCATTCGTACTTTCATCAAAAATCGGCCCCATATCTTTATAGTTTTGTTGCACATGAGTTGCATCAAATAAATATTCTTCGGAACTGAAATACCTTCACTTTCTTGGCTGAAATCGGGTTGAACAGCAAGTGCCTCGTTCTGATTTTTGTTTTTGACGGACGACTTTTCATCGATGGTTGTGTCCAACCATGCTTGGACTTTGAAACTTGATAGGAGGCGATGCTTGAACTTCCTCAAACGCGAACGTGAATCCGAACCATGGAAGATACGACTTAAATCGTATTGCATCCTCCAATATGCGACCAGATCGTTGAATCGTAAGAACGATTCGGTTGCCATGCTCTGATACCACTTGATGCAAATCGAATTTGCACGGCGATGAAAAGTTAATATTGATGGTGGATTTTTGGTGAAGAAGAAATTAGAGGATGAGATAAAAGAAGAACGCGCCGGTTGCGCGGGGATTTGGAGAGGAATCGCAAAGAATGCGTCGAGAGAAAGATAGAGACAAAGAGAGATAAACTTAATTTTTATATCATCTGAACCCTCCTTACAATAGACTACCAACCCCTTTATATATGAGGGATGCAATTACAAAAATAGAAAGGGAATCAAATTTAAAATCCCACTCGATCCTAATTGACTCTAATTGATTTGAATCAAAATTCAAATCTACCTCTATCCTAATTTGACTTTAATTCGAAATTCGAAATTCAAATCTTAAATTAACTAACTAATTTTGGAGATCACACGCGATCTTTTTTAAATAAAATTGCAACGACTCGAATAAACGTAAATAAAATTAGACTCTAATTAATAATAAAACCGAGGCCCTATTTATCAGTTTCGTGCTGCATCAATTCTCCTCCTCTTGAAAAATTCGTCTCCTGATGAATTGCTTTATCTTCGAAGCTTGACGATTTGATGTCAACTTTCTTGTTCGCCTCTTGGAAGAATAGATGTGGAGCAAACTGTGGAACCCAAATGGCTTTGGTGCGGTGGCTGGAGTCGTCAATCTCATGTTAGAAGAACATATGTGGCGCACATGGCAGAGTCGTCAATGTCTCCTCATCGCATCGCCGATGGGACATTCTCCAACTATCTCCTCCCCATCCACCTCATTCGAGTAGATCATGTTCCGTCTCCTATGGTCAGTGGCCATTGCATGAAAAAATCTAGTGTTTACATCTCCCTCATTCAGCTACTTCTGCCTCGACTGCTGCTTCCATTTGACTTTGCGCATCTTGCCTTCCTCCAAAATGATACGACTATAACTATGCCCTCAGACACCTCCTCCTGCAACTCCTCTTAGACTTTGTATAATGCCCTAAGCTTCGTTGCCATTCACTGAGACGCTAACCTTGTAACCTTTGTTTCCTACCAGCATCTCTCAACCTTCTCACAGAACCCCTCCTCTAGCAGCTAGACACACTCAAAATGGAAGATGCTGCCAGGGCGCTGTCTATCATTTCAATCCCAACAGATGGGTGCATGATCCGAATGTGACCTAGGAAGGGCAACCACAGACCGGAACAATGAGGTCGAGCTCCTCCATTCGGTGTATCCAAAACCTCCATCTCTAACTCTCCAACAAACTCCATAAAAGCTGGGGAGCAAGTGTCCAACCCACTTCTGTCGCGTGGCCGATTTGTAGCACAAGTAATGATGTTGATGTCGCCACCAACAAGGCATGCAAAATCTGGTAAGGGTGAACGCACACGAAGCTCATTTGACATCACAGAGGAAAGGGAACCAGTGGGGTCATAGACAGTCGACACCAAGAAAAGAAATCCATCTGAAATCCTTCGCAACGCCACCGGCAGGACCTTGGTGTCATACACCGAATCCACAAGATCCAAGTACTCCTTACTCCACCCCACAATCATACCCCCGGAAGCACCTACAAACAACATAATTTTGTAATCACTAAATTGGAACCCAACCAAGTCATGTATGTTGAACTTGTCCCGACTTTCATACTTCATTTCTTGCAAACATACCTCATCCGCTTTCCAACCATCCAAAAGTGCACCCACCGTTCTCCTCTTGTCTGCTTGGCCAAGTCCCCAAACATTCCACTGACAAATTTCATTTGTCAACAGTGGGGGATGCCCCCACCAACAACACCCCTACGAAAGAAGGTACCTTTCCCCGCTTCTCAAGCATCTACAACTAAAGGCTTGACCTTACCGTGTTTTAGCCCTCTGCGATGATAGTATCTTCTCGCTCCTCTGCTGACATCTCCTCCCCTAGCCTCCACCAATGACACAACAGACAGACACGTCCATGGATCAAGTGGCCATCGATTGGGATGTTGAACAAAAACCTTCCAGCGATCCACCTTGCAGATGGAAAAACACAAATGGCTTAGGCCCTTGAAGCTGAGAGACCTTCCTCTTCTGGATCATAGGGCAAGAAACCATAGCCCCATAAACCTTAAAATGAGAGGTCCCTCCCTCCAAAGTCTTATACGAAGCCACGATCGCCATTGTCTCCTCCTTTCTCACATCGCCAAGAAAGCATGACACATGGACAGATGTAGTTGAGTTCGAGTTGACATTTACGCCAGATCCAAACAAAAAACCAAGGTCTATGAGTGTCGAGTGTCGGGGACAATCCGCCCCAAACATTGGGTCTACCAACCAATCATAGTAAACATCCAATGGTTTAGAGGAGTTCTTCTTTGGACTGTCACACTCAAGAGGCTCATCGAGGAGCAGAGGACCACTTGCAAAAGTCTATGGCACGCATTCTTCCAGCACTAAAGGAAAGGATGTACGACCCAACATGTACACCACATTAGACATCCGCACAACTGTGCACCCTTCAACCACAACCATAGCATTGATGCCCTCTCATGGATGAAGCTCGTCTGAGACGATCTGTACCAACTCAACAACCTCGACTAACGCACTTTGCAAACATTCGATTTGCTGTGAGGTAAGCAACATACCAGAATCCCATAACATCCTATAGATCTGTCAAGGTAAAGCCCAATCCCTGAACCGTGGCCTTTGCCACAACACCCCAGAGATCTGCGCATCGACTGCCAACAGAATCCTCTTTTGTGAGGTTGAGAGGCCATGCACACATGCCCACTCCATCTTAAGGAGACAACATCTCCTAAGAAGTGCTCAACAAAGAATGACCTGAGGCATCTTCCAATCCTTTCTATCAGGTCACCATCATTCACCATAGGAACCAAATACGAGTACTTTTGGCCCGAAGATTCGTTAGTCGCTGTCACCTCCGCCTTCAAAAGGGGGTTTCCCCGAGGTCACAATATCATGTAGAGCCTACAATCCCAACACATGTGCCCCCACACTCCATAATTGAAACAACGAACCCTCATTAGGGGAGCTATTGGACCACCCCATCGAGCCCTATGACATTGAACTACCTTCCACCCCTCATCATCCGCAAAAAAACATCGTCATGATCCTTAACATCTAGAACATCGACAATTGAAGTCCCTGTAGTCATGGCAGTAGTAGAAACGAGCCTTGCAACCACCACTCTAGCCGTGGGAAGACCTCTATCAGCTGGAGGATCTTCGACAAAAAGACCAGAAGCAATAACGCTCGCCCTAGCATGACGAAGAAACACCTGTAAAGGTCCAACAAGAAGAGGACCCTGTGGCGCGCGAGCTAGCATTGGCAGAGCCCCCTACGACCTTGAAGACCTCAAAAATTCTCTATGCGATGCCCCAAGCGGAGCCCCTGGAGCCTTAGGGTCCAAGAACCCCACCAGATGGCTAGGAGGAATTGCATCCCCAATGCGCCTCGATCTCCATTCTCCCCTCACACCTCCACTGGCGGTGCGACTCTGGGGAAAAGCCCCAACATGCCGCCTCTCACCTCATGACCCTCCCAATAGGTGACCCCCATCACCTTCTACTTTCTCAATTTACTAATGATGCAGACCTATTTTTTCATTTAATCAAATTCGATGATTTTTATTTATGTATTTAAGTTATACTATGTACATATCTATTAAAAAAGAGTTAACTTAGATGTTAGGGTGAGTGAAAAAGAGCGAATAAAGGAGAAAACAAGACGAGTGAAGGAGGGGATGCGATGAAAAAAGGGTAAAAGATCATAAGCAACAAAGGTGAGTCATGGGCCATGAGCGGAAGGTTTTGACAATGAGAGAGAGAGAGAGGCATTGTCAATCATTCATCTATAATAGAATGCTATGGAGATTAGCACGTTTTTTTTCACTTTCCGTTGGAGGTTTTTTGCTGCTTCCTCTATGGTGATGATGGCTACTGGCTTCGTGAGTGCCATTGTATGGTACACTGCTTGTGATGTGGACTTTTCAATCATCATTGGTGTGAATGCATAGAGAGATGAGTGTGACAATGATTCCGCACATTAGAAGACTCAACATCTTCAGTTATGAGAGGAGTGTTGTTTAAATCTAAAGATGTGCCTATGATCAGGTCACCATAAGGTGATAAGGATGCAATTTAGATTGGGAAATTAGGCTTGTGCACAAGTGGTTTGGTTGAGGAGAAAACAATTGTAGATTCGAAGTATCCTGCAGTGGTTGCTACATGCAAACCAAGTGACGATGTTCTTTTGAGTGTTTGCTCTTCGTGGAAAGCTTGCATTGAATCTGTGATGCCATATATAAGGTGTGTGATTGAGCCCTCATTCAATGGCGTGCTGTTGGGATAGAGTGGGCAACGACCGCTCCATTGCCGAAATCAAGAGATTGCTTGCCTCTAACAGCACACTTAGCTTACAAATGGTGTTTTTGAGACTACCATTGTTAGTGGATGGTGTGTTATCAAGACCTCGACGTCGTTCCCCTTTGTTCATGTGACAGAGTGGTGGAAGCTATTTCTTTTTTTGAGAGAACAACAGAAGCTATTCTAATAAAACATTGACGAGGATACCTCTAGAATTCCTCATCGTAGTGGTGGGCCATCCCATTGCTAGGATGTCTTTATGCCGAGATTCGTAAGTGGTCGTTGGACATTGGGATTTAAGGCTCTCCCTATGAATGGAAGTTCGGGGGGGGGGTGTAAATTGCACGGGCGACGAACTTTTTTGTTGAAGGAGGTGAGTTATTGTATCTCCCTATGAATGTTGAGTTATTGTATCTTTTCTGCTTGGACTTTGTTAGCTCCCTTCTTCGCTCAGATTATACTTCTTTCTCACGGGATTCAAGATAGGAATCTCACCCTCCATCTTTTTTCAAATTTGAGCATTCTTGGATGTTGGGGGATGGGTTCATAGAGATGTTTTTCTGAACATTGGACAATATGTTTGCATTGTTGTCAAGCTAACAACCCTTAAGAAGACGCTTATTGATTACAAGGAGTTGTGTGTTCACATGGTTCTTTTACGTTAAGAGGCTCATGATCAGATCTCCATGCTAGATAAGGAGAAAGATGAATGGGATATCATATGTGTGGAGAATTATGTTGTTTCCAACATATATTGCAGGGCATTGTAGGTTTATCATTATTGCATTATGCATTTTTTTGATGAAAAGATAGACAAAATAAAACATGTCTTTATTACCTTCTATATCAGGGTACTCAAATGTTCTTATTTTTGTTAAAAAGAGGATCACAAAAGTTTGGAAAGAGATTTCAATTCATGCAAATAGCGAAGCGTATTTTGGAGAAAATGAAGAGAAATATACTTGCATAAGAAACCAATATTCTTGTTTTGTATGAAGGAGCCAAGTGATTACCAACTAAGTTGGGTTGCCATCTAGATTTTATTTAGAAAAAAATAACCACATTACATCGTAGAAAATAACTACACTGCCTTGACAACCTCTTAAAGTTGCAAAGGCACCCAGAATGTTTACAACACCCTCAAACAATACACTACATCTAATTGTACTACCTCATACTTGAAGACCACCACATTACTTTCATTGCAAATTGCTTAAAAGTATAGATCTAAATATCCTGATATATCCTCGATATTTATCCATATCAACTAGTCAGAGATATCGATATTACCCTAGATATTGATATTGATCGATATCAAGCGATATATTGGCTACGTGTCATCCTGGTACATCGATATTGATGAAATTTTAAGTATTTAATGCAAACTTTCATCATTTCAAGTTATATTATCGGTATCATGTCGGTATCGATGTTTTTTCATCGATATCAAATATGTTAGTTGACTTTGTTGCTTGTTTTATAAGCAAAAGAAGCTTATAAGGTAATTTTTTATTCTTTAAGCTTTAAAAGTTGATTTGTTGAATTTTTCTAACCACTCCCTATATTAACACATTTGGAAACAAATCTGATACAAATAAATAGTCAAATTTATAATTTGTAGCATGTTCAAAAGATAATGATATATCGTTGATATATTGGTATTGCTAGAGTGAAGGTTTCGATATTCAGAAGTCTATCGAACTTCGGGATATCACCCAGTACTTTGCGACATATTGGCAGCTCGTCTCATATCGGTAAAAAAATTGAAGATTTTGATACAAATTTCCCTAGATATCGTTCGATATTGACCGATACCATCGATATGGTGCTGACATTTCTTAATACTACACAATTTTTATTTTTTGGTCTATTTGTTTGGGATTTTGCTTCTGTATCTATTTGTTGTATTTAAAACACATTATGATTTATATATTTTTTCGTACCGGGGGCGCTTGAACATGGGTTTACGATGGAGATGAAACAACTCTAGACTCGATCAAGGAATGTCTGCATACATATATGATATTCAAGGTTGCAAAAGTCAGTTTCACTGACTAAGGATTAATCGGCAGTCGGGCGAATCAAAATCGACTTTGAATTTTATGATTATTTTAAATATATATAACTCATTTTTATACATATATTTGTAGAGATATTTGTGTATTTCTATATTCTATATGTATCATTTTCTTATTTATATTTCTGTTTTTAAGCCTTATGTAATTTACCCATAGGTCTCTCCTCTATATAAGAGAGCCTAGGGTTCTCAGAAATAACTAACTCTTATTTTTCTTCCAACATGGTATCAGAGCGGCGGTCCTAGACCGGAGCTCGTATACCCTAACCCTAGACCCCCACCCGCCAGCCCCCTCTCTACTTCCGCCTGCACCGCCGCCCCCTGCCGGCCTACCGCAGTCGTCCAGGCCGGATCCCGCCCCCTTGCCGGGTCCCGCCTGCCTCACCGCCCCCTTGCCGGGTCCCGCCTGCCCCTCCACCCCCTTGCCGGGTCCCGACACTACCGCTCGGGCCTCCGCCCAGGCCTCCGCCGCCCAGGCCTCGGCGGTCTCCTGCTGCATCTCGCAGGGCCTTAAAGACCGTCCAGGTTGTCGGCCTCAAGTGCCGTCGGTCTCCGTCGTTGTTCTCCGTCTTCTTCGCGTAACTCGGGTGATGGATTTGATTGCATAGGTCTACATATGCAATCACATCCACATGTATCATTCTAGACAAATCTCTATTGGTTTACATACCCTGTGATCTTCATTTGGCATCATGTCAGGAAATAAAGTCGACGTACCCGCCACAGGTGCCTTCAGAGGACCGGTACCGATTGTCAAGATGGACGGGATGAACTATGAGCTCTGGGCTATGCAGTTCATGAGCCTCATGAAGTCTAACGGTAAGAAACGTATCCTTACAGAGGATTAGCCGATGGAGAAAATAGGGATTCACGCCACATGGGAGGCGGACGACGCGTATGCCAAAGTCTGGCTATCTGGGACGTTGACGATAGAGATCGCCAACGACGTGCTGCATCAGCCCACGACGAAGGCAATGTGAGATATTCTAGCGGCGACATATTCACAGGCACGGAATGAGACCAAGATACTACAATTGCAGCATGATATTTTTACAGACAGAATGGACGTCCTCTCCACTCACTGTACACATCCCTGTGAGGAATATTTGAGAAGCTCTATAGCTTCATGCCTTTGACAGCCACTCCTGAGCAGCAAAAGACATACAGGAATGCTACCATGGTAGGTGTATTCCTGGTTGCACTTGATCCAGAGTACGATGCCGCCCGCTCTTAGATTCTTGCTGACGCCACTATTCCTCCTATGGAGGAAGCTTTCCGCCGACTTAGTCGAATCACTGTCCCGAGCTCTACTACTAGCCAGACACCTTCGGCGATGGCTGCCTCCAGAGGAAGAGGTGGCTCCTCTACTTTTCGTGACCGTGGTCCCCATGGTCGTGGGGGTCGGATCCGTCAAACCTGCACTTATTGTCACCGTTCTGGCTACGCCGAGGACACATGCTACTCTAAGCATGGATTTCCAGCATCGGCTCGGGTAGCAGCATCACCTTCTTCTTTGGACCAGCGTTTCGATGATCTTGTTGCCAGACTGAGGAACAACATGCCTCCTGACACAGCTCCAGGAGGCCAATCAGATGTGGCAGCCTCTGTTTCTGCCAGTACATCCGCTACAGCCAGTACGTCAGGTAGTTCTTATGCTCTCACTTCTTGTGATGGATATATGATTACAGAATGGATTATGGACTCTGGAGCGACACATCATCTATGTGGGGACAAAGAGCAGCTTACTACATATAGAGAGGTTCCTCGAGGGCGGATTGTGGTGATAGCCAATGGGACACATTCCCCGATTACAGGACAGGGGGAGATTACTTTGACACCCTCCATGCGATTATAGAATGTGTTATATGCTCCCGATTTCTCTATGAATTTATTGTCCATTAGCCAGATTACGAAGGATTTGAACTGTCGAGCCATTTTTGATCCATCGTCTCTTGTTTTTCAGGACATACTCACAGGCAAAGTGATTGGGGGTGGCTGTGAGCAGTATGATCTCTATCGTCTGGTCCGTACTCCATATGTCGGCGCATCACTGCACTCTACAGGATCAGCCTCTTCATATACCTGGCATCTCCGTTTTGGTCATCTACCTCTTCAGAAGATGTGTCATATTTTGCCACATATTTCTCCAAGGTCGTCCTTCCAGTGCGAGGCGTGTCAGTTGGGAAAGCATCATAGGTCTACTTTCCCGAGTCGTCAGAGTCGGAGCAGTAGCTCTCTTTTTGAGTTAGTCCATATTGATATTTGGGGTCCCAGTCGTGTACCTGATCATCAGGGATACATGTTTTATCTTGTTGCAGTAGATGATTTTTCTTACTTCTCTTGGGTGTTTCTATTAAAGAATAAATCTGAAGCAGGAGATGTGAACCAAATGTTCATCAATGAAGTTCAAAATATTTTCTCTTCTACTGTGAAAATTGTGCGTTCCGACAATGCTATGGAGTTTTGTACTCGTACACTTTCCTTGTTCTTTTCCTCTCGTGGTATAATTCATCAATCATCATGTGCTTACACTTCACAACAAAATGGTGTTGCAGAGCGGAAACATCGTCATCTACTGGATATCACTCGGACCCTTCTTATTCAGAGTCGTGCTCCACATTCTTTTTGGGGTGATGCAATTCTCACTGCTTGTTATCTAGTAAATCGCATGCCCTCGTCTGTCTTGGGTGAGAAGACTCCTTTTTCTATAGCCTTTCCTGAGAAGGAGTTGTTCTCTCTTACACCCCGTGTATTTGGCTCTGTCGCGTTTGTCCACCGGTCGACTCCAGGCCTTGATAAGCTCTCTCCCAAGGCTGTCAAATGCGTGTTTGTAGGGTACTCCAGGACTCAGAAGGGATATCGTTGCTTTGATCCTTTACGTGGAAATACTTTGTTAGCGCCGATGTCACATTCTTTGAATCTGTGATATTTTTCTCTCCTACAGGTGACAGAATGACTACTCTCGAATCTGACACTGAGATCCACATGTCACCTCCTCCTATGAGTCAGTTATCTCCTGTACCAGTCATACCACCACCACCTCCACCACCACCACCACCTCTACCACCTCAGATGCCTGTGACCGTGGTTCCACCATTACCAAAATTCTACACTCGTCGGCCCCCTTCTGCTCATGGTCATTGCCCGTCATTTAGCATGCCCCAGGTTTGTTCTGATAACATGGTTTCTAGTGATGGCTCTGGAGATGATTCAATACAGGGATCAGTGTAGGATGAGGTTCTTGAGAACCTGGACGTACCTATCGCCATTAGGAAGCAGAGGCGTACTTGTGCATCCTACCCGCTTGCTTCTCAGGTTTCCTTTCATCGTCTTACAGGAGACTTCCAGAAATTTGCAGTTGCTCTATCTGCCGTGGAAATTCCACGGACTTACCAGGATGCATTGCGAGATAGCAGATGGCGTCTCGCTATGGAAGAGGAAATGGCCGCTCTGCAGTCCCGTGGCACCTGGAGTCTAGTTTCTCCTCCTCCTGGAGCGTCTGTTGTCAGTTGCAAATGGGTGTTTACTGTTAAACACCATGCAGATGGGAGCCTTGATCGTTACAAAGCAAGGTTGGTGGCACGTGGTTTTACGCAGACCTATGGAGTTGATTACATGGACACGTTCTCTCCGGTTGCTAGACGTTCCACTTTGCGTGTTCTCCTTTCAGTTGTCGTGGTACGCGACTGACCCTTATTCCAACTTGATGTTAAAAATGCATTTTTGTATGGAGATCTACAAGAGGTCTATATGTAGCAACCTCCGGGGTTTGCTGCTGAGGGGGAGTGTCAACAGGTTTGTAGGCTACATAAGGCAATATATAGCCTTAAACAGAGTCCTAGGGCATGGTTCCAAAAGCTTTCAGATCTGATTGAACGGCATGGGTTCAACAGGTCAAATGCATATCACTCTTTGTTTGTACAGAGAACATCCAGAGGTACAGTTGCTATCATGGTTTACGTTGATGATATAGTTATTACAGGAGATGATGAGCTGAGAATCAAGATGGCAAAAGATTTTCTGGGCAGTCAATTTGTGACTAAGGACCTGGGTACCCTAAGCTATTTCTTAGGGTTGGAATTTGCTAGAAATGCACAGGGTCTTGTGATGACCCAAAGAAAGTATGTTACATACATGCTTGCAGAGACGGGCATGATCGGGTGTCAACCTTCTACTACTCCTATGGATCCTAGCATGAAGCTATATGATGATGATACAGATGAAGTCGACAAGAGAAGATACAGAGAGATGGTGGGAAAACTTCTTTATGTTACAATCACCAGACCAGATATCGCCTTTGCAGTGAGTCGAGTGAGTCAGTTCATGGAGCAGCCTCGACAAGTACATATGGATGCTGTATACATGATATTGAGATATCTAAAATTGTCTCCATGTGCAGGATTACTCTTCAAGAAAGGAGAAACTCTCTCTATATCTGCATACACTGACGCAGACTATGCAGGTTGTCATAAGGATAGAAAATCGACTTCGGGATTTGCAGTGTTTGTTGGCAGTTCTCTTATTTCTTGGAAAAGCAAGAAACAAACAGTTGTAGCGAGATCAAGTGCTGAATCCGAGTACATGGCTATGGCGCAAGCAAGTACAGAAATGATGTGGGTTCGAGCAGTATTAGTTGATTTGCATATAGAGGTTCCTCTACCCATGGAGTTACATTGTGATAACCGGATTGCTCAGTTTATTGCAAACAACCCTGCGTTCCATGAGAGAACAAAACATATCGAGGTAGACTGTCATTATACCAGAGATATGATTCAGAAGGGCTTGATTTCTACTTCTGATGTTAGTTCTGGAGAGCAAACAACAGATATCTTTACCAAGTCATTACTCAGAGGACCATTCCAGAAGTGTTCATCCAAGCTGAGCATGATTGATATCTATGCTCCATCTCGAGGGGGAGTGTAGAGATATTTGTGTATTTCTATATTCTATATGTATCATTTTCTTATTTGTATTTTTGTTTTTCCGCCTTATGTAATTTACCCATAGGTCTCTCCTCTATATAAGAGAGCCTAGGGTTCTCAGAAATAAGCAACTCTTATTTTTCTTCCAACAGTATTCACATAGATTTTTACATTTTTATACTATCATAATAAAATAAAAGAAGTAATTGAAATTAAATAAAACATCAAACATATTATAATAAGTTTGCTTATAAAAAACATAAAAATATGGTATCTCCAAACAAAAATTGGTTGGCTAGTGTGCCTAGTCGGAATTAATCGGTACTCATTCGGCCGCCCCAATGACTAGACTAGTCGAACCTACTAGTCGGGCCAGTCGAGTGACTTTTACAACACTGATGTTATTATGCTCATTAGCTTATTCATATGATATATGTTATAGCTTGACATTTTGTTTATATATAATATGCGATGTGATGTAAGGTTAATGTGCTAAATACACCTCCTTAATGTACTAAGTTATGTTTGAATTTCATCATTTCTTTTCTAATCTCTTAGCAGTCAAGAGTCAGCATTGACATCATCGATATATGCGATAATGTATATTGGTATGCTAAATACACCTCTTGCATATAAATATGTATTTGTATGCTATTTACTATTTTAAAAATTAGCATGATCTTAATTTGCAAAAAATCGCTTTTTTATGCCATTTCCGAGATTTCCACTGATATCGTCGATATATCTCGATAATCCCCAATATGTCCCTTTCCGGACTGACTTATGTGATATCGATATCGATATTTCTAACCTTGCTTAAAAGACAATAAATAACAACTATATTGACAACTCTTATACACTTAGTAACCACTCCTATTGCTTTGAAATTGTATAAAAAGAGTTTGCACCATTTGCACCCATCTATGGGATTTGCAATTCTTACCTCACCACAACTGCATATGACCTGCTCCATATCTTCATACTTGTTTCCACAACTACAATTGATTTGCGATCTTTGACCCTCAAGCCCGAAGCCCCACAAGTATCTCTATCAACTTCTTGGTCGATTTACCTGACGTCGTCCCGAGGGTCGCACATAGAATCATGAATGCTACATGTCCAAGGCATCATGATTTTTCAACACATAAAATTCCAAAATAAATAACGTGGATTCTAGTGGACACTCCTGCCTTACCTTCCCGACTAGGTTGGACCCACCCACCATATGTTGCATGTTCACCATTGCTAAGAAAGGCACTTTGTAATGCATATCTACAATAACAACAAAGCCTTTTCCCACATTAAGAAGGGTCGACCACAGGGATTCTTTGCCACCATTCATCTCTGTCTTGGGTCATTCTCAGGCTTAGATCCAAAAAACTAAGATCCCTTCGTATAGTATCATTCCAACACTTCTTGGGCCTTCCCCGCCCTCTCTTAGCTGGCTCAACATCCCAAAACTTGCATCTCCTAACTGTTGCATCAGTTGGTCTTCTTTGCAAATGGCCAAACCACCTTAAGGGCATGTTTGGTTGCAGGGTTGGGCAGGGTTGGCCCAACCCTGGTTACTATTCACAAGGGTACTTCCTCCTCACAGATTACTATTCACCCAATGACCCACCCCAACCCAGCCCAACCCAACCCAGTCCAACCCAGCAACCAAACAGGCCCTAAGCGATTTACTCGCATCTTATCCTCGATCGGAGCTACGCCAACTTTCCTTCGGATTGCATCATTCTGAATCCGATCTTTGCATGTGTCCACACATCCACCTTAGCATTTTCATTTCTGCTACTGCCATTCTTTGCACATGTCTATAGTTCGCAGGTCAACATTCAGATCCATAGAGTATAGCAGGTCTCATGGTTGTTTTGTAAAACTTTTCTTCGATTTTTAAAGGATTTTTCTTATCACAGAGAACAATAGAGGCTTCTCTCCACTTTAACCAACCTAATTTTATTCTATTACTAACATCTCCACCAATTTATCCATTATGTTGCAAAATAGATCTCAAGTATCTAAAAGAATCTCTCTTCTGAATGTTATCATCACCAATCTTCACCTCGATTCCTTCACCATTGCTTCCATCAAAAGCATGGAAGGCCGTATCGATATTGATATCGTTTTGATATCACGTCGATAATATATTTCGACGATATATCTGTGATATATTGTCGAAATATCACCCATATCGATACACTTTTGTGAAGGAAATGCCTGAAATCGAGGATATCGCCATATCGATATCGATATCGGTCTCATCTCAATATCGATATATCGGTGATATATCGCCGATATATCACGATATTTCCTTCCATGATCAAAAGTGCACTCCATATATTCAGTTTTACCCTACTTATACGAAATCATTCAGTCTCCAATGTATGTCTCCATACCTCAAGCTTCTCATTTACTCCATCTCTAGTCTTATCAATCAACACAATATCATCGGCGTATAACATACACCAAGGTATCTCATCCTGAACGTGACGTGTCAACTCATCCATAATCAAAGTAAAAGGAATGGACTCAAAGCTGAACCTTGATGCATACCAATGTTGGTATCAAACTAATCCGTCTTCCAGATTGGATCCTTACACAAGATGGAGCCCTATCATACATATCCTTTATGAGGTTACTTGTCTCTTCTCCAAAACTCTCCACAATATCTCCCATGGGACATGATCATAAGCCTTCTCCAAATCAATAAAAATCATATGGAGGTTTTTCTTTTTAGCTCTATAAATCTCCATTGTTCTCAGCAAATGAATGACTTCAATAGTTGAGCGACCTGACATGAATTCGAATCGGTTTTCTTTTCCTTTGGAAACTTGCCTCAACTTTCTTTCGATAACACGTTCTCAAATTTTTATAGTATGTCTCATCAGCTTGATACCTCTGTAATTTGAACAATTTTGAATGTCCCTTTTGTTCTTATAAAGAGATACCACGATGTTTCTCCTTCAATCTTCAAGCATTTCTTACTTCACCAAATAACATTGAATAAATTTGTAAGCCAAGTCAAACCACGCTAACCTAAAACTCTCCATACTTATATAGGAATGTCTTCCGGTCCTACACCTTTCCTAGGTCTCATAACATTCAAAGCCTCCTGTACTTCCTTTATTTGTATTCGTCTATAGCTTGCACGATTCAAGTAGCTTTCACTACGAGCTAGATCACCAAAAGCGATCTCTCTATTTCCTTCTCCAATGAAAAGCTTATGGAAATAGTGCTTCCATAGTTCCATCTGGTCTCTATGTTCTTCTGAGTAACAAGCACATGAGCTTCCTCATCCTTAATGCATCTCACTTGAGAAAGGTCTTTGGTTTTTTTTCTCTTGTTTGGCCAACCTGAATATATCCTTCTGGCCCTCCTTAGAGTAGAGATTGTTGTACAAAACTTCATAAACTTTTGACTTAGCTTCGCTTACACCTTCTTTGCTTCCTTATTCACTATTTTGAAGTTTGTGACAATTTCCTCTGTTCTATCCTTAAACAAGCTTTAAAGCATGCACGTTTAATTTCGAGCTTCTCTTGTAATTGTGATGCATATCTACAAAAAAAATATCCATTTAAGCAATCAACAAATATGAGAACCTATAAGGATTAATCAAAAGTATCTCCTTCACAAAGTCAATCTTCCATAGGAGACCCTTACTTCTCCTTTATCTTATATAATGACCATCTCTGCAGTTGCCATGGAGTTGTCTAGTAGAAATCTCCATGTAATGAATGCCATATGAATCAAACTCACCAGGTAAGTGGAGTAAAATCAATTTTGACATTATAGCGAGGGTTCTTGCATTAATCCAGTAATTGGCTTTGAATAGTGCCATCGGTAGAGTCTTTATGGGTACTCCGCAAACACATGGTTCACATCAAGTCCAATCATTATCCAAAACTCTATGTAAAAGAAAACCAATAACCCATCTACCCATCTGCTCTTGATGAGCTATCCCACTAAAGGGGTGTTAAGCTACCTTATCCTCTTCCTCTACCACCAATCTCACAAGCTCTTCATGATGCAGCTAGCTACCCTAATACCAGGTTCCATTCGACCGTCTTACCTCAAACTCCCCAAAGTGTCGAGCTAAAGCAACATCTACCTCATCTGCTTCCTCCCATCACCACACACTTCCATATCTTCCTCCACCCTTAAGATCTTGAAAGTGTTCCGTTTTGTTTCTTAGACATTATCAAGTGGAAGAACCTCGTTTTAACGCCCCTTCTTCCGGCTAGAGGAAAATGAATCTTTGCCTTTGGTATACTTCCCTTTTCGTGTCCTTTTTGACCATGGATAGGTGACTTCTCCTTGCCTCCACCTTCTGGTTCAATATAGCCATCATCTTTCATTTTGGCTAACTATTCCACAACTTGTAAGTCTTTTAGCCTCCTTCTCTATGTGGCCTCTCTTGAGGACGGCTTGAAGTTGGTAAGGAGAAATCATAATGATTTGAGTCGCATTGCTAGTGTACTTGTTGCCTTATCTCCCACGCATATCACCTACCATTGCTCGTCTAATAACTACTTGAAACATGTTTTAACAACTAAGCTCGATCAAACAGAAAGTATATGTTATATCTTACATCAGCATTAGAATTCCATACATGGCCTCAAATTTCAGCGAAACTCGGTCGAATTTCTATCGAATATCGATATCCAGTCGAAATCGAAATTCGACCGAAATGGCCGAAATGACCGAAATATGGGGGTCCCAGTACAAAAAATGACCGAAATGATCGAAATTTCGATCGAAATTTCACCGAAATTCCATCGAAATTCTATTTTGGTCGTCACCGAAATGGTGACCGAAACCGATTCCACACCGATGATATTTAATGTGAGAAGTGATTGTTAAGGTAAGCCAGTCGACATTGGCCTCTATAGAGCTTACGAAAATCAAGATGCGACAGATCCTTGATCTCAAGGATGGGCTCTTCCATGTAAATTTTCCCCATGGTGGGTAGTCCACTAAGCCCAAATTATCAACCACCTTACGGAAGGCAATGATTGTATATCGACTCCTAACCAATCCTCTGTCGTCTTTTGAGGTGTCTGTCACATTGAAGTCACCCCAAGAAGAAAAGGGTTGTCCGCCTCATCCACCCCTTGTCAGACCCAATTATCCTTTACTGACCTTTACTGGTTGAGTTGTACACTTTGTCCATTTAAAACATCAATATATACATATTGCTCCACTATTGTGCTGCTAAGACCCAACTTGTCCCAACCATGTTATGAAAAATTTAGCCTCGAGGCGCTTAAGGCGTAGCGGTCTCATTTAGCCTCGAGGCGTGCACATCGATCCAATTTAGTGAGGCATGCACCTCAGGTGGCTGAGGTGTAGCCTCGAGTCGTTTAGCCTCGAGGCGACAAGGTGTTTTTGCTTTTTTGGAGCATCTTGACGATTTTTAATGGTTTACGTGGTAGTTTGAGAAGCTTATAAATGTTTACTTATTTAGGATAATGATTACACAAGATAAATGCCTAAATATGATGTTTCTTTCGTGTCCGTAACTTCACATTTACCTTTAATCGTGTCCAACTATTTCGGTAAACTTTTGCCATTTCTCTTAATGAATGAACAAAACAAAATGGATAGGATTCAAGGTGTCTTATTCTCTTTGATTGGATGAAAATATTGTAGAAAGGGACGTGAAGTTGTTATATCTTCTCTTTTGTTGTTCTTATCTCTATTATTTCATTTAGTGTTAAGTAAATATTGGTCAGAAAACGTATAATTACATTAGAGGCTTACACCTTGATCACCTTGAGGCTACGCCTCGCCTCGATTTTGATGAAAACACCTCGTTTCGGCTGTCGTTTTATCAAACCATGGTCTCATGAGATGAGCATGTTCAAAAGCTCCTCCTTTTACCCGAACAACTACCTACCAGACTGCCCTACTGCTTCTTTCACAGAAAGCCACGCTATCCATTCCTCCACATTGTCTCAATTTTCCCACCTCATATGATTGTAGATGCGACTCCTACACGACGATCATGTCCATCCTTTAGTCCAAATGTATCTCCCAAACACCCCCTCCTTTCTCCCTCAAACTTCTTACTTGCCATGTGAGATTTCACATCAACAACCCTACGAATTCCTCCTCAAAAAATAATTTTTATATTAAAAAATACAAAACCGAATAATTCCGAATAGTCGCCCGAATACCGATTATTCTCTATTCAGTGACCCCTCCGACTGAATACCGAATACCGTCTTCTGCAACACTGTTGATTATTATGAAAGATTTCTTTAGAAAAAAAAGAGCATCCGAAGTGATGTACACAAATCCATTTTCATGTATATTTTGTAAAGTAATAATTACAATTGTCATGACTTAGTAAGAGGCTTGATATGCTCTTATTTGTTTTCCACTTAGACCTCCTGTTTGAACACCCACAATTTCCAAAAAAAAATGCGGCAACCAACCCTATCTCGATCTGAACCTCTCCAGTCCGAGATCGTAGAGTGCCAAAATTTATGGGAGTTGGAGGTTCGAAGCCTTGCAATATCCATCTTGACCAAACATACCGTAACCTGCTGGAGGTAAGAATCATATACACCATGAAATTATCTTGCTCTTCAAGGATTTGTTAAGACACACCCGTGTCACAAAATCCACATGAAAATCTTGATTCACAGAGGTACCTTCTAATTCCACAAGTGTTTGGAATCTGTCTCCATAAATTGTGGGTCAAAAAAAATCAAAATTTGAGAGTGCAATATACTCCCTCTTGACATATAAGGCCCTTTCTGTCCAAACCCTACGATTGTGCTCCACCTATGGGCCATCCACATCAACAAGAAGGCTCGATAACAATAGAAACTCCTCTACATTGGATCTTAGAATCATGCATGGAAAGTAGGCGACCAGCTACCATTCCTTTGATTCCAGGTCTCAAATGGTGTGATCCAGGGAGTGTCGACTAATGTAAAAAGGCGAGGATTGTGCTTAATGAGCACCCCTTTCATGGACCAATCGTCAAGTCAAAATCGAAAGATGTTCTCATCTCGCTACATGTTTAAAGAAAGGGGTAACATCAACATAATTAATTACATGCTTTTCCAGAGCGTAGATGGTGCCTGCCAGTCATTAACCCGCTCAGGGCACTGGAGACCATGTAGATCTTCCACTGGATCAAACATAGGAGATCATTTCCCTTGTCTTAAAATTGAATCACCTACTTTGCCAAAACACCTTGTTTATCTTCTTCAATCACAGTACTGCCAACCCTCTCACCATCATATTGGGTCACCAAATTCTAGTCTACCAATGAGATATCGGACTTCTTCCCCAAGCCGACCCAAAAGAAATTCTAAATGACTGTCTCAAGATGCTTCTGGAATTTAATTATGATGAAAGATGTATGAATTTGACTTCTCTTCGTTATCTCTCAACAATTAGCACTCAACATGGTATTATATATATGATATTACAATGTGTTATGGACTGTATATTACTGTGCTAAGCAGACATCCTTCT
This sequence comes from Ottelia alismoides, assembly GCA_037367405.1. Taxonomy (NCBI): domain Eukaryota; kingdom Viridiplantae; phylum Streptophyta; class Magnoliopsida; order Alismatales; family Hydrocharitaceae; genus Ottelia; species Ottelia alismoides. The sequence goes on along the minus strand of JAZKJV010001091.1, from coordinate 902,249 downwards.
TGCCTATAAGAGCGTATTTTTTTTTGTCATTTGTCATTAACTTCATGTATCTTGAAAAGTTACATAGAAATTGATGGGAGACGGGCAACAAGCTGTGTATTTTACTTCTAAGAACTAAAAGTTGATGGGTAGGTGTTTTCTCGACGTCTTACCCGTTTTTCCCTTAAAATAATTAATATGTTCTTAATTTAATAGGAAATTGCTTTTTGAAATATTTCCGAGATTTTTACCAATATCGTGGATATATCACATATATCCCCGATATGTCCCCTTCTAGGTTTACCGACATGCCTTTTGATATCGATATTTCAATCCTTGATGAGAATCACATCCCTATTCTTAAGGACGTGTGGCTGTCATGGAAAATTTATGAAGATACCCTTTACTTGAAAGATTCTTATCAAAAGGTTAAAGTTGGGAAGTGCACAAGGGGAAGACTGTGTTTAAGTGAAGAGATAGAAAAAATGTAGTTTCGTCCCTTGGTGCAAAAAAATGTAGAAAGAATGATGAACAAGGAAAAAGAGGACAACACATTCCTGTTATGATTAGAGAGCAACTTCTCTGGACACGAGTCTTAGATGAGAACTGATGCAACCCATATACTTAATATCATTTATTTTGAAGTTATTTTTTGAATTTGAGTTGTATTTATTTTATGTAACTCTTTTTTCAAAAAGTGTCATGGTCCAAAGGATGCATCACTTCAAATTGTAAGCATGCCCTTAAATGTCAGTTTTGGTATTGTTTAACCATCCTACATAGACAGAGAAATATTTAGGATATGGTCATAAACGGTGGAAATGGCTCTTAGAATTGATCTTTATTCCAAAAATTAAGGTCCCCAATGTTCTATCAGTAAGAGAGAAATATACATTTGTTTGAAAAAAATAGAGGTGTAATTAGGAGGTTTGACTTGTCTACATTATATGCGACATGTTGAAATATTAATATGTCTTAGAAATCAAATCATGCAACTAAGAAAAAAAAGTATAATGCAATATAAGTTTAATGGTAAAAGAGTTCGAGCGGTATTAGATAAAAGACACTTAGTAGTAAATACTTACTTTGCCACACATAATAACTAGAAGATCTGAGAGGGATACATGTATCCTGTATGCTAGTCATAGGTGTTGTGTTCCCTTACATTGTCCGTTTATTTACAAAAAAATGACCTTTTATTGTATAGTCATATTTTAGCGTCCATGTTTACAACTTCCAGTAAATGTGAGCAGAGCTACTCCAAATGAAATGAGTGTCCCGCTATTCGAATAGCGAGCTTGAAGGGCGTAGTAAAATGTGGGAAACTGAACTGAAGAGTTTTACCGCCTCCTTTCTTTCATCCTAGGTTGAACCCAACGAGAAACCCAACTAGAATACATACACATGCAATGTTCTCCACTATATTATTATAATCTTCTGTGAAATTCTAAATGGGAAAATTATCTCATCGATATTGGTTGAAATATGGTACAGAAAGCGGAATATCGATATTGGTGACTTATTCATGCATCAATTTTATCTAATTCCAAGTTTTATCCCATGCATGTAAGCACCATGTAAAACTCGAGAAATGGAGTTAATCTTGATATTGGGGACATAAAAATGAAATATAGCAGTTTTTTATACATGCAGTTTTTTCTTTCTTCTACTTGATTGTCTTTCTTCTCCTCTACCCTTTAATCCCCTTCTCAACTCCATTTCATCTCCTTCACTTGCCTTGGCATGTAATCCAACCCTCACCCCACATATCTTGATGCACTTCCATCTCACGCTGATAGTATATTTCCTCATTCTTCATCTATCCTCTCCCGCTTTCCCAACCTCCTTGTGGACCCCGCGTCAATGAGGTAATGGAGTTTTTCAGTTTCTTTGCATGGGATTAAGGAGGTGGTAGAGCATGGGGGTGATGTGCTCTGATCACGACGTGCGAGGAATTTGACGGATCAATGTAATGAAAAATGATATGATATTTTAAAATTTGAACATGTTATGTAATCGCAAGTATTCATTGTAGGTAGTGTTTAGGAAGCCCCCCGTGTCAATTGCATGTGGGACCACATACGCCTATGCAGTAGGTGGGCCAAACCACATTCTCTATGCAGTGCATTATGCGGTCTATACCTCATATTTAGTCCGCATAGCTGCATATATCCTATATTTAGTCCCCATTCTAGATATAGTTAATATATAACTTACTTTTGGATATTTTTTATTAGTTTTTTTTATGGTTTTGTACTGAGGAGAACAATGCATAACTTTTTTTTGGATTTTATTATCAAATTTTAATTTAAATGCACAAACTTACCTTAATGTTTGTTTTTTGAATATTGGAAAATTCATTTATTCAAACTTACCATAATATTTTCCTCATTCTTCCTCTATCCTCTCTCGCTTTCCCAACCTCCTTGTGGACGCCATGTCAATGAGGTAATGGAGTTATTCAGTTTCTTTGCATGGGATTAAGGAGGTGGTAGAGCATGGGGGTAATGTGCTCTGATCACGACGTGCAAGGAATTTGACGGATCAATGTAATGAAAAATATTATGATATTTTAAATTTTGAACATGTTATGTAATCGCAAGTATTCATTGTAGGTAGTGTTTAGGAAGCCCCCCGTGTCAATTGCATGTGGGAGACCACATATGCCTATGCAGTAGGTGGGCCAAACCACATTCTCTATGCAGTGCATTATGCGGTCTATACCGCATATTTAGTCCGCATAACTGCATATATCCTATATTAGTCCCCATTCTAGGTATAGTTAATATATAACTTACTTTTGGATATTTTTATTAGTTTTTTTATGGTTTTGTATTGAGGAGAACAATGCAGAACTTATTTTTGGATTTTATTATCAAATTTTAATTTAAATGTACAAACTTACCTTAATGTTTGTTTTTTGAATATTGGAAAATTCATTTATTCAAAAAATGACCCATTAATAATGAACTATCATCTATTTTAAGTTTAAAAATAGAAGCAGTTCAAAACCACATATTCTTCGCATATTCCATCGCATACTACATAATCATTATGTGGTGATCTATTCGAACGAATCCGTATACTGCATTTCCGAACGTTGATGGTAGGTAAAAGTCACCTCACATTTAAATGTTTTTTTAAAATGCTGCTGATAAAGTTCTGATTTTGTAAGGAAAATACACGTGATCACAGAGTTCACATAGTCCACGGACTAAAATTTATTTGAGATAATCTCAAGCACAGTTTATCCATTCAAATAAAACTATAGGGTTATATACATTTTCAACTCTAGTTTGAGACAAAATGCATAGTTTGCTGATTAAAATTCATAATCATAGTACCCCAAATCTTAAATCTTTTGGTGAATGTCTGCTGTCAGCATAGATCAAGTTTGCATATCCCTTGTATTGTTGATAAAAACTTAGCTATAAATAGATTGTAACACTCTAATTCAGAAGCCTCATCGGAAATAGTAGTAAATCTTTGAGTATTAAGTAAAAGGCGACCACTGATGTAAGTAACATCACAATCACTAACGATAATATCTTTCAAATATTCAGTTAATAGGTATCTTTTGAGCATCTAATGGTGGATTTTGTTGCTTAAACAGCACCGGTGATGTTTACTGCAGGTATTCACCGACATTTTGTTCTTTATGGATTAATGGAGTATCTGCGAAAAAGGTTGGTTCCTTCTTGATATCCATGATCAATGTTCGCCGGAATGTTCTCATAAATGTGTCTGCTGATGCAGTTTTGGTAAGCACTTTACAGCAGATGAGGTCATGCAGATATTGGATCGCTTCTTCAACTTAGAAATGCTGGTAATCTGGAGAAGATGCTTTATTTCATTGTTTAAGTTGCTAATCTACATGGGTATCTATATTTTGATGTTTGGTTTTATAAGTATGTTATAGTCCTTTGGTGCTGAAATAAGATTGGTATATGATACTCAAACAAGCAAATAATCACCATGTGGGGTCTATGATTTTTACAATCTTTTTTTAAGGGTGTTGGGGTTGTGGGGGGGGGGTATTTATCTCCTACGCTGAAGACAATTTTAATGCAGAGAGGACCACTGGTGCTTTTCAAAGATTTGCTAGGTTTTTGGAATGATTATATATAAACACAACAACAACAAGCCTTTTCCCGCATTAAGTAGGGTCGGCTACATGGATTCTTTGCCTCCATTCAGATCTACCGTGGGTCAATCTCGAACTTAGATCCAAAAAACTAAGACCTCTTCGTATAGTTTCATTCCAACACTTGGGACTTCCTCACATTCTCTTAGCCGGCTCAACATCCCAAAACTCGCATCTCCTAACTGGTGCATCAACCGACCTCATTTGCAAATGGCCAAACCACCTTAAGCAATTTTCTCGCATCTTATCCTTGATTGGAGCTACACTAACTTTTCTTCTGATTGCATCATTCCGAATCCGATCTTTACGTGTGTGTCCACACATCCGCCTTAGCATTTTCATTTCTGCCACTGTCGTTCTCTGCACATGTCTATGGTTCACATGCTAACATTCAGATCCATAGAGCATAACAGATCTTACGACTGCTTTGGAAAACTTTCTTTTGATTTTCAAAGGAATTTTCTTATCATCGAGAACAATAGACCCATATATCACAGAGTTCCACTTTAGCAGAGTTCCATTTTCTTATCACAAAGTTCACATAGTAGGTCTCCACTTTAGCCAACATGTATTTATTCTATTAGTAACATCTCCATCAATTTCCCCATTATGTTGCAAAATAGATCCCATTTATCTAAAATAATCTCTCTTCTGAATGTTATCGTCACCGATCTTCACCTTGATTCCTTCATCATTGTTAGAGTATTTGGAGCATGCGTCACTTATGTAATAGGTGGGTAAATGGATCCCTCTAGGATCCATTTACCCCACCACTGAGTTTTGTCCCACATCGTCCAATGGTGGGACTTGGAGGCCCTGTGGAGGCTATATAAGGAGCCCCATGCCTCATGTAACAGATGAGAAAGTTCAATAGAATATCCGCCCCTTTGAGAGCTTCTCCCGTGGTTTCATCCCGCTCCTTACGGAGTAGGATTCCACGTAAAATCCTGCTGTTCTTTATGTTATTTATTCTTTTATCCATGTTTCGCTTCCGCTTCCGATTTTCTAACATGGTATCAGAGCGGGTTGATCCTCGAGGAGTTTTTGGTTCTTTATTTTTTATTCGAGATTTGTTCGGAGTTCATGTTCGGCAATTTTTTCTTTGGGTCTTTAGAACCCTAATTTCTGTAGTATATTCCCTGTCCTGCAACAAGATCACGATCCAAGAGTTTTGAAAATAGGGTTTTCTGAAACCCTAGTTGCAAGATTCCAGCCACGTCTCTGTTGCGCAGGCGGCAGCAGCGCCCAGGCGCATCCCTCGTCCTCCATCAGGCGCGCATCTCCCTTCCAACCCAGGCGGCACGATGCCACGCCCCGGCACGCGAAACCCTCCTCGCGACATCATATCCAGGCTGGGATCCAGGCGATGACGCATCCTCTGTTCTCCTCCAGCGAGCGCACATACGACAGGTCATTTCTCTCTCGCGCGCATACAGGCGGCACGAATATTTCCCAACCTTTGATATGCTGGAGGCGGCACCTCCCTTCTCCTCATGGCACGCTCCCAACACCGCCATTAATGGCGTTCCAGCAGCAAACTCATTGGAGGCGGCAAACTCTCTCCAGGCGGCGCCCCAGGCGCGATTCCTCTAGCCGCACCAGCGAACGGCGATGGCGAGTCCCAGCTGTTTGCGGCAGCCCTTGACCCCCAGGCGAAGCTTTTCCCCATCGCGGCACCTCCTCCAGCCCCGCGCGCCATGCCCCACATGCGCATGTCTCCTTGCGCCCCCAGAAGCTCTACGCGCGACGCTCCCAGAAGCTCTCCAGATCTCCGAGTCCTAGCGGGAGGGAGGCGTCGCTCCCTTCAATTTGATGGGTTCCCGTCAAAAGGAACCCTAAAGGGTATACGCTGCTTATTAAAAAAAGGCTGAGTTGTATTGAACGCCCAAATGGGCTAAAGTTTTTGTATAAAAAAAGGGCGGATTGATTAAGAAAGAAGAAGAAGAAAAAAAGGCGCGTACAATAAAAAGCCGTATGCAAAGTTTTGCAAAAAAAATTGTTTTGAGGAAAATAGGCGCGTACAATAAAAAAAGCCGTACGCATAGTAAAAAAATCCTTTGGAAGAGTCGCATACAAAGAAAAGACGTGTGCAATTTTAAAAAAAAATGAAAAAAATGTTTCAAAAAAATGTTGACAAAAAAAATTGGACGGCTTATTTAAAAAAATTGATGAAGAAAAGCCGTAATGAATCTTTTGAGAATATTCATGTTTTCCCCAGATTTATGTATTATCTTATCTTCTCCCAACGTTGTCAACAATGTCATTCTGACCAGTATGGGAGAAAGGGGGAGTATATGTAGAGTCACAGGTCTTGTTATAAGATTCAGATGTCAGATTTTCCAGACCGGTCAGATGTTCAGACTCTACATTTTTCAGACTCAGACTCGACGACGACGCATGCCAATCATTTGTCATTCTTGTTGGTCGGCCAGCCTTCAGAGCAGAGGACCATTCCCTATGCCATTAAGTCAAGGGTTTTCATGTGGTATCATAGGGACTCTAGAAGAAGAGTACCATTCTCTGAGCCAGATGGGAGAGATCCTGTTTCACACTCCAGCCTGTTTGTCCTCCTCATATGCACGCCATGAGAAGCAACGTCCTCGACTGCAGCAGTTGTGCGCGTTGGGTTGATATTGTCTGCAGTGTCATGTATTGTGAGTTGAGTTTCTTTCTGTTTGTCCAAGCTGAGCATTGCATGCTCCAGCTTGAGGGGGAGTGTTAGAGTATTTGGAGCATGCGTCACTTATGTAATAGGTGGGTAAATGGATCCCTTCAGGGTCCATTTACCCACCACTGAGTTTTGTCCCACATCGTCCAGTGGTGGGACTTGGAGGCCCTGTGGAGGCTATATAAGGAGCCCCATGCCTTCTCTAACAAATGAGAAAGTTCAATAGAATATCTGCCCCTTTAAGAGCTTCTCCCGTGGTTTCATCCCGCTCCTCACGGAGTAGGGTTACACGTAAAATCCTGCTGTTCTTTATGTTATTTATTCTTTTATCCATGTTTCGCTTCCGCTTCCGATTTTCTAACAATCATTGCTTCTATCAAAAGCACACTCCATATGTTCAGTCTTATCCTTACTTATACAAAACCCTTTAGTCTCCAATGCATGTTTACATACCTCAAGCTTCTTATTTACTCAATCTCTAGTCTCATTAATCAATATAATATCATCATGGAATAACATACACCGAGATATCTCATCCTGAATGTGACTTGTCAACTCATACATAATCTAAGTAAAAAGGAATGGACTCAAAGCTGAACCTTGATGCAGACCGATATTGATGTCAAATTAATCAATCTTCCCAGACTGGATCCTTACACAAGATGAAACCCTATCATACATATCCTTTATGAGGTTACTTGTCTCTTCTCAAAAACTCTCCATAATATCGCCAGTGAAACATAATCATAAGCCTTCTCTAAATCAATAAAAATCACATGGAGTTTCTTCCTTTTAGCTCTATAAATCTCCATCGTTCTCCTCAACAATTAGATGACTTCAATAGTTGAGCGACCTGACATGAATCCGAATTGATTTTCTTTTACCTCGGAAATTTACCTCAACCTTCTTTCGATCACACGTTCCTGTATTTTCAAAGTGTGGCTCATCCGCTTGATACCTTTGTAATTTGAACAATTTTGAATGTCTTCTTTGTTCTTATAAAGAGGCACCATGATGCTTCTCCTTCAATCTTTAGGTATTTTCTTGTTTCGCCAAATAACATTGAATAAATTTGTAAGTCAAGTCAAACCACAACAACAACAAAATCTTTTCGCACATTAAGTAGGGTCGGCTATAAAAATGACGAAGCATTCTCCCACTATTAGTAGGGTCGGCTACATGGATTCTTGCTCAGATCCATGTTGAAAGATTCGATTATTTTTACGCTGACTGTCGACTACCTAACACAATGGCTTCAAATTTCAGCGAAATTCGGTCGAATTTCTGTCGCATATCGATATCCTGTCGAAATCGAAATTCGACCGAAATGGTCGAAATGACTGAAATATGGGGGCCCTAGTACAAAAAATGGCCAAAATGACCGAAATTTCAGTCGAAATTCGACCAAAATCCCGTTTTAGTCAGTCACCGAAATGATGACCGAAACCGACATTTAAGGCCTTGCCTGACGCAACCTAAACTCTCACTTAAAACTCTCCATACTCTATAGGAATGTCATCAGGTCCTACACCTTTCCCAGGTCTCACAACTTTCAAAGCTTCCTCTACTTCCTTCCTTTGTATTCGTCTATAGCTTGCACGATTCAAGTAACTTTCACTACTAGCTAGATATCCCAAAGTGACCTCTCTATTTCCTTTCCTAATGAAAAGCTTATGGAAATACTGCTTCCATCTAGTCTCTATATCCTTCTGAGTAACAAGCACATGACCTTCCCATACTTAATGCATCTCACTTGAGAAAGGTCTTTGGTCTTTTTTTTCTTGCTTTGGCCAACTTAAATATATTCTTCCGGTCTTCCTTAGAATCGAGATTTTTGTACAAAACTTAATAAGCTTTTGACTTAGCTTCGCTTAGCTTTCTTTGCTTCCTTCTTCGCTATTTTGTATTTTATGACAGTTTCCTCTGCTCTATCTTTAGACATAGCTTTAAAGCATGCCCTTTTAATTTTGAGCTTCTCTTGTACCTCTCCACTCCACCACGAAGCCTCCTTTTAGCCCGGAGCTCCTCCCTTTGACTCGCCTATCATCTCTTTGGCTACCCTTCGGATACAAGATACCACTGCCTCCCACATCTCGTTTGCACTTCCATTACAATCCCAAGATAAGTCTTCTAAAATCTTCTCCCTGAAGCTTGATTGCTTCAATTGAAGATTCCACCATCTAATTCTTGTGATCTTTTAAATCCTCATTTTCTTTATCAGCCCTTTATTGCACATCCATGACTAACGAGCGATGTTGGCTTGTCAAACTCTTTAATAAGATTACTTTGCAGTCTTTGCAACACAACCGATCTCTTCTCCTCAAGCAATGTTGGGTTGTCAAACTCTCTTTCACCTCCTTTACTTCTAATTGAATCAACATCTTCTCGTTTCATACATCTTTTCCTTCTATCTTTCTCATCGTAATATCACTTTGTTCCTTCGCTTCCCTTACTGTCCTTGGATGATCCTACTCCATTGTGCCGTCAGATTCAATGCTTCTGCTCTGCAGCTCTCCAGTTGTGGAAACTCACTGCAGCCCTCAGGTGGGCCCTTCCCCTCCTGTAGTATGTCAATGTCGTTGCTGTCCCCAGTGTTGTAAAAGTCGCTCGACTGGCCCGACTAGTAGGTCCGACTAGTCTAGTCAGTGGGGTGACCGACCGAGTACTGACTAATTCCGACTAGTCACACTAGTCGACCGATTTTTGCTTGGAGATACTATATTTTTCAATGTTTTTCTTTTTTTTTAAAGCAAACTTATTATAATATGCTTAATATTTCATTTAAATTCAATTACTTCTTTTATTTCATTATGATAATATTAAAATGTATAAAATCTATGTAAATATATGTATAAAAATGATCTATATATTTAAAATAATCAAAAAAATCATATCCGATTAAAGTCCGACTAAATCCGATTAGTCGTCCGGCTGCCGATTAATCCTTAGTCAGTGACCCAACCGACCGAGTACCGACTACCGACTTTTGCAACCTTGGCTGTCCCTTTCATCCCCCTTTGGATGTCCTGTAATCTTGTTACAGCGGCTCATGCAGCGCCTCCCCAGCCCCCACACAGCCCATATTTTACCTTTGCCCTTTTGCTTCCCCACCGTTTTTGATCCCATGTATGCCCCACACTGGCATCAGGCAGTCCTGTTTCTGTTCCCACGACGATCTATTGTCTGAAGGAAGAAGTGAACAGAAAAGAAGAGGAGAAAAGAAGAGGAGGTACAAGGGTGGCAGAGGGAGAAAGAGCAAAAATAGTTTTTTTTTGGGTGCAAGTTTTTTGTAGTTGCTTTTAAGTCACAATGGACTACCTGACAAATCTATCCATTATAAGTTGATTCCTGGGTTTGCATCTAGATAATAACTCAAATTCATTTGTTTAAATCTGGTTAATGACTTCGTTAGTTTGGAAATGAAGTTTCATATACAACTAAGTGCACCTCGTAATCTACAGCTGGATAAACATTCAAACACGAGCATATGAAATATACAACTAAGTGTGTTTGCCTTCCTCAAATAATGTGTGAGATTGCCTGAAGTCAAAGATGGAGAACCTGACTTAAATTAGATTATCAAGAGATTCAACAAAAAAAAGATTTAAATTTAAAAGAAAATGCTTTCACTTTATTTTCTTCTCATGGTTATTCTTACCTGGTTTAAAAACCTAGCCCCGTTATTAAATTTTATAGAAAAATAATTAAATCCCTGGAAAAAAAAGGTGAAGAATCTGCATGCATATGTTGCAGCGGCAACTGCCTCGCATACGACCCAGTGTACTCGATGATACATTACACCAGCTCCAGTAGCTTTTATGGTTCAGCTTTAAAATGTAATATATTCAGGACACGATAGTCTCGGACATTCTATTAGCGGACAACTTGGACATTTATCGGTGTACCTTTCCCTATTTAACAGAGCAAATGATCTATTATCCCTCTAGAATCAATAAGGTGGAAGTTTTTTTACACTACCTCTATTGATATGTTCTAGCACTCCATGTGAAGACTTTTCTGCCTTGCTTATTCAGCAGGGAAAGCATTTGGAACATTTAATGTCAGTCATTGCTTATACATTATATTTCAGCAGAAACCAGAAGATGACGAGGCAGATCTCATGAATCAAGAGGAAGATTTTTCCTTACCTCGAAGCTATTTTGTGAAGGAAGAGCAATGAATATGTTCGGTAGGTTCTCTGTCGCCCCATGATGATAATATGTTACCTATCCATTTATACAAGGTTAGAATTTTCAAGGCTCACTGTTTGTTATAGATTGTTTTCGTAGTTCTTGAACCTATAGTTTAGAGTTTGGACTGATGTGAATCAGTACAAGCAACAAGTGCGTTGAACCGATAAATGGACTTGGGTGGAATGTTCATCGGATGCTTTCCTCGATTTACTGCATTATTTCTCATGTAAACATATATTAGGTAGTGTATACTGCTCAGAACAAGCTCTTTCACCTGTGCCCTCTCCTGCCCCCTCATACAGATTTTTTTTGGTTACTATCCTCTCGATCTGCAATACTATTTCTCATGTAGGTGCACATCAGGCTGTGTATACTGCGCGTCAAATGTTCGGTTTTCACTTCTTTCAGGGAGGTTAATCGGCATACAAGCTTGTTCCTTGGCATTGATCATATGCACTCTGCTACTGAGTACTAGTATTTGAATTAAAAGATGATTTTGAATTGTAAATTATTTCTTTAGCCAAATTAACTTTCCTCTATATTCAAGCTATGTCAAATATGCTTCACTGTCTGGTTATTTTGCTTGGTTTTCTGCTTGATTGGTCAATGAAGATTGCTCTTAGTGTTCTCTTATTAGAGGTATTGTTTATAGATAACAGTGGAGTATGGTTTATGGATAACAATGGAAAAAACATGCAAGTATGTTAGAGATATTATATGTACGCCCAAAATCTTACTCAGAAAACATAACCGTATCATCGGATGTGGTGTTTACGTCCGCTGATGTTTCAGTCCCACTACTATTATATCAGGCGCCACTTCCCCTTCACATCAAGAGGTATTTCAAGTCAGATAAACCTCTCTCAGGAAAAAATAATGGATTCAATTGTCAAAATCTATACTCTAAGGAGTGCACAATCTCACATCTCATTTTTACATCCTAATTTTCTATTGTAGTGCTACCAGGAGCGAACTCATGGCATATCTAGAAAATGGTGGCTTTGTAATGTTTAGGTATTTTTACACATCTCTTTATACTTTTATAATTACATGTTGAACATTGTATAATTCAGAATTACACTTAAAATCAGGGTTTAAAAAATCGGATCAGACCGGTCGGTCGGATCGGTTGGATCGGGAACCGGCCCTGACTCGGTCGGTTCGACCGGTTCTTTGAAATTAATTTCAAAAAAATAAAAAAAATAAAAAATCGGGTCCAACTAGTGGTTGGATTGGGTTGACTCGGATGGTCGGACCGGGTTGACTCGGATTGACCCAGTTTTAATGGTTTGGTAATTTTTAAAAAATAAAGGTTTAAATAATGAAATAATGGGAATTTTATCATGTATGCACTTCTTAACTTCTGCGATATAAGGTATGTTTCTCTCTCTTTTTGGAATATATGTTTTGTCAATACTTTCTTAGAGTAATTTTCTTGAAACAACCATAAATAACTGATTATAACATTATATTCATATATAATTCTAGAAAATGAGACTAATTTTGTAGTGTTCTATTCGAAATAGACAATCATGTTATTTTATTTAAAGATTTGAAATTTCTAATGATTATTTCATTGATGTATAAATATATACTTGCATATATGTATCCGGTTTTATTGGTTCAAAAAATCGGTTCGAACGGTCTGACCAGTAAATTAAGTCCGGTCTGGTTTTTTCCGAGTTGATAAGAATGATGATGTCATGCTGACGTCATCACCGGTCTGACTGGTTTATACCGACGGTTCGATCCGTTTGGACCATATCGAAGAGTGACCGGTTCAATGTCCGGTCCGATTTTTAAAACCTTGCGTAAAATTCAGAATAGTAACTTTTGTTTACACTTCAGCACTTCCGTGATTTTCCTCCACCTAGCTAATCATCCCCTTGATTTAATATAATTAAACTCGATTCAATGCTTATTTTTTATTTTATTTTATTCTAATCACCCCAAACCCCCAACCCATTCCTCCTCATCCCCATCTCCCTCATCCGACCCCCATCTATGTTGCAGTGTCCACACGAGTACATGCCTCCTACTATCAAGCGATGAAATATGATATTTGGTTCTTGGGTAATTGCCCTACATAGTCTATGTTCTCATGCTTGAGGTTGATCTTGCGTCAAGCAGCGATTATCCAGATGATTGGAGATGATATTGGTGGAGAACTTCGATCAAGTCGTAGAGGTCGACCACCTCTTGTGCTCGCTTGAAAGAGATCGATGAAGGTTGCGAGTGGTTGAATACATGTTCTTCTAGTTTTATTTCCAAGTGATGAAGGAAGGTGACATGACCAGAGGTAGATCGTCTTCCACCTTGAGATCGCTTGTTGCGATGAGGTGATGCACAAAGATAGGAGTAGGGGTGTTCAATTTATTTGGGTCAAACAGGTACTTGTCCCGATCTGACTATTTTGACCCTAAATGTATGGGTACCCGTGAAAATAGTCCGGGGTGGGTACCCATACCATGTTGACCCGTTAAACCATTACTACCCAGTGGAAAACCCACGGGGTGAGCCGGGCACCCGGTTGGGTAGGAAGTGCTGGAATGCTTGTCCCTGTAACTTTGGATGCTCCAGCTTTTGTTCACGTCTAGGGCTTCTTATGACACCTCCTCGTTTCTAACTTTCTACTCACCAGATTCTGCACAATCCCTTCTTCATGCCCCACCATCTCCCATGTCTCTAGGCCAGATCTTGCGCAGCTCCGTTCCATGCCCGCCGCCTCCCACGTCCCTCCTCCAGATCTTTGTGCAACCTTGTTTCACTCCCCGTCGCCTCCCGCAGTTATTCAAAAGGGACTCCCATGCCCGTATCTCGTCTGGGTAAGTGCTTTCTTCGTGAACTGGAAAGGGCAGGGATGGGCCACTCGCGGCCCATGATTCTCCTTGTGCTTAATTTAATACGACGTCCATTAAGCTAACCACACCCTTCTCATGCACCTGTCCATAATTTAATCCAACCATATATTTATGGGCCCTGTTCAAGTTGGTAGAGATGACAAATAATACTAACATTTAATTTGACTGTTCGAGCAGGAAGTGGAATTGGATATGTTCCCCATTTCCCCAACATGGGTTGCATCAAGCCTCATATGAGCTCCAGACAGGACTCGCTCACCTCCATCTCCGAGATGAGCTCCACCGGAGACATGGACGATCATGTCATTCCTGACAACGTTTACGACACACATATTGATGTCCATACAGCTTCATGGGACAACTCACATTCCTTCGGCTTTGGTACTCACTACTTCGACCAGCAAGTGCAACAAGATCGATGACCATCGCAGCAATGGATCTGAGATGCATTGATTACCTTTCACAAATCATGTAAATCTATGCGTAGGTTAAGACGTGATGTACTAATGTGCTTTGACGGCAACAAATTTGATCGAAGACATTAATAATATCATATTCCTTGTGAAGCAGTTATTAAACGGGTGCTCGTGGGTACCCGTAACCCGCTCTTATTAATATGAGTACCTGTTTGATCTGGGTACCCGTTCAAACGTGTCGGGTCGACCCATGACCCGGTATTGACAGGTCGGGGCGGGTCGTGATCGAACGGGTAGGGTATCCATCCCGTGAACACACCTAGATAGGAGTATGACAATGACCCCGGGTTAGTGGTTCTTATGCAGACAATACTCCAGGTTACGGTCGGAGAGGAAGGTGTCGAAGCGAAGCTCAAGATCTCCAAAGACTTGGAAATTTCTTCCGTGTCTCGATTTGAGTCAAACTGGATTCCAAAATCGACACGAGTTAGGCAAAATACTCAGATTGGGAATAAGAATTTAGAACTTTGCACAAGCTCAAGAAGTCTCAGATCCACAGAAGAAACTTTATCAATAATGTGAAATTTCAATGCAAAGATATCTCTTGCAGATGATCTTAGAAATAACCTTTTTGTAATTTTAGACTGAATTATATTTAATTCAAGCTCCCACACACTTCGTTTCAGATGAATCAATTGGAATCGTTGACAAATAAAAGATAGAAGCGGCGGATTGAAAGGCGAGGAAGTATTGAAGTAGGGGAAACAAGATGTCCGAAGTAGGGACACATAAAAGGAAAGAAGCAAACGACTATCTAATTGTCAAAATAAAAAATAAGTTTAAAATACATAAGGGGAAGTTGAATTTCAAAGACCACAAAATGAAAATTATGTAAAAAGATAAGAGCAACAATTTTGTGGTGAAGACATCCACGCCCAATTCGGCCTAAATAAAAAGTTGAGATTTTTAGAGCTCCGGTACATTTATAAAATCAATGTTGAAAAATATGAATCGTTTTGATATAAATTATCAAATAGTGATCTAGAAATTTGTCTCTCTTGCGCTGGTTGTCGGATACTTAATTTGCAACCTTCCTCAATTTACCCGGGCTTGGTGAAGGAATTGAGGTGAAGATTGATGGCAATAACATTCAGAAGAGAGATTCTTTTAGATACCTGGGATTTATTTTGCAACATGATATGTAAATTGATGTAGATGTTATTAATAGAATAAATACATGTTGGCTCAAGTGGAGAGGAGCCTCTACTGTTCTCTGTGACAAGAAAATTCCTTTGAAAATCAAAAGAAAGTTTTACAAAACAGCCATGAGACCTGCTATGCTCTATAGATACGAATATTGGCATGTGAATCATAGACATGTGTAGAGAATGGCAGTAGTAGAAATGGAAATGCTAAGGTGAATTTGTGGGTACACACACACATAGACACACACACCCACACGTAAAGATCGGATTCAAAATGATACAATCAGAAGGAATGTTGGTGTAGCTCTGATCGAGAATAAGATGCGAGAAAAACGCTTAAGGTGGTTTGACCATTTGCAAGGAAGGTTGGCTGATGCACCAGTTAGGAGATGCGAGTATTGGGATGTTGAGTCGACTAAGAGAAAGTGAGGAAGGCCTAAGAAGTGTAGGAATGAGATTATACGAAGGGATCTTAGTTTTTTGGATATATGCCCAATATTGACCCAAGATAGACCTGAATGGAGGCAAAGAATCCATGTAGCCGACCCTATTAATGTGAGAAAATGCTTTATCGTTGTTGATGATACATTTATAAAAATACATATATTTAAGGACTATTATTATTTATTATTTCTTTGTTTTTGTATTTCAGATCGTGGTTTTATAGTTTCTTAATATTATAGATAATCTTAGCACGTAATCATATTTTTAGATTATTTTATTAGGCGAGTGTGAATCATTTAGAAAATAGGATAGGATTTTAGGTATAATATACATTTATGATTTTTATCCTTTATGTTTCTAGTTTGATTTTGCGATTTTTTTATATTTTCCTAAGATAGTTTAAGAACATATGAAACATTTATATAAGGTAAAAAACATATTTGTTTCTCGAATAAATAATACAAGTGCTGGTAATTACATGATACATAATATATTAGGTTCGGAACCATTTTTGCATATATGAACCCTATCTATACAAAAGTACTTCTATAAATATAGAGTTCAACTTTAAAGCTGAGTAGAGTTTGATTGGAGTTCATATGCCTCCACATTAAAGGTGTTTTATATTCATCAATTTAGCAACTAGGGTTAGTTTTTTCTTGAGATTTGCGCACCTTGTGATTTTTGACTTATTTTAGACATTTATTCATATTTTTATTGAATTAATCTAATGGAATCATTTCAATTGGATCTTATATGTGCTTTGTAGAGATTCTGGAAGATTTTCCTCTTTATTCAAGGTTTTATCGGGTCAAGTATACATGTACAATGAGGCTTTTTTGTCATCTTTTCTTGATTTTTTTCTCATTGATTTTACTTGTATATTATATATATACAACACGATTTTACCGACAATGTTCTTTTTTTAGTCGATATTGACAATGCTCGTTGTATAAGTTTTATATTTTATGTGATTTGATATGCTTTTTTTTACTGAAAATTTGAGTACAAAGTAGATATATCTCAGATTTTTCATTCCTTATCTTTTATTGTAGCTAGTTTGGGTTCCCCTAATATCAGTGGAAGGTAGGGGGAAAATGTCCTCTTCGATTTATATAACATCACTTTCCCATTAGATTTTCGATGTTTTTTTATAATAAATGCAAACTTTTACCTACTTAAAAAAAGTGCATTATTGTTGCAAGCCGACTAAAATTGACTTGAGCTATGTTGTAGAAGCTAACTCCACCTCAACCAAGATCACATTATCAGCGAGATCTTACCAAGCATAGAACCATGTAAAACTATAATCAGAACTATTCTCATGTTGTATAACATGGTATAAATGTAAGTATGTCAATTCTACTTAAACTTTTTTGGTACAAAAATATCAACCATCTATTCTAATATCATTTTGTACAAAAATATGTATAAGCAATGACTACTAGGGTAGATCGCATGGACTAGAGCGTGTATTGTAGTCTCATATTTCATCTCGCACTATAACATTATCAAATAGCTAGATGTACATCATCATATTACATCGGTAAAATCAGATCAGATCCCATATCTACCACACATTTGATCAAAGTAGACCCCCTAGTCACATTACTCGAGCAAGGCCTTCAAGGGTCTCTTGAGACCTTTTAGAACCCTCAATCCAATGCACATTTCATTTATTTTAGAACCCTATCAACATGCAGCAAAAAATCATCATTCATTCCAGTTGATAACCAACATGACAAGCGACTCATACACACATATATATATAAGGTCAGCCTTATATTCACATTTTAATGACACAAAATGGCTAAATATTCACTTATACAGAATATACATGCCATTCAATACAAGACTGTTATATGCATTTAACAAGCAATGATATCTCATCATGTATCATGTTATTTCCACATTTTTTAACATTTAAACAACTTCAAGGGCAGTATATATCCACAGTTCCAGTTCATGTATTTCGCAAAAGAGGTGCACGACACCATGTAATCATATACAACATAAGCATGCTTATTTAATCCACATGGATTATAAAAATTTCATTATATGTGTTTATTGAGCATTAACATTTATATATTCTTGATGGTATATGGACATATAGGAGCATACATATATAAAACATCACACAACCAAACATGCTATAATATAAATTAAACAAGGGTTAGATGTGTCTAATATCATTGATATATCTTAGGAGTCCAAAGATATATACATACCCGATATGCCATCATAACTAGGCGACTCATCAATTTATCGGTTGTCTTCTAGGCCAAACTTTGTCTAAGGACACCATTTTGACTGACTCAGCTAGATGCTTACATGGTTGAGTATCCAATTAGTCGAATTACTAGAAATCAGATCGTCTAACGAAGGAAATAATGATGACTTTGGAAGGAAATGAGTATGTCGATTCAATTGACCTTGATGCTAGACTTGGGGGAATGATCAACCAACTGATATATAAATCAATCGACTTTTTTCTTATATGATCGCTTTCGATAGTAAATCGTGAATACACAAATAAAAATCCAATTTCACGTGCTAAGAAACAAGCATACAAACAACGTCAAAAATTCACTAGAGGATCATGATATTTAACCATAAAAATTGTGGTTTTCAACAAAAAAGGTGCAAACTCATGAACAAGGGTGCTTAATAAATAGACATTCAATTTTCAGATTGGGACGAATGCATGTTGCTCATGATCGAGCTATCATTGATGTAAGATCAGATTGGGACGATGCATGGTGCTGATGTTGTTTAGAGTATACTGTCAATAGGCAGCGGCCATCCATTACTTGCATTCTTTTTTCTCCCTCTTCGAGGTGAAATTTTGAACAGATCCCATAATAATGATCTATTATTTCCAGTGAATAACATTCCTTTTTATTTCATCTTGAGGGGCCAAACTAGTGAAGCATTATTGGTCTAATTGATCTTGTCATTATTTGATTTTAATGGTTGGCGTTTTTTTTTTTGAATTTTATTGGTTGTGCGATTTTAGGGAAAATGATTCCAAATTAGTTTTCGCTAATATTTATAAAGAATTTCTCCAAACATACCGGTAAATTTACAATTTTACATAGATATTTCTAAAAAATATTGTATAATTTACCAAAACATCTATAGAAAAATTCTTAATTTTACAGAGATAGAACTACATTACAGTGATGCTGAGTAATATTATCAAATTTAATATTTCTAACTAACTAAATAATATTATGATGCTTTGTAGGAGGGATAAAGCATGCGCATGTGTCCGTATCCAGTTTTATATCTAATCATTTTTTATGAACAATTTCACTCAACACACATATATCCATTTTAAGATAGATATTAAGATAGACACAATTTAAAATTTGAAGTTATTTGTGTCTATATCGTATCTCCATTTTAGTATACAGTTGTACAATTATTTTTAGTACAATTATTTGTCACTTTATGTAACATAGTATACCCTTTTTCATTACTAGATATAATTTCTATAAAATAAACATTTTATATTTGTATGATAATAAACCATTCAATTCATATATAGTTAAGTTAATCTATAAAATATTTATGCTATTATATATATATATATATATGATCAATGTCTGTTTTATATCCATGGTCATTTTTAATGATATGGTAATATATTTTTTTATCTTGTAATATATGTATTTGCATCTAGGGGTGCACATGGATCGGATTTTTGCTTAATCCGTGTCCAATTCAACCTTAACTGATTTTAACTTTTTCAATCCATCTCAGTCCGATACAGCAAATTTCTAAATTCAATCCAATCTATCAGATTACAGATTACATCGAATTGATTTAATTTTTTTATACTTAGACATTCTCCCTATTTTATAGCACATTAGCCCTCAGTATTTGAATTATGATACGGAAATCGATAAAAAAGATTAGATGTGAAGGCAAAAATATTTAAAGACCACTAAATCAAACTAAAGTTGAAGAACTCCATTAATACACAATAAAAAGTTGAAGACTACACAATGAAAGTAAAGGATTACATTGAATTTGGAATTTGAGTTTCTTTTATCTACACCACATTAGTATTTCTTTACAAACGATTTCCAATATATGATTCAAATAAGAATAATACAAGTTACCAAAGAGGATCCAAAGATAAGTTCATGCTAATTTAGTCTTTTAAGCTTTACCAAAGCTTAACCACTCCCAGTAATACCATTCAAGACCCTATAATATATTATTAAAAATGAGGATCATAAAATAATCATACTGGATTGAGTATCTAAGAAAAGCCAACTTAAATGTTGCCCACAAATTGGGTAGAATGCATCTAATTTAAAATGAACTTGAATTTATATGTCAGATTAAACCTATAGTGTAAATATGTTTTTTTTGTGAAATATGAATCAAATTTATATATGAATTTAAATTTGAAAGGAATTTAATTAATATCTTTTAATTCTTGGATGGAAGTCGTACATCTGAACATAAATTCTTAGAGAAACAGGATCCAATTTCATTCTTGGGATATGTTTGCAAGCTGAAACATGTGAAAGGTAAGAAGTAAAAAGTCTAAGAGCAACAATTGGATGTACCAAACAATTGTCCTAATTCTTTTTCTTTTAACAGAGAATAGATGAGTGGCAGCACAATTAGGACAGATGGTTTCACATGGGAGGGAGACAACATTGTGTGAAATGAGCAACGACATCGTGAGGAAGGGGTGACAACATTGCGAGGAAAGGGTACTGGCGTTGTGATAGAGAGGAACAACATTGTGCGGGAGGAAGGTAGTGTCCAAATGGAATGAGAAGGAGAAGCAACTGTGAGCGGAATATTGGGGGTTAAAAGATAAATGAGAGGGAGATGGAATTGAGAGGGGAATAGTACAATAGAGTTTACATTTTCACAAGTTATGGTAATATTTTATTATTTAGGGATTTAACATTTGGCTTTCAAAAGAGAAGAGAATGTAGTAGAATGAGGACTTGTATCCACCATTGATAAGAGAAAAAATGAGATGAATGACATTGATTATGGCCTTATGAGAAATTGAGAATGAGTGTGAAAAATATTATCTGTATGTGTTAACAGATTAACAGATTGGATCAGATCGGATTTTACTAATGATACGATCCAATCCATACTTTAATGAATTTGAAAAATTCCAACAATCCAATCCATTAAAATGGTAGAATAAATCCAACCCAATAACATAAGACTGGATCGGATTGCGGAATTTATTCGATCCATGTGCATCCTTATCTGCATCGGTGTTCATGTTTAAAACTGATAAAGATATTGTAACTACATATGCATATGGACTAATATGGATTTAGGTGGCAGCACATCCTTATCCAATTTAAAATCTAGATACATGAACGAAAATGAATATATTATAGATATTAAAAATCATAGAAAATATTATTATTTATGATTACTTATATTGAAATAGACAATCATGACTCTGATAAAAATATTTGATAAACAAATACGGGTTTTGTATGGCTATAAATGTCTCCTAACACTTATAGAAGAAATATTCTTTTTAAGTTGAAATTAATGGCTGGCTAAATCAAAATTATATAAACGGCAACTCGACAAAATAAAAAATAAAAAGGTAAAGTCCTAGATTAAATAGTTCTAGAAATAATAATTAAGTAGCATAAAGAAGTATTTCTCTACATGCATTTGAAAATGATTTCAAAATGCAGCATATTACGTGTAAGCATGTAAAATACTTTATTATAAGTCAACACACACAGTGGTATATGTTTATACAATATACATGCATATATTCAGTAATATGATTTGCAAAAAAAATCATGCCCTTATCCATATCCAAAAAAAAATAAAAAAGTATATGTGTACCCAAAAAAGTAAAAACACGTCCTTATAGATATACATCTACACACGAATCAAAGACACATATCCATATCTACCTAAATACGAATATAAGAGTGGATGGGCATGGATATATCCATATCCCATTACATCCCTAATTTGGTAAGAGACACAATCTTATATGTAACCTAGTTGTTTACATCTATGTTTTCGTAGCTTAAAGAGTGTAATTACAGCATATATATTCTAGATTTTAATGTTATTTTATTGGTCCAACTTTATAGATCCTGCGGCTAAAATTATGAAATCTAGTCATCTCCAAATGTAAATTCAAAAAAAAAACTAGATTTTTTTATTGAAATTATATCATATATATTGAAATTTGGGAGACTCGGGTCCGTTCCTAGGTGTAGACTTAAGTTTTTTTTTAAAGCTTGTTGTTCATTTCATCCAAAAACAACAAAAATAGTTCACGAGGTCCCTACGGATCCGACAAAGGCAAAAAACACATAGGA
Organism: Ottelia alismoides; assembly: GCA_037367405.1. NCBI lineage: Eukaryota > Viridiplantae > Streptophyta > Magnoliopsida > Alismatales > Hydrocharitaceae > Ottelia > Ottelia alismoides. Next base: position 879,992 of record JAZKJV010001091.1, on the reverse strand, counting down.
GATCACAAGGTCCTCTACATACCCAACAAATCAAAAGCAAACTACTGCAAGAAAGGGGTTCAGTATTTAGCACAACTGGTAAACCCCGGGGGAGGAGAATGTTCGGTAGAAGCAAAGAAAAAAAACAGAATAAAATGCTCTGTCTGTAGGCAAAAAGGATCGTTATAGAGGAAGCCGGTGCAGTCAGTTCTTTGAGGCATGTTGATGATGTGTACTAGGGCGCAGACTTGCGGTGCTCTTCGGTTTGGATCTGCATGAAAATCAAATAAAATGGAGGAAGAGAAAAGTGTTTGGAGGCCGGTCCAATACTAGTCTACAACGTGGTAGTGAATAAGGAGGCTTCTTTAGCGATAGCAGAAAAAAAGGTTTTGATATGCCCTGAAATATCCTTGAGCAGCGCTCCTTCCAAATCAACTACCAAATGGATGCTCTTTTGGTGGTTATCTGCCAATGAGATAGGGAATATGGGTGTGTTATGATTGGAAACGAATGTATTCAAGTCACAATTCAATGGCGAAATATCGAAAATATGCAAATACATTCATGGTGAAATGTCAATCCAGAAATAGGTGGCTAATGGATTCTCCATTGGAAAGACACAATGGGCAAGCATTAGTGGCGGCTGTCTTAATAAATGAGAACATTCCATGTGTTATGATCTCGTCATGACATAATGACCATAGGAAGAGGGAAACTTTTGATTGGAAGGATTTGGACCGAAAATTAAGGTTAAGTTTCTAAAGAAAGTCAAATAGTAGTCGTCAATGTGCATGAAGCTACCATGGAATGTGACATTCGTTACGAATTACAGGGATAAAAGATAGTTTTGTGATGAATAATGTTTGTTATTATAAATTTAACATCAAAAGATATGATAATGAATATTATTCAAATAGTTGATTCATATAAAATCAGTCTTGTTGTTGTCCAATTGTAAATGAGGCGTGGTATCTAAAAGGAAATCATAAAACTCTTCCTCATTTACTTCCTTGTCATTTTCAAATTGCATTGGTGTTAACTTTCAGTATTTACAGTTTAGACAATCGTTAGGATTCACCTGTCAAAACTGAAGGTTTACACTATATGCAATCTCCAGTTCACATGGTATCTAACTTAGGAATGATATTGCACTACAAATGAATAGATCATACACATCAGCCACCCAAATATGAAAGTGAAACAATTCTAATAGAAAGAAGAGTGCATACGACCATATACCAGATCGTCCAATGCTTCGATTTCTCAGGTTTAATCTTTTTCTACTTCCTCATCTATCAGTGGAAATCAGTGTAAGAAATGCCAAGCCTAAAGCTTACTCTATAGAAGTTGAGGTAGACATACAACTGAAAAAGCATGGTTCATCAACGGCGGTGCGTTGCGCATCCTCCCAAACTGAAAGCTCACCCGGTGATTGCAATAGCGACGGCTACAACTCATGGTCCCTGAACAGTACTTGGTCAGCGATCACAGCGGTCGTGGGGCCGATCATGGTCTCATAAATAAGGGATAGATAGGAAAGGAACATGTCCTCTGCTGTATAGATCAACGGCTCTGGATCCTGTTGGACTACTGTGTCCATTGGGTAGTATATCCGGGAGATTGTCAAGGACTGGTCACTGTCCAGTGCCCAATCTTGAGTTGCACATATGGGATCCATTGCAACTAAATCTCCATTATCCATCGTCTGATCTAGAGTACCTTGGAATATGGACGGTTCATCGTCGTGAGCAGCATCATCATGGAGATCCACCAATGATGCGCACAGGATCTGACTCGAGTTAAGTTGATTAATTAAGTGTCGTTGTGACTCAAACCAGATTCGCGATCAACGAGAAAATTTATTTAAACCACTAATAAATCAAGCAATGAAAACAAGCGGTTTTGCTACTTTTATTAACCTTTTATAGCGACCGAGGTCGAACTCAAGGAGCACAATTTAAAACTAAGCAGGCGATTCGAAAATCAAAGAATTTTTATTATCTTTTTAGTGGTTTTTAATTTTGCAACTTTTAAATTTTTCAAATAAGGCAAATAAGAACAAAGGAGTACAAAATGCACAAGTATTCTTTTTATATTTTTCAAAGATGTCAAAAATGCTCAAAAATATTTTTGGGTTTTATAGCTTTTATAGTATTTTTGAGAATTTTTAGGGAAATTTCAGATATTTTTGTAATTTTCTAAATCAAATAGTGAGAAAACAATGAAATAGTGCACAACTAGAAGTATTTCTCAATTTAAAAATAGATAAGATGATCAAAACTTCTGGAAATGATTTTTTTATTAAAAACTATGAAGAAAACTAATAGAAACTGAAAATGATTTTTTTGGATTTTTTGTTGATTTATATAATTTTTATAAGTTTTTCAATATTTTGTGAATTTTTAGGTTTTTATAAGGTATTTTCAAACAAAAATTATACAGAAGCTAAAATAGGCTAAAAGACAACTACATTATTTTTATGGATTTTTTCAATTTTTTTTTCAAAAATTTAAGAATTTTATAAGGCAAACATGGAATTTTCTACTATTTTTGAATTTTTAATAATATAAAATGCAAGGAAAATGGTACAAAAAAATCATCACGTAAAGATCAAGTTAGCCGGAGCTAGAAATAATTTTTGAGGAACTTTTAAGGCCAAAATGATATTTGTTAAGACTCATCAAAGACAATAATAAAAACGGTAAAGCAGGGACCTATGCGCAATTATTTTAAGTTTTAGGTCATGAAGAGTAACAAATACTTTAAATCCGAGGGCCACTATGCAATTTATCCAGAAATACAAGTGCTGCACGTGACTCAGTGCTCACAAGGGCATAAATGCAAATATCAAAACATTTAATTCATTGAGTAACCAAATATAAGTTCATGATAGATTCTGCAAATGACCCACATAAGCATATGTGGACGTACGTATTCTCAATTCGATTGAACTAAAATGCAAATAACTAAAACATAAGGTCCAAATTGCAAAAAGTTTTAACTAATTATTACAATTACTGAACTAAAATGAAATAAGATAAAGGGTGAGGGTTTGAGTGAAATATACCCTCACAAGGGGTGTCGACACGTGGGGCTGCTCGGATCTGATGGCTCTGATTCGGCGTGAACGGGCGGTTGTGGAGGATCCACTTATGATGAACGGTCCCGATCTGCTGGTATCGCTTTAGCGATGAGTGGCTGGGGATCAATTCTCCGGATGATCGGACGATCAAGGGTGTCTCCAAAATGGATGCATGAGATTAGAACTGGAAGACCCCCTGATCCAACAGTCGTGGAGACATCAGGAAGATCTGGGAAGAACTCTCCTCCGGTGAGTTTTGGACAACGATTGCGTGGGCTTCTGACGACCTCCTAGACTGCTCAGATGGGGAAAACGTCGCTGGTGACTGTCCGCAGCTGTTGGTGTGCTCAATAGGGTCCAGGACCTCGAGTTGAGTCTTGGATAGGCATGAGGGTCCTGGAGCTTCCTAGACGGAAGTGCAGTTGCAAAATGACCTCCAAGAGAGTTTGTCTTCAGTCCTGGTCCTGTACGAGAGGTTCTGCTTGGAAAAGGAACTCTGGCGAGGGGTTAGAAGTACCAAATGAATGGGGGAACATGTACAGGCCAGCCCTTTGTAGGGTGAAGGAACGAGCCAGAGATTCAACCCAATCCGATGATTGGGTCGATGATTAAGGTGTGGAGCGAGACGGAGAAGTGAAGGGAGAGCGTGTGGGGGTGTGTGTTGAGTTGAAAATGGTTGGTCGTTCAGGCTAAAGAACGAGTGTAGGGGACATGCATAGAATGAAGAAATCGAGCTAAAGTGAGCAACCTGGATCTGTGATGGGTACCTATGGGTGAGTGGAGTCGCATGGGGTGGAGACAAAGGGCTTCCGAGGGTCAGAGCCTCAATGGGGTGGCGAAACCAGAGGCTAAGCTACTTGCGACGGAGCACGATGGAGATGCCACTAGACCTAGGGCACACTCGCGTCCAAGCCCTCCTTGATAGCCCTCTCGCACTACTGTCACTCTTGGAAAGGAGCTGGGCACAATGAAGGTGGTGGGGCAGCCAAATATGCCAGGAATGGAAGAGGTGCATGTGCTTTTATAGTGCGTCCCAGGTTCGAGAAGGATCGAGCGAAATCACGTGAACTGAGGCGCATATCCTGGAGATGATTCTCGGGCATGGATTGGGGATCCATGGTATTCAATCGGGGCGGAGGAGCGACAACATAGTCGATCGGGTCAGGTCTGCATAATTGGGCGAAGTTGGTGCTAAACCCAACCTGAGGAAAAAGGCAAAGGGGGGGGGGACCTTTTGACTGGAGTCAACAATCCTAGGTGGACTAATGGGAAGCGGTGTAGAGTAGGGACAAATTAGGCTATGCGACAAAATAGGGAAATAAATTAACTAAATTAAAAAATAAAATATTAAATGATTTTAAAATAAAAATGAATAAAATAAAAAATTGTTTATTATTTTTCAAACTATTTTCTGTGATTTTTATTTATTTTTATAAATTCATATATACCGTATATACAATATAGTGTATTATATACATGTATAGTATACCTATATATTTTATTCTTTTATTTTTATTTTATTTTTTTACATAAATATCCTTTATTTTATATTTTATATATTTACAATATAATTTAAATAGTTTAAAGAATTTTTAATTGATTTTTATGAATTAATAAAGGTATTAATTAAACAGGTAGTTTGTATAATATGTACAAGTGTGGCTTTTGTACAGTGAAAGTTTGATTTTATTTCTGATTTATTTTGTGTTTTATGATTTTTATTTTCTTTTCATCATTAGGAGTATATACAAGTATTGAAAATACAATATGCATAAATTATGTTTTAAGATAATTAAATATAGATATTTACAAGTCTAGGTACTATGTCGTTATACAATATACTCAAAAAGCCAACTTTTACACCATAACTACAAAATTTATGAAACCACCCTCAATTTAAAGATAATTTAATTTAGAGTCCAATAAAGATGATTTTGGAAGAATTTGAGTTCATATGGAGCCGGAATTGATATTTTAAGCTCTTATTTTGTGGATTTTTATGAGTGGTATTATTTGTACTATGTACATCAAATCATGATGCAACTAGTTTTTATTTAGAAAACATTTTTGTTTACAAGCTTTATTAAGAACATAATTTATTTTGAGCTTTTTTTATTGAAGAATAAAATATAGGAATGATATGTACGTAGAATGAATAGTGATGAATATATAAAGATCCCATCTCCCTCTACTTTATTCCTTGTCGATCAGGTCAATAATAGACATTCTCTCGGGTTTTGGGTCAGTTTGTACTTATTACATAATTACACCATTCTTCTCATTTTCTTTTTCTCTTTATTCTTTTATTTTAGAAAAATATGTTAATTATACAATATTGACAAGAGTATTTACAATGGTAATTTATTGAATTTACAAATATTTACATATGTTTTTGCTAAAATATATGGCTAAAATAAAAGAATAAAGAATGAGAATCATATATTCATCAACCAGAAATATGCCAATGGAGAGAGAAGCAACACAACACTCTTGCGAAAACTCCTCAACGACTCACAGGGGTATAAGTATAAGCATTTGAATAATTTCCTACCTCCCCTTTTTATTATTATCTTATAATTCAGAGACATGTCCTCTAAAATCTATTTTTACTGATGAAATCTTTTACTTTTCTATGTTGGAGAGTAATCTTTTTCAATGGCTTCATTTTAAGTATCTCAACTTGCTATCTACCCATCAGTAATAAACTATCACTTTTCGGAAAATCCTAAATAACATTGTTATATAGTACTTAAAATATAAAAAGCACTTGCTTTTATTATAATCCACTGGGACAAAGACATGTGCAAAACCATGAATTTTACTAAGGAGGTGCCAAGTATACTTCTATTATGTTAGGGCAGCAGAAGATTGATGATGGATAACAAGAAAATTAGAGGGAGAGAATATAGATCAATGCACAAGGTAGAAATGCAACTTTTTTTCACAAATTTGAAACTTGTATACAAGACTTTAACTTTTATAAGAAGAGGATTACAATGCTTGCAACATGGAACAAGAACTTGCAATACTTGGAAGGAGGAGGACTCTTGTGGTGGTAGTTGATGTGTTATGCTTCTTCTTCTTGTTGTTGATGTAATGTCCAAATGAGAACCATTTAGGTAGTATTTATAGTCCCTCCAAGAGGGTAGAGATATTTTGGAAGATGGATTTAGAATTCTCTTCCATGCCCCTCTTTAGGTAGAAATATCTAGATATTTTGGTGGGAGGGGGGAAATATTTAGATATTTTCTCCACCTATCTCTTTCATGGGAAGAATAACTCGCAACACTTGAAAGGAGGAGGACTCTTGAGAGACTCTTGTGGTGATAATGGATGCGTTATGCTTCTTCTTCTTATTGTTGTTGTGTTGTCCAAATAAGACATTTTAGGTGGTATGTAGTCCCTTCAAGAGGGTGGAGATACTTTGGAAGATTGATATAGAGTGCTCTTCCATGCTCCTCCTTTAGATAGAAATATATATTTTGGTGGGAGGAGGAGAAATATCTAGATATTTTGGTTCTCCACCTCTCTCTTTTCTGGAATCTTCTCACAAGTGAGTGACGAGCCCGAAATCTACCCTTTCTATGTTGTCTGATTGACTAGTGCATTGCAGTTGGATAGATCCGCGTCGATTGACGAAGCGCAGAATCGGCCCTTTAATAATGCTGAATTAGCACTCGAAATCGTCATCGTAGTCGAGCCGATTCTGGTCGTCAAAAGATCACCTCGTTTAAATATGTATGATAATGAATCAAAACGAGGCGATCGTTATTTTTATTTTACTTGGCAAGAAACCAAGGTCGAACTCAGGGACACGCGCTTCTCTTGTATTAATCAGATTTCAGTGTGTTCAATGAAGTGTTGAAATAAAGCCTATAGGTCAAATGATGCATAGACACAACATGACAATGCAAAGCATAAAAATTAAACATGCATTTTTTTAGACATTTTTATCATGCAAATAAATGCCATGAAATACAATGGAAAATATGCCCGAAATGATCATTACTTGAGCCATAAAAAGATACGAGTTGAACAGAATCAGATAATGAAGCACTTTTTATTCATATAGCAAGTATGCATGAGAGACAAGGTAATCAGGACACTTCGTTAACCAAATAGAGCATTACAGATCACGGTGTCAAAATGAGAATCTAAGCATGCCATACTAAAGATGTCGAGAAGAGCTTCGAAATGAGACTGAAATCAACTGAAACGGAAACATGATGCTCAAGATATGCATAAAGGAAAGCAAGGGCATAAATGAAATAAAAACATGAAAGATAACTAGCATATAGGTCCCTGGGAAGGGCCAAATTGTAAATAAAATAACCGCGAGGCCTTCCCTGTAAATACCCCATTGCGCGCGGGGACCTTTCTGCAAATATGAAGAAATTCGAGGGCTCCTCCGCAAATTACCCAGAAAGCACGCGCCTGGCACGCGCCTTTTCTAGGCTCGGACGTTGGCTCGGAATCAACGGAGGTCCGCTGCTGCTTCGGGGTGGCTCGGGACATCCGAGCCTCCAGGCTTGGTGGCGATCAGGCTCGGCGTGGTCTCTGGATGAGCCACGTGTATCAGGACCTGGATGTAAAATGCGGGACATGCGAGGGCACCGATGCAAAAAGCCCAAACCCACGTGCGGGTGGCACGTGAGCTCAGGCTCGGGTGGGGGCGAGGCTCGGTGCAGCGTCGGGTGGCCGATGCAGGTGGCTCGGGCCACGTGGTGGCTCGAGGGTGACTCGGACGAGGCTCGGTCCCACCGAGCCTCCGCGCTCCGGGATAGTCGACGTGGACGCTCCAGGGCCGTTGGATCTCCGCCGTGGGGCGAGATCCAACGGTAGCTGCTCTTCCTCCTCCTTCGTCAGGTGGCGGCGCGATTAGAGCTCCGGCGAGAAGCCTGGAGCTCCGCCGCGCTTCGCCGTGCTCGGTGAAGCTCGGTGAAGCTCGGTGAAGAACGCTGATGCTCCGGCGATGAAGATCTGAGGTCGGGGGCGCTGCCGGAGTGTCTGGGATGCGCTGTCGACGACTGATCGCCGGAGGCGGAGCTCTAGAACGCAGCTCCGCCCGAAGTCCGGCCATTGGTGAGTTGGACCTGCAAAATGGATTAGAGGCGTGTGTGCGTGCGATCTGAGGTGAACGGAGGGCTCAGGGAGTGAAGAAGGCGAAGCCCTTAGTGGGTCCTCCTCCGCCTCCGGCGGAGGAGGATGCCTGGGATGGAGGGAGGTTGTGGCAGAGGAAGGTGATGGTCGGAGAGGTGCGCGGGGAAGGTGGATCGATGGTGGAGCTAATGGAATGGTTAATGGCGAGGGAAAGAACTTGAAGAAGCTACGAAAATTAAGCAAAAATAAGAAGAAAAAAAAACAAAAGGAGATCAGGGAGCTTACCTGGCCGGAGATGGAGGGGATGGCCTGGGCTGAGCATCGGAGAGAATGCTCGGGTCGTCACACATACTGGCCGGCCGTGCCAGCGAGCTCGAGCGGGGCTCTAGGCCACCGCAGCGCCGCCCGAAGGTCGGCGGGTCTCATCGGAGCATGAGGTCGTCGTCGCTCGATCCAAGCTCCTCCCCCTGTCACAGGGAGGAGCTGGAGGGCTGGGCCACCGCCCCTTGGTTGATGGACGAGGGTGAAGTGGGGCGGAGGCACGGTATTTAAAGGGCGAAGTCGGAGGTGCTGATGAGTGGCGTCGCGGGTTTAGAGGGTGGTATGGAGCGACTGGGAGGTGGTCGTGGGTAGTTGAGTGATGTGCGGAGGAGGTGGATGATGGGGCTCGGTCGTGAGGTGTTTAGAGAGAGGAGAGGATGACTAGGGCTATGGCTAAAAATGGAAGGGGGAGTGGTGCGCGCGAGGCTGAGGCGGAGGATGCGGGAGGAGGAAGACGAAGCCTCAGCCGTTGGATCTTGCGATCCAACGGCGGAGGGAAAGGCGCAAAGGGATGGCCACGATCAGCTCGATGGCGATGGGATCGAAGGGCTACGGAGCGGCCACGTGGCAGTCTGTGGGAAGGGCGCTGATGGAGGGTGGTGATGGGGTACTGGAGTTGATCGAGCGGCTAGGATTAGAAGGTGGATTGAGCGGCTCAGATCAGAAGATCCATGACATGATCAAGCGGACCACAATGTGCCACGTGGCACGAGGAGCGAGAGGCGGCAACGAGCGGCTAGGATTAGAGGCGGAGATGATCGGATGGATGAGGGAAAGCAGCGGGCGTGGAAAGCCTGGGACCGTTGGATCTCAGGAGGAGATCCAACGGCTCGAAGAGGAGGCGGATGGGACAAAGAAGGCGGGCCACGTGGCGCCTCCAGATTGGGCCACGTGGCCCAATCAGATTATTAGGATGATATTTTTGATTTTTGAGGGCCTTATTGGCCGAATTTGAGAAAACTCAAAACATGAAAGTTGTAGATCTTGACGAGATCTACAAGTTTCATGTTGACCAAAACTGGAAAAGAGATCAAACAAGGGCCCGAAATATTTTTGAAGGTATTTTTAAGTCTAAAAATACCACGATTTTTGTTTTGCCATTTTTTTTGTGGTTTTTAATTTATTAAGGACTCTGTTAATTATTGGACATTAACAGGGATTTATTGACAAACTTTTAAGCAAGGGGGTTAATTATGGAAAATAAAGATGATGAAACTGAGGTTCATCAACCCCCTATACTTAAACTATGCTCGTCCTCGAGCATCAAAAAGAATGACTAAGTTGGATTAACCCCCTTGTGCATGTGAATACAGGATCCAATCTGATCAAGTTGACTCGGCTTCAGAGATCCAAAATTCTAGAGTTCAACCCAGCCTTAATCAAGAGGTACCCAATTCCTCTAATTCTCTAGACTCTCTCTGATGTACATATAATCTAAAGGATATGACTTTTAGTGTTGACTGCAATTCTGAGAGTAGAGTCAATTTGTCACCCAAAATCTTGGTCCGAGAAAATCTCCTAAGGACCCAATCCTCAGCACTAGGGAATAAATCAAATCTTGCATTCAGTCCACCGTCTCTTTAGTTGTCAGACTTAGAAAATGTGGATGGCAGGCCAGAAAATGGAGGGCATGGGATTGTGTCAATTCTTCTCTCCCTCTCATTGGAACAAGGATTCTCTCTAGTGCCTTTTACGCAACACAATTTTTTTGGTGTTGATCAGTGCGTCCGTCAAGAGAAGTTGGAGCCGTCTGCACTTGTTTTCCTGGGAGTACACCGGGGTGTGTCTCTTTTGAGTACCTAATGTACCTTCTACACCCAGACTTGTAGCATTTACGATGCAGAGCCCTTTTTTGGTGCAAGCCCGACTCCTGGTCCTAATAGCGGTGGTCCAAGTGGACACTTTGAAAAGTTTGGGAGCGCTCGCCTTTGGTGGAAGCTCTTTGATAATTTGACTTTGTGGAATGAGAGCTTTTCTTTGAGATTTCATTGACTTGAATAATTTGTGGCTAGCTCCACTGCTTTTACCAAAAGTTGGCGCACACTGATCAACAATTTTTTTTATTTATTTCACACCCAGGCACTTAGGTCATTGTCAAGAGATTAGTACAAGAATCAAGTTCTCATACTGGCTAAATTGCTGACACTCAGGTTTCCTGAAGCCTTCAAAGATTTTATCCCATCCTCGAGCATCATTAGATCAAATCCAAACTCGACTTCCTCATCCCAATCCCTTAGGTGAAAAATCAACTCATCTCAATCAAAACTGCAGTCGTGCATGTGATGTGCTGATCACATTCTCTTTGTCTGAGACTAAGCATGGAATATAGCATGCAAATCTAGAAACCTAGGGGAATGTGGATGATTAAGTCTATGACCCTGATGACTAAGGCTGGTTAACCGCGAATCTCAAAGACCTCAAAAATCAAGCTTCCTTGACCATTTCAGATCCTGGGTGAAAGTGTAAGTGTAGAGGTTTAATCCAACTCCTTCATTCCAAAACACACATTTTTTTTTTTTTTTTTTTTTTTTTCCACTTCAAGAGATATGAGGACTGCCTAATCTCCATTAAATAGTTGCATCTGCATTCAGCCAGTATGGATGTAAGTACAGGCCGGAGCCCGTTCCTTAAGGACGGAGCCTTACGCGATGTCCTTTAAACCATCCACTCTGCTAAGGGCGAACCCTCACTGAACACGGCTATTTAATGGGGCTTAGTAGTCACTAATGGCTCCTAAAGGATTTTTGAATTTTGCAATTTTTATGGATTTTAATAAGAGAGTTAAAACACAAGTTAGACTCAATCTTCCTTGAAAAGATTTTCAAAACCATGTCACACAAATAAAAGATTTTCAAAACATTTTCAAAAATCATTTTCGAAAATATTTCTATAAAATAGTGTAACATAATATCGAAAAACCGCGAAAATCCTTTGAGTTTTCTTAGTCCAATGAATTTTACCTTAGCAAAAAAAGTTTTTAATTTTTCAAATTTTTCAGATTATAGCTAAAGTAAATATACGGTATATACGGTATACCCCCCTATACTTAAACTTTGCTATGTCCTCATAGCACTAGATGTTACAAGTACATAGATCCATTTAAATATAGAAGAATATACGGGACTAAGAAGGGACCCCCCCCTATACTTAGGTTAGAAATAACCTAAGTATAAAGGCAAGAAAAGATGAGTAGAGAAAATCACGGGGACTTGGGTCCCCCCTATACTTAGGCTGAGATTAGCCTAAGTATAAAGATGGAATTTGATGTCGGGAAGGACCCAAGGTGAACGAAGAAGGGGGATGGATACACAAGTGAGCGGTTGAATCTTCGGAGATGAAATGGAGTGTCTTTGGATTTGGGGTGTGTGTAGCAAACATGGCTCAATTCAAACAAGCAAACCCATAGTTTCACCAACTCACACATGAAACCAACCAAGGTTGGTTAATTATCTTGTCCATTTTATTGGTGATAAAACATTAAATCTTTACGCGAAGAAAATGTGAATCAAGGCATATGCGCGGGTATTGCTCTCCCAAAACCGAATTTTACCCCATTTTAAGTTGACTTGCAATTAACAGTCCCAATTTTATTTAAATTGTCACTGATTTAAGGTTAGCCATCAATCAGAAAATCATCGTCTACCGTTCATTCCATTTTCCATTTATCCTAGGTGATCAATCTAGAAAAATGAAAGCCGAGAAAAACATGTATTCGATGAAGAAAAACGCGATCGAGGCTAAGCGAGAAATCATGCAGTGATTTTTACGATAAAAGCCGCGACAAATCTGGGGCCGTTTTGAAACTCAAATCCAACATGTATGCAAGTCGAAAAAGCCGCACCTAATCATGCATCTATTAGCGGTGTTTGATCTTCATTAATTTTAGCTAAGTTATGCGAGATTAAGTGCGTCTTTATTTAAGTGTGTCCTAACCTACGATCAAGCACAATAAAATATGAAAATTGAGCTCTGAGAGCCGCGTGCCTAAGTCCTAGGTCGACACTCAAGTGGGGACGATCCCCACACAACCACAATCGTTCGATTACATGCGCGAGTCTTCGATCGAAGACCGCTGTAAAAGACAAATTATTAACAATATAATGCAAAAAAAACGAGACACATTTTTTTCTTTTCTTCTTTTGCTCCAAGCATGCTCCTGCGGCTCCTCGCAGCGGGGAACGTCCTGCTCCTCGCCTCCTTGATCCATCAAGGGCCCTGCCACAGAAACAATGGTTAGAGATCAAGAAAGAAAAAATTTTATATGCAAAATATGTGACCATTTAACCTATAAAAAGATTCACTAAATTAAACACACAAAAATCCAAAAAAATAAAAGAAATGAGCCGTGTCCCCGGCAACGGCGCCATTTGACGAAGCGCAGAATCGGCCCTTTAATAATGCTGAATTAGCACTCGAAATCGTCATCGTAGTCGAGCCGATTCTGGTCGTCAAAAGATCACCTCGTTTAAATATGTATGATAATGAATCAAAACGAGGCGATCGTTATTTTTATTTTACTTGGCAAGAAACCAAGGTCGAACTCAGGGACACGCGCTTCTCTTGTATTAATCAGATTTCAGTGTGTTCAATGAAGTGTTGAAATAAAGCCTATAGGTCAAATGATGCATAGACACAACATGACAATGCAAAGCATAAAAATTAAACATGCATTTTTTTAGACATTTTTATCATGCAAATAAATGCCATGAAATACAATGGAAAATATGCCCGAAATGATCATTACTTGAGCCATAAAAAGATACGAGTTGAACAGAATCAGATAATGAAGCACTTTTTATTCATATAGCAAGTATGCATGAGAGACAAGGTAATCAGGACACTTCGTTAACCAAATAGAGCATTACAGATCACGGTGTCAAAATGAGAATCTAAGCATGCCATACTAAAGATGTCGAGAAGAGCTTCGAAATGAGACTGAAATCAACTGAAACGGAAACATGATGCTCAAGATATGCATAAAGGAAAGCAAGGGCATAAATGAAATAAAAACATGAAAGATAACTAGCATATAGGTCCCTGGGAAGGGCCAAATTGTAAATAAAATAACCGCGAGGCCTTCCCTGTAAATACCCCATTGCGCGCGGGGACCTTTCTGCAAATATGAAGAAATTCGAGGGCTCCTCCGCAAATTACCCAGAAAGCACGCGCCTGGCACGCGCCTTTTCTAGGCTCGGACGTTGGCTCGGAATCAACGGAGGTCCGCTGCTGCTTCGGGGTGGCTCGGGACATCCGAGCCTCCAGGCTTGGTGGCGATCAGGCTCGGCGTGGTCTCTGGATGAGCCACGTGTATCAGGACCTGGATGTAAAATGCGGGACATGCGAGGGCACCGATGCAAAAAGCCCAAACCCACGTGCGGGTGGCACGTGAGCTCAGGCTCGGGTGGGGGCGAGGCTCGGTGCAGCGTCGGGTGGCCGATGCAGGTGGCTCGGGCCACGTGGTGGCTCGAGGGTGACTCGGACGAGGCTCGGTCCCACCGAGCCTCCGCGCTCCGGGATAGTCGACGTGGACGCTCCAGGGCCGTTGGATCTCCGCCGTGGGGCGAGATCCAACGGTAGCTGCTCTTCCTCCTCCTTCGTCAGGTGGCGGCGCGATTAGAGCTCCGGCGAGAAGCCTGGAGCTCCGCCGCGCTTCGCCGTGCTCGGTGAAGCTCGGTGAAGCTCGGTGAAGAACGCTGATGCTCCGGCGATGAAGATCTGAGGTCGGGGGCGCTGCCGGAGTGTCTGGGATGCGCTGTCGACGACTGATCGCCGGAGGCGGAGCTCTAGAACGCAGCTCCGCCCGAAGTCCGGCCATTGGTGAGTTGGACCTGCAAAATGGATTAGAGGCGTGTGTGCGTGCGATCTGAGGTGAACGGAGGGCTCAGGGAGTGAAGAAGGCGAAGCCCTTAGTGGGTCCTCCTCCGCCTCCGGCGGAGGAGGATGCCTGGGATGGAGGGAGGTTGTGGCAGAGGAAGGTGATGGTCGGAGAGGTGCGCGGGGAAGGTGGATCGATGGTGGAGCTAATGGAATGGTTAATGGCGAGGGAAAGAACTTGAAGAAGCTACGAAAATTAAGCAAAAATAAGAAGAAAAAAAAACAAAAGGAGATCAGGGAGCTTACCTGGCCGGAGATGGAGGGGATGGCCTGGGCTGAGCATCGGAGAGAATGCTCGGGTCGTCACACATACTGGCCGGCCGTGCCAGCGAGCTCGAGCGGGGCTCTAGGCCACCGCAGCGCCGCCCGAAGGTCGGCGGGTCTCATCGGAGCATGAGGTCGTCGTCGCTCGATCCAAGCTCCTCCCCCTGTCACAGGGAGGAGCTGGAGGGCTGGGCCACCGCCCCTTGGTTGATGGACGAGGGTGAAGTGGGGCGGAGGCACGGTATTTAAAGGGCGAAGTCGGAGGTGCTGATGAGTGGCGTCGCGGGTTTAGAGGGTGGTATGGAGCGACTGGGAGGTGGTCGTGGGTAGTTGAGTGATGTGCGGAGGAGGTGGATGATGGGGCTCGGTCGTGAGGTGTTTAGAGAGAGGAGAGGATGACTAGGGCTATGGCTAAAAATGGAAGGGGGAGTGGTGCGCGCGAGGCTGAGGCGGAGGATGCGGGAGGAGGAAGACGAAGCCTCAGCCGTTGGATCTTGCGATCCAACGGCGGAGGGAAAGGCGCAAAGGGATGGCCACGATCAGCTCGATGGCGATGGGATCGAAGGGCTACGGAGCGGCCACGTGGCAGTCTGTGGGAAGGGCGCTGATGGAGGGTGGTGATGGGGTACTGGAGTTGATCGAGCGGCTAGGATTAGAAGGTGGATTGAGCGGCTCAGATCAGAAGATCCATGACATGATCAAGCGGACCACAATGTGCCACGTGGCACGAGGAGCGAGAGGCGGCAACGAGCGGCTAGGATTAGAGGCGGAGATGATCGGATGGATGAGGGAAAGCAGCGGGCGTGGAAAGCCTGGGACCGTTGGATCTCAGGAGGAGATCCAACGGCTCGAAGAGGAGGCGGATGGGACAAAGAAGGCGGGCCACGTGGCGCCTCCAGATTGGGCCACGTGGCCCAATCAGATTATTAGGATGATATTTTTGATTTTTGAGGGCCTTATTGGCCGAATTTGAGAAAACTCAAAACATGAAAGTTGTAGATCTTGACGAGATCTACAAGTTTCATGTTGACCAAAACTGGAAAAGAGATCAAACAAGGGCCCGAAATATTTTTGAAGGTATTTTTAAGTCTAAAAATACCACGATTTTTGTTTTGCCATTTTTTTTGTGGTTTTTAATTTATTAAGGACTCTGTTAATTATTGGACATTAACAGGGATTTATTGACAAACTTTTAAGCAAGGGGGTTAATTATGGAAAATAAAGATGATGAAACTGAGGTTCATCATCGATCAAAAATAACCGCACAAATTGATTAATCAACGAATGAATGTACGCGCGGTTTTTATGTTTATT
Organism: Ottelia alismoides; assembly: GCA_037367405.1. Classification (NCBI taxonomy): domain Eukaryota; kingdom Viridiplantae; phylum Streptophyta; class Magnoliopsida; order Alismatales; family Hydrocharitaceae; genus Ottelia; species Ottelia alismoides. Next base: position 864,058 of record JAZKJV010001091.1, on the reverse strand, counting down.
TAGCCTGGACAAGCCCAGGGTCGACTCAAGGAGGCAAAGGAACAACTCGGGATCAAGTTAGAGTGATTAGATTACGGTTTTCCAAGTGAGTTTTTTTTGTGATTTTTTATGCGATAAAAATGCAGAATGCAAAATATGGATTGGATTAAGTTAATACGAAAAGAACCGACTTAGCCAAATTTAATTTTTATGTGAAACAAGATCAAATTAGCCCAGTGATATTTTTCCTATAACCTAATCCAACAATGAATGCGAAATGTATTTTTTTTTGTAATTTTTTTGGCTTTAAAATGCGCAAATGAAAAATCCAAACTTTTTTGGGGTTTTTATGCAATTGTTTATGCAAATGATATGCAAAAATTATGAAAAATTTACTGGAAGTTAAATATGATGAAATGAAGCTATACTAATTTTTTTTATAATTTTCTGACTCTTTTTGATTTTTTTTATGAATTATTTACTGAAAACAGAGCGATTGCTGGTATTTAATTCCTAATAAATCCACAAAGTTAAATTTTCCAGAGAATGAATTATCTCAAATAGATATTTTAATGTGGAAATCAGAAGAGTTGAAATTTCTAGAAAATAATTGTCGTGCATCTAATTAAAAATCAATTACACAAATCACTCTAAAATTTATTTTATGCAAACGACAACTCCGATTTGGACGAAACTTGGATTTATATTAAAGCACACTTAAAGGCATCATTGACAATTTTTTCGCAATTTTTGGAGCAATAAATGACTATATGCAAATTTCAGAGTGTAAAAGGGCAAAATATCTTTGAATTTTGATCTCTAATTTTTAATAAAATATCACATGCTCACAAAAATACAATTAAATGGCCAGGGGATAAAGAATTACTTTCTCTACAAAATACTTTTTTTGTGATTGAAAATGAGGTAAAACTACTGTCCAAATCAATGCTCAAAGATAGGAATGTCTTTGCAATAAAGAAATTGAAATAAATGAACTTAAAACTATTCGCAGGAATGCATTTGTAATTAATGAAAGTTCAATAATAAAGATGCAATTTTCACAAGTGAATCTAAATAAAGTGAAAAGACCTTCGTTGGGTTCCTGGCTTGGAACCCAAGTTAGGGCACACGATGGGCTGAAGACGGCTTGATGGGCGGCGCAAGGGCGGCACGGGGACGACCGGGCGGCGCCGCTCGAACTGGAGGGCGGCGCGGCCTGACACGGAGTGCGGAGGTGGCGCGGCCGCGATGGGGATGGCGACGGGGAACCGCGCCGTGCGCGAGGGCGGTGGCGCGCTCGGCGGGACGGCGCGAGGTGACGCGCGGCCGCTGGAGGGCGTGGCGAGGTGGACGACTGCGGCGGATGATGCAGGCGGCTGCGGAGGTTGTCGGTGGTGGGGACGTGGGTGCGCGGAGGTGGCGATGGAGGTGGCGCGCTCGCACGCGCTGGAGCAGAGAGGGGCCGCGCTGAGGGGCGGCTCGCAGAGGGCTGACGCGCGGCCGCTGGAGGTCGGTGCGGTGAACGGTGCCGCAGGTGGCTGCGGCTGCCGCGTTGTGGCGGCGCGGCCAGGGGCAGGCGGAACCCGCGGAGGAGGCGGAGGTGCGCATGGGGCGGCGGTTCTCAGCCGCGTGCGGCAGAGAAGAGGGCAGCAGCGCGCGGGTGGCGCGCAGACGGAGGGGCGGCTTCGGCAAAGGACTGGAAGGAGCGTGCGGCCTGGAGGGATGACAGTGGCCGCGTGCGGGCGGACGCGGGACCTGGTCGGTGCAAGGGGCTGATCGAGGTCGGAGCGCCCAGGAACTGGGGGCGGAAGACAAGGCCGCGCGGGGCGGCTTTGAGGCGAAGAGCACGTCGACAGCCGGCCTGAAGATGGTGCTTGGCCGTGGACCTGCAGCTGTGAAAGTTTTTTTTCTTTTTTTTTGTATTTTTTTGTACTTTCCTTGTAAACAGTGGTGAAAATGAAATAAAAAAGTGGTGAAAATGAAATAAAAAAGTGGTGAATGATGAATAATGATAGTGGTGGTGGTGGTTTTTTTATGATGATTTGTGTATGATGAGGATAGATGATGATGGTGTAAAAAAATGCAATGAAGATGAAGTGATGTTGGTGAATGAAATGATGTGAAAATGTGGGTGTTTATGGATTGTTTTGGTGACACACAAGATAAATTGTTAGATAAAAAAATGAAAAGGAAAAAGTCGAGAGATACTTACCTGTGATTCGCCGAAAATGGAGTCGCTTCGTGCGGCTTCCGTCGTGGCCTCGATTCGATCCGACGAAAAATCGAAGAAGCTCAGTTGTGATCTGAAGTGATGCACAACGACACGAGGAGGAGTCCTCGTGGATCTCGCCTTGAAAACCGTCGTTGCTCGACCGGAAGATGCTGAAGCTGTCACCGACAACACTCGGGGGCTGGTAGTCTCTCCCTCTCAATTGAAGAAATGGCGGATGAAAAACAATGGTGGAGAATGATGGGAATAAAAAGGGAGAGGAGGGGGAAGTTGGAGAAGAGATGGAGAGAGTGGAGTAGTGGGGAGTTATTGGCTTGGAGTGGAAGAAAAGAAAGGGGAGAAGAGGTAAAAGGGAAATTAAATAAATAATTAATAAAATAATATAAGTAGGCTACTTAAAATAATTAAAATAATAATAATAAAATAATAATAATAATAAATCCGAAAATAATAAAATAAATCCGAAAATAAATAAAAAAGGTGTGACATGTGGCGGCTCCAGGAGCTGCCGCATGTCGCTCCTAGAAAAATAAAAAATTAAATGTAAATAAAAATAAAAAAGAAATAATAAAAGGGATTAAATCAAAAAGTGGTCAACACGAAAGTTGCTCGTCTCGACGAGATCTACAACTTTCGTGAAGGGCCGAAAATCAAATGAAATCATCTGTACAAAAGCATATTTTTGGCGGTACCTTATAGGTATAAAATACCGCATTTTATCTTTTGCAATTTTTTGTCATTTTTAATTAAGAGAAAAATCAAAATAAAAATAGAGCAAGTATGAAAAAAATATTTACAACTTAATCTAGATTTTTTGGATTTTTAATAATTAAGAAAATAAAAAGATAAAATGGAAGGGCAAAATGGTCAATATGTACAATGTACAAAAGGGGCTCAAAACCCAAGTTTTGCATACGAGCTCCGATTTGAATGAAATTGGTCTTGTTTCGAAGGTTTCTGAATGTATATTACTTTAAAAGTGAGTAGACCTTATTCGGAGGTTGTATGAGAGAGATATGTGTGTTTTAAGGTCTAAGGTCTTCAAACTTGGGTTGGGGTTTTATTGGGTGATTTTGCAAGTTAGTATTTTTTAGATATTTTTCTTTAATTAGTGTTAGTAATATATACACTATAAAGTTGGTTTTAGTGGCTTTGTAGTTAGTATAAAATATATACAAATAAGGTATTTTATCTAATATACAGGTGGATATTTACAAGTGAATTTGGCTTCTTATTTAATGCAAGTATGAATGCTAAAATGCATATATTATGCTTGCATGCACGAATGCTAATTTTACAATATAAAGGGAAATATGCATCTATTTACTCGGGAAAAAGACTCTATTTTCAACTTTTAGAGTGATGAATCACATATTCATCAACCCCTTATCTTAAACCTTGCTCGTCCCCGAGCAACTGAAATGAAATGCAAGAGTGAAATGATTTTGGGTTCCATACCAAGGTCATGAACAAAAATTGAAAATGGAGCTTGACTCGACCTTTGGATTAATTGTGTGGCGGAACCTTATTGGGATCTGAATTAAGACCTAACAGACTTCAAGTTCCACAAGTCTTCTATTCAAGACGCCTCAATAGTCAGGTCAGAACAAATCCTCAAACGCAAATTTCTGATGACTATGATTCTTACTTGTACTGTGTAAGTGAGATATAGCTCTCCACATCAGAAATGACTCGGAACCAGCCTCCTCTAACAAGGTAACTCAATAACCCGGTCCAGTAACTCTTTCCTCGAGGAGCGGGGTATTCCCTTCTAAGTTCAAGTGCTACCAACTCAAGAGGAGGGGGTAAAGAAAAGAATGGACGGTAGCCAGTGTAGCTACCTATCCCGAGATGCCTGACCAGTGTAGCCAAGTCATCCAGCTGCAGACTTCTTGCTAATATACATACTCTGACAGGCAATAATATATTTTTTTTGTTTTGGCCTGTCTATTTTTTTTGGAGTTCTTGGATTTTTTTCTTTTTCTTTTTTTTTCTTTTTTTGGAACTATATACAAGGTGCAGCATGTACATCAGGAGTTTTTCCTCTTGAGCCAGTAGACTATCCCTCTTTTGAAGCATTATTGCAACCCACATCATCCTGTCCTTAGATGTCAACACCACCAGACTAGGTTGAGATGCACTACCCTCCCTAGAGGAGGACGGATGTTTCCACCCGTGTGCTACTCCAAGCTAAAGGATTCTACGTCCTCACCACCTCATCAATGAAGAGCTACGTGCATTGTGCTTGTCCAAGTTAGGTCACTGTCTATAAGAATCATGCGTATGCACGAGATATTCTACTTAGACTAATCAAGATGACATGTGAACATAGACTTGCAGACTCAAAGAATTAAGTCACTTGACCTGAGAAATCTTAACTCCAGTTTCTATAAGGTTCCTCTAAAATTAGGTGGATTAAGGTCAAATCAAGTCCACCCTCAATATCTACTCATAACTTGGTTCAGAACCCACTAGCTTTTCACCTTGCATATGCAAGATATGCAGATGAGATGCAGATGTCATGCTATGTAGATGAATGTAAATGTAAGACTCTCTTTTTTTTCAAGGATGATATGCAAGAGTAAATAAGAAGCCTATTTTTTTGTTGTTTTTGTTGGTATACAACAATTTTTTATTAATTACAACAAGTTTTAGTTGATACAATTTGTACATAGTATACACGATTTTTTTTGTATACATCCTATTTTACAACAAATTTTACAAAAGTATGTTTTACAACTTTTTATACAAGTATTATACAAATAGTACAAGTATACAAATTTTTTTTGGATTTTTACCCACCCATAATTATTGCAAAATATATACAAAATACGTGAAAATACGTGAAAGTACGAGCTATGGGTAAAGTATATATGTAATATATACACGCCCCCCTATACTTAGCGTGTGCTATGTCCTCATAGCACGAAAAGCGACTAAAAAGACATTGCTCGAGCTAAGCGTAGGAGAGCTAAAATTACAAAAGTATAGAAGTCGTCTCACCCCCCTATACTTAGGCTCTGGCAGCCTAAGTGTAGAAGAAGATAAAAAATGGGGCGTACGAGGTTAAGAGGGGAAATGGATGAGTATATACATGGCGGGCATCGGTCCCCCCTATACTTAGGCTCTGCTCAGCCTAAGTATAGGATAGGAGTGAGTATGAGAACCGATGTGATCTGAAGGATGTACAATGAATAGATGAGGGTCACTCTCCCCCTATACTTAGGATCTGGTTATCCTAGGTATAGCTATGGAACCGGGGCGAGTGATTCGAATCACTGGGGAGGGAGGGAGAGAATGTATGTACAAGAAAGAGTTAGAATATACAAGGATTAAGAAGGTTTGTGACGAACCTTCTTGCGGATGCGAGGAGGTGGATAATATACATATGTGTCGCTGTCGGAATCGTCCTCAGATGAATAATAGTGAGGTGTAGGGATCGTCCAACGCGGGTCGACACATGGCTGCTTGCTTAGATAAGGTTTAAGAACAGCCGAACTGAGCTCACTCATATAAATCACCTTATCTGGACCAGATGAGGACTCCTCAGAAAATTCCTTCTCCGGTGTGTTGAAGGAAACTTTCTTAGTCGGTTTTCTAGAACCTGAATCATTAAGAGGGAGATGAAAGCAACGCGCCTTGAGAGGTTCGGGAGAACATCTCGAGGAATCAATTCTCGACTTCCTCTCACTAGATAGCCGATTAGAAGAGGGAGCAACCGTGTTTTTATGTGGAGTCAATTTAGTCTTGGTTGTTTCCTTTGAAGGTCCAGGGTGTGGTGTAGTGCTGACCATGGTTTCCTCATCAGACGAGTCACCATAAAGATTGTAATATTCCTGAAGGGTCAGCACATGTCTCGGGAAGGTTCTAGTGGTCTTAGTTGGCTTGGCATTATTGGGCTCTTGTATCGGATCATCGAAATGATCAAGGCAATCTATAAAGGTCGTGTCCGACTCAATGATAGCTTTTGGTCGTGAGTCCTCCTTAGAAGCTGTCATGGTGGTGGTGCAAGCAATTGATGAAGTGGAGGTGTGGGGAGTCTCTGATCCAACGATCGTCCGGACAGTCGGTTTCTCAGGTGTAGCAGAGAGGTGGGACTCATCTACCTCTCGATGGTCATGACTGTCAGCGGATGTGTGGGTCACCTTAGAGTAAAGTTTATCAAAGAATGGATGAGGTCGAAGCGCTCCCAATGCTGTAAAATCGATTTCCCGAGTCTCGCAATCTATAGTCGCCTTAGTCAAGGCTAAGAACGGCTTCCTGAGAATAATCGGAGACTGGGAAAACTCTCCTCGGTGCTCGATGTCAATGATCGTAAAGTCCACCTGAAGTAGAGCACCTTGGAAAGTAACGATGACTGAAATATTTCCTCTCGACCGTTTGATGGATCGGTTAGCCAGCTGAACGATCTCTCTCGACTTTCTTAGTGGCCTGAGTTTGAGCTTGTCAAACACAGAGGTCGGGAGGATATTTATCGGCGAGTCATCATCGATTCTTGCATGGGTAAAGATGGTGTCTTTGATTTCACATTCAACTCGGAGCAACCGCTTCACTCTGCGGCTCTTGGTCTTTCTCCCCATCACCAAGGAGGTGGCCATAGACACAATATGTCTTTCAGTCCTTGTCCTCTTATTGCCCGACCTCTTGGGCATCAATTTACTTCTCACAAATCGTTTGAAGTCGGGAGAAGTGATCTATGGCCTTTATTAAGGGAAGTTTGAAAATCAATTCTTCATCGAGTGCTTCCCTTAAGGTAGGATCCAACTTTTTTAAATCATTTTCATTTTCAATTTTTATGTGGTTTTTTGGTTTTTCAATTTTTTGGTGTTTTGGATAGATGAATGATCAGACTCTGGATTGGAAGGCAGGGGGTTAGTAGAAGAGGGAGATAGAATGGACTCCAGCTTACAGACGGTGTGGGTTCCCTGATGCTCGTTCGGTTTTCAACATCAAATCTACTTACTTCCTTTTCCACTATCATTCCCAAGCTGGAAGAAATTGAGTGCAATATGTCCATGACATCTCTCAACTTGTTACCAAATGATTCATTTTTCTTAATAAGTTTAGAGATGTCATCCTCCACAAAATTCTCATGACAAATCATGGGAGAGTGCTGCTCAATTGGAGGATACTGCTGAGACATTGGGGTCTCATACTCAACATACCTAGACTCTGGCATGTAATGTTGGGTCGAGTATGGACCATCTGAATGGCAGACATTAGTCAGAGTCTCAAATGATGGAGTCAATAAACATGGGACTGGTAAGTCTATCTCATTGATCCACTCTTGTGAATGTATAGGCTCTTCGAATGAAGGCTGGTTAATGGAGGCTTGATCACTAAAGTCAATCAAGTCTGGAAAATCATTATGTGCAGTCCTCTCCATTCGGACTGTTCGATCAACCATGTTATGCCCTAAGGTCAAGTCAGGATGCATTTATGTAATTGTTGTATGGTCCCTACTTGATGTGAGAATGAAGTATGTGGGGGCATATAATTTTGCCAATCATCTGTCTCAGCAGTGGCTTGCTCTTCATTCGATTCTTTGATTCCAGCAAGCTCTCGAGAGTAAGGACAGTCATCCCAAGAAGGAAGTGGATCTGGAGTGTCAGAATATGGAGTAGGTGAGAAATGCGAAGAAGTGGAGAAGTCAGTCGGAGTTCTGACTTCATGATCGGGTTGAGGGGAAGCCGACCACGGGTAAGGGGTCTCCCGTGGATGGCAAAGGAGAAAGCGAAGTTGAACGGTATATGGTCGAGGAGGAGTGACCAGAGGTCACAGGGTATGGGGACCAATATCCCGACATCTTGAGGAGGAAAGGATGAATGCAAGAAGATTGAGGTAGAAAATGTTCAATTACACAGGATAACACACACGGACATACACAAAAAAAACGTAAGAGCAAACCCCGAGTTCACACTCAATACGGTGAAGGACCCGAAATCGAGTCCAATTAATCTTGTAAATTTTAAGTGTGAGTTTTTCAAGCAAGATAGCAAGGATTACGCGGCCTAAAGGGAAGTCGGCTCAGAGCCGGATGCGTCTTCCCTGTTTAACCTGTCACCTAAGATACCGTCGGTCCTTCCTTTCTTCGCTCCTATACCAAGTCAATGGATTCAAAGACCACACCCCTATCTACCTGCAAGCAGGCGGAGGCTGACAAGGCCGGAACTTCACCCCGGAGGGTTACTGGCAGCTTGTCGCAAAGTACCGCAATTTTGCCCCTATCTACCTGAGACAGGCGGAGGCTACTTGGTACTAGTCAATGAATCTGAAACTATTCGACTTGTGATATTTGCTAGGATTAGTCGGAACGTGATATGGAAGGCGGGATTTGGGCTCTGCCTTAAGGTGTTCACACACACTCAAGTACCCTCACTCAGCTTGAAAACAAGGTCGGGGTTACTCTCCCGCAAACAAGGGTTAATTTTAGTTAGTTTTTTTTGGGTCCAATTCAATTAGCAGTCTCGATTTTAGAGATTAGTTATCACTGATATTAATCCACACAAGCAATCACGTCTATTATCCAGTCTCAATTCCTTTATCCTAGGTTAGAAAACCGATAGAGAGAATCGGAAAAAGCCGATGCGATCGAGGAAACGATGATGAATGCTTGAGTAAGAAGACTTACAGTGCCTCCAGCTCTCTACAATGCAGGATGCAATACTGAATTGAAATTTTACACTATATGCAAATGCAAACGAGAAAAGCCGCTCCTAGACAGGAAGTTCTATTATCGAGTGAAGAACAGATTATTTTTGGCTAAGTTCTGTGTTCTAAGTGCGTTTTTTTAGGTGTAATGTGTGGTCCTAAAGAATTACGAGCACAAGCAAATCCTAGAGTGGCTCGAGGAGCCGCTAGTGCAAGCCTAGTCTAAAATTCAATCCACACAGCACACGGGGACACGGTTCCACTATCTTTACACACGCGAGAACCAAACGGGAACCGCTGGAAATGATGCAGACACTTTTTACAAGTTAAAAAAAAATGAAAAATCCTTCTGGCGTCTCAACAGCCGACTTGATCCACGAATAGTCGGCCTCCAATACACTTCGAGATGCGTCGACTTCAAGAAAGCCGCTCCAAGTCCACCGGGCCCTCGCACAAAAAGATATAAAAATGTCAGAGAGATAAAAAATTAAAAAATTAATTGAAGAGAAAAAAATGGAATAATTACAAGGTGGTTCGGGGATCAGACAACCCGAGTGACTGGAAAAACTAAATCTAATTTTCTAAAGTGATCCTAAGCTGTTTGCCTCCCCGACAACGGCGCCATTTGACGAGCCCGAAATCTACCCTTTCTATGTTGTCTGATTGACTAGTGCGTTGCAGTCGGATAGATCCGCGTCGATCAAAAATAACCACACAAATTGATTAATCAACGAATGAATGTACGCGCGGTTTTTATGTTTATTTAGCCTAGGCAAGCCCCAGGGTCGACTCAAGGAGGCAAAGGAACAACTCGGGATCAAGTTAGAGTGATTAGATTACGGTTTTCCAAGTGAGATTTTTTGTGATTTTTTTATGCGATAAAAACGCAGAATGCAAAATATGGATTGGATTAAGTTAATACGAAAAGAACCGGCTTAGCCAAATTTAATTTTTATGTGAAACAAGATCAAATTAGCCCAGTGATATTTTTCCTATAACCTAATCCAACAATGAATGCGAAATGTATTTTTTTTGTAATTTTTTGGCTTTAAAATGCGCAAATAAAAAATCCAAACTTTTTTGGGGTTTTTATGCAATTTTTCGTGCAAATGATATGCAAAAATTATGAAAAAATTTACTGGAAGTTAAATATGATGAAATGAAGCTATACTAATTTTTTTTATAATTTTCTGACTCTTTTTGATTTTTTTATGAATTATTTACTCAAAACAGAGCGATTGCTGGTATTTAATCTCTAATAAATCCACAAAGTTAAATTTTCCAGAGAATGAATTATCTCAAATATATATTTAATGTGGAAATCAGAAGAGTTGAAATTTCTAGAAAATAATTGTCGTGCATCTAATTAAAAATCAATTACACAAATCACTCTAAAATTTATTTTATGCAAACGACAACTCCAATTTGGATGAAACTTGGATTGATATTAGAGCACACTTAAAGGCATCATTGACAATTATTTCGCAATTTTTGGAGCAATAAATGACTATATGCAAATTTCAGAGTGTAAAAGGGCAAAATATCTTTGAATTTTGATCTCTAATTTTTAATAAAATATCACATGCTCACAAAATACAATTAACTGGCCAGGGGATAAAGAATTACTTTCTCTACAAAATACTATTTTTGTGATTGAAAATGAGGTAAAAGTACTGTCCAAATCTATGCTCAAAGATAGGGATGTCTTTGCAATAAAGAAATTGAAATAAATAAACTTAAAACTATTCACAGGAATGCATTTGTAATTAATGAAAGTTCAATAATAAAGATGCAATTTTCACAAGTGAATCTAAATAAAGTGAAAAGACCTTCGTTGGGTTCCTGGCTTGGAACCCAAGTTAGGGCACACGATGGGCTGAAGGCGGCTTGATGGGCGGCGCAAGGGCGGCACGGGGACGACCGGGCGGTGCCACTCGAACTGGAGGGCGGCGCGGCCTGACACGGAGTGCGGAGGTGGCGCGACCGCAATGGGGATGGCGACGGGGAACCGCGCCGTGCGCGAGGGCGGTGGCGCGCTTGGCGGGACGGCGCGAGGTGACGCGCGACCGCTGGAGGGCGTGGCGAGGTGGACGACTGCGGCGGATGATGTAGCGGCTGCGGAGGTTGTCGGTGGTGGGGACGTGGGTGCGCGGAGGTGGCGATGGAGGTGGCGTGATCGCACGCGCTGGAGCAGAGAGGGGCCGCGCTGAGGGGCGGCTCGCAGAGGGCTGACGCGCGGCCGCTGGAGGTCGGTGCGGTGAACGGTGCCGCAGGTGGCTGCAGCTGCCGCGTTGTGGCGGCGCGGCCAGGGGCAGGCGGAACCCGCGGAGGAGGCGGAGGTGCGCCAGGGGCGGCGGTTCTCAGCCGCTGCGGCAGAGAAGAGGGCAGCAGCGTGCGGGTGGCGCGCAGACGGAGGGGCGGCTTCGGCAAAGGACTGGAAGGAGCGTGCGGCCTGGAGGGCTGACAGTGGCCGCGTGCGGGCGGACGCGGTACCTGGTCGGTGCAAGGGGCTGATCGAGGTCGGAGCGCCCATGAACTGGGGGCCGAAGACAAGGCCGCGCGTGGCGGCGTTGAGGCGAAGAGCACGTCGACGGCCGGCCTGAAGATGGTGCTTGGCCGTGGACCTGCAGCTGTGAAAGTTTTTTTTCTTTTTTTTTGTTTTGTATTTTTTTTGTACTTTCCTTGTAAACAGTGGTGAAAATGAAATAAAAAAGTGGTGAATGATGAATAATGATAGTGGTGGTGGTGGTTTTTTTTTATGATGATTTGTGTATGATGAGGATAGATGATGACGGTGGTGTAAAAAAATGCAATGAAGATGAAGTGATGTTGGTGAATGAAATGATGTGAAAATGTGGGTGTTTATGGATTGTTTTGGTGACACACAAGATAAATTGTTAGATAAAAAAAATGAAAAGGAAAAAGTCGAGAGATACTTACCTGTGATTCGCCGAAAATGGAGTCGCATCGTGCGGCTTCCGTCGTGGCCTCGATTCGATCCGACGAAAAATCGAAGAAGCTCAGTTGTGATCTGAAGTGATGCACAACGACACGAGGAGGAGCCCTCGTGGATCTCGCCTTGAAAACCGTCGTTGCTCGACCGGAAGATGCTGAAGCTGTCACCGACAACACTCGGGGGCTGGTAGTCTCTCCCTCTCAATTGAAGAAATGGCGGATGAAAAACAATGATGGAGAATGATGGGAATAAAAAGGGAGAGGAGAGGGAAGTTGGAGAAGAGATGGAGAGAGTGGAGTAGTGGGGAGTTATTGGCTTGGAGTGGAAGAAAAGAAAGGGGAGAAGAGGTAAAAGGGAAATTAAATAAATAATTAATAAAATAATATAAGTAGGCTACTTAAAATAAATAAAATAGTAATATTAAAATAATAATAATAATAAATCCGAAAATAATAAAATAAATCCGAAAATAAATAAAAAAGGTGTGACATGTGGCGGCTCCAGGAGCTGCCGCATGTCGCTCCTAGAAAAATCAAAAATTAAATGTAAATAAAAATCAAAAAGAAATAATAAAAGGGATTAAATCAAAAAGTGGTCAACACAAAAGTTGCTCGTCTCGACGAGATCTACAACTTTCGTGAAGGGCCGAAAATCAAATGAAATCATCTGTACAAAACATATTTTTGGCGGTACCTTATAGGTATAAAATACCGCATTTTATCTTTTGCAATTTTTTTTGTCATTTTTAATTAAGAGAAAAATCAAAATAAAAATAGAGAAAATATGAGAAAAATATTTACAACTTAATCTAAATTTTTTGGATTTTTAATAATTAAGAAAATAAAAAGATAAAATGGAAGGGCAAAATGGTCAATATGTACAATGTACAAAAGGGGCTCAAAACCCAAGTTTTGCATACGAGCTCCGATTTGAATGAAATTGGTCTTGTTTCGAAGGTCTCTGAATGTATATTACTTTAAAAGTGAGTAGACCTTATTCGGAGGTTGTATGAGAGAGATATGTGCGTTTTAAGGTCTAAGGTCTTCAAACTTGGGTTGGGGTTTTATTGGGTGATTTTGCAAGTTAGTATTTTTTAGATATTTCTTTAATTAGTGTTAGTAATATATACACTATAAAGTTGGTTTTAGTGGCTTTGTAGTTAGTATAAAATATATACAAATAAGGTATTTTATCTAATATACAGGTGGATATTTACAAGTGAATTTGGCTTCTTATTTAATGCAAGTATGAATGCTAAAATGCATATATTATGCTTGCATGCACGAATGCTAATTTTACAATATAAAGGGAAATATGCATCTATTTACTCGGGAACAAGACTCTATTTTCAACTTTTAGAGTGATGAATCACATATTCATTAGTGAGCTCTCTCTTAATTATTTCAGTGGAGGACTTTAGACCCATAAGTGCAATGACCCATTAGTGATAATAATTCTGCATATATAAATTAGAAATTAATTATATTTTAAAAATAATTCTGCATAGATAAATTAGAAATTAATTATATTTTAAAATATCATGTATGCTCGAAAATAAAAACAATATTGTATTTTCAAATGATACCTTAAAGTAGAGTTGATATTTTGCAATTTAAATTTATTATTAAGGTTAGATTTTCCAATAAATTATTATTTTTAATCGTGATATTTTTACATTTAGATAAATCTCATAATTTAAACCTCTTTAAATCTCTCCCAAAAGATTAATTTATCAAGTGAAATTTTGTAACAAAAAGATCATGGGTAAAAGGAAATAACAAAATTTAGTTCATTTACAAAGAGTGCTAGAAATAATGGAGAAGATAAATAAGCCTGATTATAAATTTAAATCAAATTTTACTTATAATTTTAATATTTTAGAAGTGATTGGATAAAATATATAAAATAACTTAAATTGGGGAAGGTGAGATTCGAACTTTGGCCTCCAAAATAAAAACTCAAATAAAAATCAATTAACCAATAAATGATTTTAAAATATTTCTCTTATCACATAATATATTATAAAATAAAGGAAGGACTATATTAAAAACTTATGACATTGCACAAATGAAATACAATAATCAAGGAGGGGCCATGACCCCACCATCATATATATTGATTCTACCCCTGGACAAACATATCATGGATGATCAGGTTCCACGATTTTCCACAATGAGCAATGCTTCGTTTGCCATAAATTTTCTCTTCAGCATTTTATTATTCATTATGCCTTCAATCCTATTTTCTCTGTCTCCAACTTTCTATCTATGCACCTCTTATACCACATTCATCTCTCTCTCTCTCTCTAGCCTCATCCCCATTAAATTGAGCAACACCCCTAAAGTTTAAGGGACAAAGTCATGAATTTTTACTTGGGGAGTATGGCTAAACCATAAATTTCTACTTGAGAACAAAATACTTAGGTATTATTTATTATATTTTTTATAATTATTTGTCATTTTAGTTGCGAATTGTTTCTTGGATTTCATTAGTTGTATAATTCAAAGAAAACAACTCCAAATTTTAAACACTAATATTTACAAGAGATATACAAAAATAATCCTATAAACTTGTATATTATATAAATATCCGTAAAATATTAAATTCAAAAAATGCATTTCTTTGTAAGATGAAAGATCGTGTTAGGATGGATGATCTTGTTATTTCTGTTAATACCTTAGTAGCAGAAGTATTTATGTAAAATTGTAAGTTTACATGGATATTTACATAAAAAAATCTATTTACAAATAAAATTTGTTTGTATTATTTTTGTTGTTATTCATATTTGATTTGGTTTTGTTTTATATTCTTGTCTATATTTAAGGATATAATTACACGTTTTTGTAATATCTTAAAATGGATAAATATATGGTAACATTGGATGCAAAGATATATGTATATATCTCGTGTGAACCACAATTGTATTTTTTATGCAGATTTTGACATATGTATCCATATCCTTTTTGAAATGGATCTTTATATAACTTTGATATCCACCAAAATTTGTATGACAATATTTATTTTCATATATAAATATAGTTTTATTTATTGTTAATTATATGCAAGATCATTTTACACATCCTTTCACCAAATTTGATATAATTTTTACATGATAAATACATTTAGTATATTTGTATCATGTGTAAGCCATGTAATACACTTTATTTTTAATATAATCTAAATCTGCTCCGTATCCATTCTATCACTACACCAAAATGGATAATGATGTACATTTTTTAAATAATTTGTTACTATATCATATGTGAAATATATAATGGAGATATTATTCATAGCTAAACTATTTTTTATACTTGAAATTAGCAACAATTATCACATTTGTTGCTATATCATTTGCGACAAGTCGTATATCAACTCTTTTACATTGTTATTTTTCAAAATTTTAACTAATCATTGCTAAATTTTGAACTAAAAATTAGCAATGATTAGTTAAAATTTTATAAAATAGCAACAGATCGTGTTGGTATATGTATCGTCATCAATTATATAACATTGATATGCCATTCGTTGCTAATTTGACATATAAAAAATAATTTCGTAGCAAGTAATATCATCATTATCTATGTAACAATCGACGACATGGTGACAGATTTTAAAAAAAACATTGCTACAATTTCTTCCATTGCAAAGGATATGGGATACTATTTACCATATTCATGAATGCATATATCCTTTCGCATATTTGTATTTGAAAAAAAGACAAGGATATTGTGGCCCTTATATCCATATTTGTATCTTATCATTTGCATCCTTAATGGTAAGGCATTTAGTTTTATTTGTAGATACAATGACACATCTATCTTTTTATGCATTCGACTATATAAATCCCTATTTTGGTAAGTTGTGTTGTGTAATTGCTTTTAGTACAAATTCAACGATTTTAAGAAGTATATATAGCTTGATTGATTGTGTATGAAGTGGAGTTGTTTCAAAAAAATATAAAGTTAATATTTATAATATTTTGTATTAATTTTATATCTTTCAAAAATTATGAAGTTAATATTTATAATATTTTATATTAATTTTATATCTTTTTATAGTAATAAAGCATTGCATATGCATTGACAATTGTTGGGAGACTGGGGCTGCCAAGCACGTGACTTGCAAACAAATATACAATAGTCATATCCATATTCAATTAAGTTGATTTCTTAATCTATTCAGAATTTTGTCGGATCAAATTCTTATAGGAACACTGACTTGATGATAAACAAAGATGAACTCAGATATTGCTCTATTCAATTCATATTATATTTGTTTTGTTCATGCCATATAAATTTTTATTTAGTTAATATAAATTAAAGGCGTCTTCTTAATTTCTCTCTACATATATACCAACAAATTTAAACCTAAAGGATAATTTTTTATGTTAAGTACTTAGATGTTAAAAGTAAAATTATAATGGAAACTAAATGATTAATATTATATGAATGTATTTTCATTTATTGACTCGTTAAATATACATTATATTTCCTCGCCATCAAGGCAAATAACTGAGTAAAATGCAACTTTTTTTTGAAAATGCCATTGAAATGTAATGATTAATGTTTTACATTTTTGATGCAAATTGCATATACATATATGAAAGAAAATTACAAATTAAGTGGTGATTTTCCTTGATTAGGAAAGCATCCCATCATATTCATGTATATGTAATATGATCGTTGAGATAAAATAAATGTTAATATTTATTATTTAATTGGAAAATCTATTTTGATCATTTTTATCTTTCTAAATATAGAATCTAATAATCCATAGTCTTTCCACCATAATATCTCTTTCTTTTTGGCCCCAAACTTGAATCATATTGGAGAGCGCGACTCATATTGGAGAACGCGACTAGATGCGTGGAAGACAGTAGTGTGGAGACTAACCAAATTGCATGCGAAGGTGGAGAAATAAGCCATACCATCAATGCACGATGCACATGAAGGTGGAGAGGACACGAGGTTGCCATCTTCTCTGATCGTCTCAATGCGGGGATCACAAACATATTGAGTGCGCTCTCACCAACATCATCGCCACAGCCACCGCCATTGCTAATGCCAAAAATATGAAATATGGACCATGAATTTTACATAATAGATTGGTGTTTTTCACAAATGATTAATGTATTATATAATAATGTCAGGATCAGCACAGAAAGATGTAAGGAGTCGAGGCGATAGTCCTCAACCCATTTTGAAGTTGGAGAGCATAACAGATGAGGTAGACGGAGAGCCTTGGAGAAAGGCAGAGGGGAAGCCTCGATTCATCGATCCAGCAAGGATCGAGGGGTCTAGATGGGTCGATCAGGTGGAGAACACATCGAGAAACGAAATGGAATGAACGGTGGAGGCAGGCATAGATGAAAGCACGGTGGATTGGTCGGGGCCTTGGCGGCTCCAGCGAGCGAAAGATCTAAAATTACACTATCCTACTGAATTGAATGCGAAAGTAATGGCTGAATTAAAAACATGGAATGAAAACTACCTAGAAATATAAAAGTGCACATCTCTTTTACCTACAAGTGGCAGGGAGTAGGGCAGGTCGGAGCACCGTCGTGGATCCGCTCATCTCCTCGCTCCGACGTCTCCGAGCATAGGGAAGGCGTAGCTGTCACCTTACCTTCGACACACACACGTTGAACACAAGAAGAAACTCCAAGAGGGATCAAGAGGAGAAGGAGAAGAGGATGTTTTTATTTATAGACAAGGTGGTCAGAGCTTATTGATCAAGGACATGTGGCCGATCGAGGAGAGTTGATTAGATCTTTGGCTACGACATGATTCAAGGATGCTTAATCTCCACAAATCACGCATAACGCCTAGCCAGAGCATCATGAATGTCAGCGGAAAAATGGGCGAAATCCTAGGGTCTAACATTCTTGTGACTCGAGGAAGAGAGAGGAGGTTGTTAACCGAGGTCAACATTCCCAGCCTCCTGATTGGCCCACCCGCAAGACAAAAAGATTGGTTTTATTCTTAAATAATTAATAGAAATTAGTAAATGATTTTATTATTTTTTTAATTATAAAATAAAAATGTTTATTATTTTATGTAGTATTTTAATATGATTTTTATTTATTTTTTGATTTATTTATTACAAGTTAATTTTTAAGGTTATATTTATAGGTATATTCATCTATGTTTTGGGTATTTTATTTTTGTTTTATATTTTTATTTTATTATTTTATTTTCTTATTTTATATATTTACATCTTATTTTTAGGTACAAAATATGTTTTATTATATTTTTGTGATGTGATTTATATACTTAAATAAATAGGGGTATATATTATATAGGTATAAGTAATGTATATTCATCTATGTATTTATGTATAGTATTTTCTTTGTATTTTCTTTATGATTTTATTCCATTCTAAATATGCACATGTATTATAATTAATACTCACAAAATTATAAAAAATATAACTTTGTAAGATTAACAAAGAATAAATGAAATGAATATTTTATCCGAGTATATTGTACAATATGGTTCCAAAATCTAACTTTCACACCTCAAAAAATATGAAATCACCTTCATTAAATAGCTTATTAAAAGTTTTACAATTAAAGGTAATTTGATTCATTTTGAATTTTTAATTAGGATATATGGATCTGGGAAGTTGAGATTTCATATTTATTTATATTATAAAATGTATAATGTATATTATTTTTTTATGAAATCAATTTTGTATTTTTATTTTATTTTAATCTACAACTTTATTGTAAAAAGTTTATTGATTTGATGAATGAATGATAAAGAATAAAATGAGTCCCAAAAATGCATTATTTATGAATAAAAGAATGGGATTTTTATTGTATTTTTAGCCTTATCTCCCCCTACTTTATTCCTTGTCGACCGAATCAATTATTGACTTGCTCTCGAGGTTTAGGGTCATAAAATGCCTTTGGTATTTTATTATTTTTCTTTTCTTTCTTTATTCTTTATTTTGGTTTCAAATAATGTAAGTTATAAAATAATTATACAATAAAGAATGAATGTTAATTTGTACAAAATAATGATATTTACATGCATTTAGCTAGAGTTTAAGGGCCAAAACGAAAGAAAAAAGGTGATGAAATGGAGATTCATCACCCCTAATACTTGCCTTTGCTAGTTCCTAACAAACACTTATGCAATTACTGCAAAACTAAAATGAAGAAAAGAAAAAGAAATAACTTGGAATAATCACCGACTTTTAAACTAGTCTTTAATAAGGTCAAAGTTTGGAGCTCAGAGATGGTCTTTGGATTAATGGTTTGTTTGGAACCACATTGAAGTCGGGAAGTGTGACATAACAACCCTCAGATTCCATACTCCTATCACCCAGTCCAAATCACGGCTAGGTCAGAACCATCCTCTCACTCGTATACTCTTGCTACCTTGAAATAACACAACCATGTATGTGAATTTATTCAGCTCTTCCCAGACAAAACCATTGAACCATCAAGGTGTCTGCTCTTATGGTAACTCGTCCTCATGGAGACCGATATTCCCTTCTAAGGTCAGGTGCACACGGTCTTTATAATCGAATTGGGGAAGAAGTTAGAAGAATGGGAAGAAAAGTGGGAATGGACCAGTGTATAGTCTTTATTCCCTTGTGAAGTCGATCAGTGTAACTGATTCTTCACCAAGAAGCAAGCTTTTTTTGAAGCTTGAAATTTTTGGAATTTTTGGTATAGGCTTCTTTGGATATTTTCTTTGACTTTGTACAGCTTAAGCATACTTGCTTGTGCCCTGATGGATATACCATCTTTTGTTCTGCCCACTGTTTTGGGTCTTGGAAAAGTTGTGTCGGTAGACCATTCCTCATCCGAAGCATTACCTCAATCCATCTCCAGTCTTTAGATATCATTGTTACCAAAAGAAGTGGGTTAGAGTACTGATGTCGAAAATCCCCAAGAATGGTTCCTGAGCCACCCTTGATGAAGCGGCCTTGCATCGCCCCGACTTAAACTCAAAATTTGTTAACAGTCCATCAGAGTTGAGCTAAGTGCTGGGTGCAAGGTTTCCGACCAAGTCATTGTCTCAAGAGTCGTACATGTGATATGAAGGGCCCTAGTTAAGCACATTGAATTGACTCATGAACATAGTATTATGGAACCTAAAGAATTAAGTTAAGGTGACCTGAAATATCTCCACTTCCAGACTTAATGGGTTTCTCTGAAATTAAGTGTACTAAGGTCTATTCCGAGCTCCAATCTTCGGACTTTGTTTTGACTTGTTCAATTACCTATAGTATTCCAAAAAATACGAATGTTATGTACAATGCAAGAAAAAAATACGAATGTTAGTGCATTTTTTTTCAAAAAGATTTTGCAAATGTTTTTGGGATTTTTCAAAACAAAAAGAATTTTGGCACAAAAAGGAAGTACGTGCAGATATTTACATGGGCGTGCCACTTTTTGTTTACAAGGGTTGAGGTTAGAGGTTTACAGATTGAAAGTTAGTTATTCTTATAGGTATGTATATACAATTTGTAAAGAATTTATTTGAATGATGTATATATTCCTCAAACTTATTTGAAAATGGTTTTACAAACAATTTTGAAAACTATAATCTAAAATAATTTTTGCAAATAAATTTACAAATATTTACAAACGTTTGAAAAACATTTTGCAAAGATTTTTCAAACAGTATATATAGATTTTTCAAATATTTTTGCAACCAATTTCAAATAGGTTTTTAAGACATTTTATTTCACACAAAGAAAGGAACTTTCTACAAATAAAAACAATTTTACAAAGTTGAAAACATTTTACAAAATATTTTTCAAACGGTTTTCAAAAGATTTTTCAAACAGATTTTCAAACGATTTTCCAAACATCTTGCAAAACAATTTACCTGATTCATTAATCAATATATACAAAAAGAATTTGATGAATAATGGAAATCTTCTTATTAAATGATTTAATGAATTGTATATGTATATATAGTATTTAACCATATTATTCAAAAATATGAAAGTGTGAGTTATGGCTTCTATATACAAAGTATATACGACCCCTCCCCCTATACCTAGCTTGAGTTATGTCCTCATATATCAGAGAGACAAAGAGAATACATAACTCGCATTGAGTGTAGAAAAGTCCATACTACAACGAGTAAAGAATAATGAACAAAAGAATGGGAAGACGATTGTCCCCCCATACTTAGGATCAAATAATCCTAAGTATATCAGATTGTATCTACATGCAAGGAGAGTCGAGGGTGGGAATGAACAACTCACAGTTCGCCCTGTCTCCGCTATACATAGGGTCAGATATCCCTAAGCATAAACATGAATATCAACAAGAGAGGAGACGGGTAGTGAGACAAAGAATGAACGCATTATATATCACATCCCTCCTATACTTAGGATAAAGCATATACTAAGTATAGAAGCAACAAATGAGGAAAACAAAGCAGAGATAGAAAATAGAACATAAAAGAAGAAAATAAGAAAAGAAAAGAAGAAATTAAGAAAAGTTAAGGAAGAGTTTTTGAGTGACACTATCTGAATCTTTTGATGTTGCTAAAGTTATGGATGTTTCTCCCTTGCATATCACTTGGATTGAGTCGACAATGGCCAAGAAAATATCATGCTCGAGGTAAGGCTTTAGTAACTGACTGCTGATGACAAACAGTTATGTGTCATGCGACAATTATGATATTACAATACTTACATTGTCACAAACTTCTTGTACTCTAAATGGCCCTGTCCATTTATTCTTTAATTTGCTCAGGAATATCTTCAGCTTTGCATCAAATAGCCACATTTCTATCCAGTCTCGAAGGTCTTTCGTTTGATGTGCCGGTCATGATAGCATTTAACCTTCTTCTTGTACATCAATGTGTTATCATATCCATAGTCTCGGAATTCCAGGAGCATGTTCAGATCCTTTTTTCTTTTCTGACCACCCTTCTCTGAATCCAAATTGCAGATATTGACTGTCCACAATGATTTATGAATTAATTCCACAAGCATATGGCATGGTTTTTCATATACAAGACGGTAGGGCGATATGCCCAAGAGAGACTTTTAAGCAGTTCTGTACACGCAAAATACGGAGTCCAGGAGTTGGGACCAGTTCTTTCTGCCCAGCTTCACAAGCTTTTGCAGAATCGTCTTGATTTCTTTATTTGACTACTCAACCATGACATTGGTCTGGGGATGGTAAGAAGACATGACTCCATGCTCGATGTCGTACTCCTTCATTAATTTCTTGACC
This sequence comes from Ottelia alismoides, assembly GCA_037367405.1. NCBI lineage: Eukaryota > Viridiplantae > Streptophyta > Magnoliopsida > Alismatales > Hydrocharitaceae > Ottelia > Ottelia alismoides. Next base: position 842,029 of record JAZKJV010001091.1, on the reverse strand, counting down.
TCTCTATTGATGAAGTGGTTGTCCTTGTCTGATATTAGTATCTTCGGAATCCCAAACTTGATATGATGTTTTCTCTCAAAAACCGACACATTATACGGTTGTCTGCAGAACGGGCAGGAATAGCTTCAACCCTTCGACTCACAAAATCAACGACGAGAAGGATATGCTCGTAACCTTGGTTGTTGGGAAATGGACCCATGAAATCAATACCTCATGCATCAAATACAACTGAAATCTGAATATATTTTAGGGGCATTGAGTCTTTTGCTGTGAGGGTTCCTCCCATCTTCTGACAATCTGTGCAACATTTCACATAGGTTGCGGCGTCTTTGAATAGTGTAGGCCACCAGAGGACACACTGCAGTATTTTCGTTGACATTCTATCTCCTGAGTGGTGTCCACCAAATTCGAGCGAATGACAGTGCTCGAGGACACTTTTTTGCTCCTCTTGCGTAATACAACACCACCAAATACAATCTGCTCCTTCCATGTACAAGAGTGGGTCTTCCCAATGATAGAAGTGAATCTAGGACAAGAACTTGTTCTTTTGATACTTTACCCAATCATGTGGAATTACACCAGAGATGATGGAGTTTACAATATCGGCATATCACGGGAGAGACGTCACTGCCAAAATTAGCTCATCTTGGAAGGTGTTTGTGATGGGTGCATTGTCCATTGGAGGCTCTTTCAAGTTGAAAGAGATGATCTGTGACCATATCATGAACTCTAGGGTTGTCCTTGATTTCCAGATCAAATTCCTAGAGGAGAAGGACCCATCTGATCAGTCTTGACTTGGCATCCTTATTCTGCTGTAAATACCGAACAATAGAGAGGTCGGTAAAGATGGTGACTTTCAATCCAAGCAGATAGGGTCTGAACTTCTCTAAGGCAGAAACCACAGCCAGTAGCTATTTTTCTACAACAGTGTAATTTCTCTGGGCTTCGTCCAGTGTCTTACTGGCGTAATGAATGGCATAGGGCACCTTGTTTTTTCTCTATCCCAACATTGCCCCAACTACAAAGTCTAATGCGTCGGTCATGATCTCAAATGGTAACAAACAGTCAGGCGACTGCAAGACTGGAGCTTGCGTGACTAGCTCCTTCAACTGATTAAAAGAAAGGAGAACTTGCTGATCAAATGTAAACTCGGTCTCCTTGCATAGTAACTCAGTAAGAGGTCGGGAAATGCGGCTGAAATCCTTGATGGACTATCTATAAAATCCCACATGCCCCGAAAATGACCTCACGTATATGATATTCTGAGGTGGTTGAAGTTTGTTGATGATGTCCACCTTCATTTGGTTGACTTCCATGATACATTTGTAAATGACATGGCCCAACACAATCCCTACGGTGACCATGAAGTGGCTCTTTTTCCACGAGAGCAAAAGATTAACTTCGCAGCACTTATGAAGTACTCGGTCTAGGTGTTGAAGACAAGCATCAAAACTATCACCATAGAATGAGAAGACATTCATAAACACCTCAAGAAAACTGCCAACCATATCAACAAAGACGGCAAGCATGCACCTCTGGAATGTGGCAAGTGCATTGCACAATCCAAAGGGCGTTCTTCGAAAAGCGTAGGAGTCGAATGGGAAAGTGAAGGTAGCCTTCTTTTGATCCATAAGGACGATTGCGACTTTGTTGTACTCGGAGTACCCATCTAGAAAGCAGAAGAACTCCTTGCCTGTTAGTCTTTCCAACATTTCATCAATGATCCGAAAGGGGAAGTGGTCCTTCTTTGTCATTGGATTTAGACGGCGGTAGTCGACACATATATGCCAAGTTGTCAGTATCTGAGTAGGAATTTCCTCTCCTTTATCATCGGTAACCACAGTGAGTCTCGAATTCTTTTGAACTACATGCAGAGGGCTCACCCATTTTGAGTCGGAGATGGGTTAAATAAATCATGTGTCGTACCACTTGGTGATCTCTTTCATGACGACGTATGTAAATTTGGATTTAATCTTCATTGGAATTATCGGGATGGCTTGGCATCATCTTCCAAAAAGATATGGTGTGAACATAGAGCTGGACTTATCCCATGGAGATCTGATACACACCAACGAAGTGCCTTGTGATTTTTCTCTAGAACATCTAGAAGTCGAGATTCCTGATCGGGGGTTAGCATGCTGCTAATGATAATCGAAAACATGTTTTCTACACTAGCAAGGAAGGCATACTTGAGGTTTGTCGGAAGTGGCTTTCATTTAGGTTCAGTTCTAGATGGCTTCTTGGTCACTTCTAAGACTGCACTGGTAGGTGGAAACACATCTAGAATTTTGATGGTTCTACACACCTCGGCTCATTGAGTTTCAGAAAATAGAGTACCAAACATATCTTCATCTAATGCTGTGTGTTCGACGGGCATGAATCTTGTTGATGCAAACTAGGCAGTAAATCGAGATCAGTCTCCCGTGTAACATCGGAGCGGTTGTAGACTACGCTTTTCGAGTCCTCCTCGAAGATGAGGCATTCTCGTGTCCATGGATCATTCAATGATAATTCAAAGTCTCTGATATCTGCGAGATGGTCAAAGTCTTCTTTAGACGGTTCTGCCCTCCGTTCATCAGATACAACCTTGGTCTCACTGACCATGTCCATTGTAACCTTGCCATTAGTTGAGTTGAACGATATCTTTCCAGACCCATAATCAACCACGATCTCTGCAGTGTGTAGGAAAGGCCAGCCAAAGATAATCAGGTTATGGTGTAACAGAGCATGTGAGTCCATATCGAGGACTACAAAATCAACTGGAAATTTCATTCCCTAAACTGTAACAATAACATCCTTGAACAGACCTTGGGGTCACTTGATTGATCAATCCGCGAATTGAAGGATCATCCTTGTAGCTTTCAGGGGACCCAACCTGAATTCTTGAAGCAATGAGGAAAGCATAAGGTTGATGTAGAACCCGCTATCAAGCAGAGTTTGCTCAAAAAGTTGGTCAAAAATCTCGCATCCAATGAGTGGTACTCCTTTGTCAGTCTTCTTCTGTGGGAGGTTGGTGATTGCTGCAACAGTAGCCATGGAGAGGACATGCTTTTCAACCTACTGGCATCTGGTACTGCGGTTGGAAGACGCTTGTTTGTACAAGCATCTTTCAATCCTTTCTTTACTGCAGAAATGTACTTCATGGCTTACATTAATGGTAATTCAACACTCAAGTTTTTCATAATATCCACCACTCCCTAATCAGATAATCCACTTTTTTATTTTGCATTTTTTTGGTGCATATGGATACGGAATATTTACAAAATTGAAATCAAAAGCATTGTTCTTATTTACAATAGAATTCTTGTCCACAATATTATGTACAATTGGATCACGAAAAGAGGTACAAATTCCAATACTAGGTGGACGTCCAAAAGTTGTGATCTCAGCTCCATCGGCGAGCTCTTATTAGTTGTGGGTGATGGATCCTCCATTGCTGGCATGGCTTTGCTTCGACTGCGATCTTCTTTTTGGGATTTTCATTTTGCTGATTTTTTGTCTTTTTCTGTATGATGATGGAAGCTGATTGTTGATGGTATGACTCCTCCTTCTTCTTCTTCCTCACTCGGACCTAAAGCTGGCACGACTGATGCAAAAGATGATGACTCACTAGATGAAGATTTATTTTTCCCATTGGTTGTTGCAGACGGAGGCAAAGTCCTACTTCTCCTGAGAGTGTTTTTTTACAACATTCGATAAGACAAAATCACAAGTATTCGATTCTACAAGCATACACGGGACTTTACTTTCTACTTGATCTTTGCACTTAAAATTATCAGGGTTGTCTTCGACCTGAGCCATAATTAGTGATTTGGTGGTCGTCAGAACATTTAGCTTCTCAGTCGTTTCAGTTAGGCCTTTTACTAGCTGGACCAGAAAATCAAGGCCTGTGTTCATAGGAACCGCCTCAGAAGGTGCAAAATGTTGTTGGTCTTGATGATGTAAAGGCAGGTGGTGTTGATTCTAATATTGATGATGCTGAGGTGGAGGAATATGAAATTGATGATGGGGAGGAGGAGGGTATTACTGAAAAGGTGCAACTGCATACGAATGATGCGGCTGATACTAGTGGTATTACGGCTGCTACTGATATTGTTGGTTTTGTCTCCAAGGCTGCTGATATGGTGGACACTGGTGGAATGTACGTTGAGGTTGTGAAGATTGCATGAATATCCCATCCTGGGGGCTAGTGACAAGGCCGGTTGGCTGAAGACTGGTGTCCACCGGGACGGGCTACTTGTGTGTCATTTCTCCCGACACCATTAACTTCCTAAATCAAGGGTGGTGGAGGGAAAGCTGGCTCACAAGGATACTGGAATTCTGGTTGATAGACAACCATCTGCTGCAGTGGTGGGGCTTGCTCGGGAACATGCATGTAGTATACGTATTGGACGGTCGGTTGCTAGATACTCGGTTGAGGTTGTTACTGCGGTGCTCGCTATTCCATCTGCTCATGAGTTTCTGTGGATGGCGTCACTGACTGGCATGCATTGATGGTGACGACCAACAACTCTAGCTGCTTGGTAATCTGGTCCAACTTATCCAGGTGATGTGTCCTCTTTTCGATCGCAGCAAGTTTCTAAAGATCATGTTGGACATGCGAGCCCACGGCGAGCCATTATGCAATAAATTTATTGCAAATATCATTCCCTGATCTGAAATGAAGAATAACTAATTTGCTTAATATGTCCCTTAGTTCAATTACGGTCATAGAGGTTGGTGCATGGATGAATATCTAAAGAGTTAGGTTGGGGACTCATCAAGCACCGTCAAATGACTATTAAGAGATGATCTCCAGCATGAGAAGGTGATGGCAATCCTTTCTCTTAAGGCTGATATCTAACCGACCTCTTGATGCATGTCCTCTGCATAGGAATAGAGATTCGAAGGTGTTAGATAAGTTAGGTCAAAGAGTTGACTTAATGAGATCGAGATAACCAAAGACCTATGTCGTATGCCGTCACAATATAGGCACGCATCCTCCAATGGAGATAGATGTATTACTATATGTCTGAGTATGTACATTTGGCAGACAATAGGTTGATGACCTAATCAAGGTCTATACACCTGCGTGCTGGTGTGCATACAAGGGCACATGAGTAACATGATCTCTCAAAGGGATCATACAGGTTCATTGTTGAACCGGAAGACATGAGCTCACTCATGAGATATTGGGAAGAATCAAATTCCGTGCACAGTCATCTTGCTTTGGAAGCTCACTTTGGAAGCTTGACTGAATTTGTAGGTTTGATATATGCTTTTGGAAAGTATATGATCAACAACTAGGTATGATATATTCTTTTGGAAAGTATATGATCGAAATCGACTCCCAATGATCAAATGAAAAACATAATGATAAAACCCTAAAGGAGACAGTCTAAATGAGATCTAAAACTACGAGTTTATTTTTGGTCTTCCAGTATGCAGGATGTATAGGTATTAGGAATACCTGAGGGTGATGTGATCATAAACGATTATATAACCATGACACTTCCATTCCTAGGGAGTGATGAAACAGGTCTGGATTTTAGCGACTCCTCTCAGTAGAGAAGTGATCTGATCTTGGTCCAAATGTTGGATATTTATCTGAATGTGATTTAGATGCAAGGAGAAGATTAGATTAGTGGTCTTTTTTTAATCAGGCATCTATGAGAGGTCCGCAAGATCTGGATTTGAGATGTGATCTCAATATCCAAGTCATTATACGTGGAACAATACAATCTCCGTGTCCTTATCTCCAAGTATCCACGGAGAAACTGCATTATCCTTTAAAAAGTTCATGGATAAATTTCATTGTTGATATTATGTATCTAAGCATAAAGATATTGATAATTAAATATGATTTAATTATCATGAATAATGTGAATTTGATTCATATTATAAGGAAAGTCATCTAAGATGTTATTTAATTATCAAAGATGTGAATAATATAAATGTGATTCATGCTATTTGGGTACATGAGAATAGAGATCCAAGATGATTAAATATGATTTAATTATCAAGGATATGATCAATGTAGATATTGCTATCCACAATAATCATGGATTCACAATGAACAATTAATTGTAAATCTAATTTACATATTATGTTGGATATATGAATATAATTCATATTTATCAATGGTATGATAGATGTTTTCACAAATTTTAATTTAAAATTTTTTTGTAGATAAATGCAATAATAGTTGTTGCAGTTTATCCTATATAATAAATATATATTAAGGAAGGTAAAACCACCAATAAGGTGGTTGTCCACCTTGACCAAGTCAAAGGGGTGGCGTCCACCCTCTTTTTAGGGTGGTGGTTGCCTCTCTTATTATATGTTTATTATAATTGAAATTAAATGAATTAATTTGTATCTTGATAAAGGGATATAATTAATTTATTTTAATCAATATTATCATTACAAATTTATAGCAAAAAATCATGGCCATTGATTAATAACCTCTTTATCTAAATTGTTGGATTAAGAGGGCACATGGATTGAGATCCATATACATCCAACAAGTATAAAAAGAAGGCTAGCCCTTACTTTTTAGACTACACATATAATTCCAAGAGGATTGAACTCTCTCCCTCTCTCTATATACACCAACTCTCTCTCTCTCTCTCTTGTTGTGGCCATCCACCTTGGAGTCCTATAGAGATTCGCCATCACCACATCATCGTCGTTATGTTGCTGGATTGTCTGCTCGTGGATCTCAGCCTCCTTCGGTGTGCCTCTCCCGTAAAGAAGATGTTGGATCTCAGGTGACGGGATCAAGATATTCGTCTCTTGGGTCATCAACATGGATCGCGAGGAGCACGCATCTCATCAATGCATTTACAAGCATCTCCTCCGTCGGGTCGGACTTGAGACAAGAGGTCTCTTCGTTTAGAGACTCGATCGCAACCATGCTTCAAAATGTAATGTTAATACCTAATTGTGGTTTAGATGAAAGGATCTGAGAAGTGCTCTTGGATCATGTGGTTTCATCGTAAATTTTTTTAAATTCTTCTACCTCGAGCGACTAGTCGCTCTTGATCGCATACGATGTGATCCTCATACTTCCATGATGCACTTAAGGATTTTTCACATATCCTTCAAGTGTTATTAGAGCTATAGGTCAGAGTTTTTGGATATGATCCATAAACCTAAGATGACTTGGGTATTTTTTGGTTGTGTGATGTTTCATCGCATTTCATTCACGCAACCTTGTTTAGTGTGTTTTTTCGCCCCATTTATAAGTGTTTAAACATTTTATTATCACTTGTATAATTATCTCCATTAAATAAGGAAATCATGGGATTTGATTTTGTGTGATTCGGAATCTGATTGTTCAAGTTATGATCATTTTAATGAACATGTATCCACTATTTCGGGGATGGCGAATATTGACGTAATAAAGGAGTTAAATACGGTTTTGAAATACCTAGAAATGCGTGAATATTACTTGAGTTCAGTTGTAAATCAAATTATCAAACTTTTAAATCTTACTTTGCTTGTTTTGGATTTAAATTGATTGAGATATGCTAATTTTAGTAAGTAGGAGTCATTGTTGGAAATGACATACTTGATCATGAATCTTGTGATTGTCATTCAATTAAATTAATGGAAATTAATGGTTAATTTCCTTAAATATTTGTGAAATATTTAAAGATGATGATTATTTCCTTGAATGACATTGACCATAACCAACTTGATTAGATATGCTCTAGATCACAATTAGTTACATGAACCTTCCAACAAACTTTGATGCCTGGATAGGATTGGGGATTTGTTTAGCAAATCTCCTTATAATATTAATAAAAATGGTTTTGATTATTATTATATGGTATAACTTTGGCTGAAAGACCGGTTGTCATCTCAAGTACAAAGAGATCAATTGGCATTATCATGACTTGAGGTGGATATGGTGTTTAGTCAGGGAGCGTTGGGGTAACAGGTTGCTCCGTAAGCGGTCTGTCCCACTCCCGTTTGAACTGGCCAAGACAGGGGGTAAGGAAGGGTTAATGTTTTAAGGGATCATGATGTATTTTTCTAATTATTAAAATTCAAATAATACATATTTGAGATAATACCATATTTCAAGTAACAATAAAAGAATATTTGTTGGATATTTATTGGATCATTAATTTAATATGATTAGATTAATTGGAATCCAATCAAAATTAAAACGCTTTATTATGAATAGAGTTGTTATTCCCTTGAATGAATTAATTATGTGAATACGATTCATAATAATTAATTAGAATTTGAGCATGATATGGAGGATCACATAAGTGACATCCATGATCTCCCGTCAAGGCAAAAGATTTCATCACTAGGGATTGTATGTAGGAGACGTCTGTCCGAAATGGCAACTCATGCATACAAGTGTATCTGGATAGGGCTCTTTGCTTCTCGAAAGAGTAAGGTCATATGCGTAGTGACCCCAATATCAGGTCCTCATATTATTGGGATGATATTGGATTGTGCATAGCAAGTTCTAATCCTGTTGACGATTGGTTCAATTAACGACGGGTCAACATCACCTTAGGGGCAGTGGGACCAGATGTTAAAGATCTAATTGGGAATGCAAGTTGGACTTGCAAGATGGAATGTGTTTCCGCTTCTTTTTATTTGAGTTGCATGTTCTCATATTATTGGGATGCAACAAAGATAAGTAAGGAGATCCCAGATCTTTCTTGAGATATAATGATAAGTATATCTCTTACATTGAAAGTGATTAAGGGAATGAACTTTCAGTGTTGACAAGGCAAGACAGCTTTGATATGAAAATTCCTAAATCAAAGTAAAATATGTCTATATATTTATTTATACAAATTTCTTATTTCAGACAATCCTCATTAAATCCACTCGATACTATACTCAGTAATAACTAGTAAATTCTCATGAATTGGATTCATGATCAAGATATTGTACTTACAGTTGGACACATAATGTTTTGTGGTTGTATTGTGCAGGTTTCCTCGTAATAATGAGGAATGAAAATTAAATAGATAACAAGACAACACCCTAGGATTTGTATGTCTCTATAGTCTTGATCTCTCATCGAATGTACTTTGGAAGTGACATGTCGATGATGATCGTAATTGTCAAATAATCCTTATAAGAACCGAAGAAGATATTCCGACAAACATATGTGCTCTCGATATTTAATCATGAATGACATGGTTCACTACATTAGGCAGAATGGCGGCTCTATAAGAGATGATGTATTCAAAATGTTTGGGTACCTACCCGAACCAAAGGCTTTTAGAGTTTAGATGGATGTAGATACCATGAGTGTCATCATTCTACTATCTATACTCCAGTCATTCATGAAGCTTCATAATATTCATATCGTATGAATTGAATGAAGCATGTATAAATGTTGAAATACTCTTATATTGAAATCTTTGAATTAAACATAAGAGATCCTTTTGTCTTAAGCAATGGTTGTTTATAGATGAAGGGAGCGCAGTGGAGGCATGGGTTGAATCCAAGTAAAAAGGAAAGTCAAACAATTGACTGTACTTATGTGACTTCCAAAGAGTTGGATGAATGCCAATACTATAATAAGTCGATGTTCTGATAGTATAACTATCAAGAATATCTTGGATCCTTAGAGAAGGATCCATATAGTGCATCGGAATAATCTATATCTACATATCATCATTGAAATTGACTTACTTATTAGATAAGATCAAAGTCTAATAATTGTATCTCTTTCTTCTAATGACATTTGCAACTGGTTGCATATATTTTAGAAGATTGGAAATTTGATCTTAATGTTTAGTAGTCATCCACATGGACATTGATGCAAGTGTTGCAACAATCTCAATTAGATATATAGACTTCATAATTTCAATGGGAGAGGCCTTAGTCTTAGAGAATGTCTCTATGACCTAGATATCAAAATACACATTGCTTATTTCTATATGTTAGAAATAAACATGAATTATGGAATAGACCTATCATAAAGATTTATGATGGATATATTTCAAAAAGTAATATTACATTTAGAGGACTCTATTAAATTAGAAAATTAATGAATGGTTCATTAACATTTCTAATACTAAAAATTAAACCTTTAAAAGATCAAGAGGAGGATGAAGATCATTTGATAATGATCTGACATCGAGTCTTGGACATATGTTTGTTGATGACAACAATAGACCAGTAAGAGATGAAACTTTAGATTTTCAGAAATTTCAAATCTTACATACTTGTGAATAATTGTATTCAAAGTAGAAAATATCAAACATACCCTTCTCTGAGAATGGTGTGAGATGTCAAGGTATTCAGGATCTCATACATATTGATGTAAGTGGATCATCTATATCCTAATAAACATTACGGATATGTGATATCTATTGATGATTATTTTTGATATGATATTTCTTTCCTTCACCTTAGAAAGCTTTGAAATGTTCAAAGATTTCACAATTTTGGTTTAAAACCAAAGTTTGAAGGAATATGAAATGAATTTGATCTAACTTAGGTAGCAAATACCTAGTAGATGAATTCAAGGAATACCTTATGAAGATATGTCCTATCTCACTCCTCCCGATACACCTAAACTCAACATAGTTATAGGGAGATACAATTGGATCATGTGTGACATGATTTGATCAATGATGAATCTTAGCATAATTACCTCTTAGTTTCTAGGTGTATATTATAGTAAAGACTACAATATATATTCTTAATAAGATTCCATGCACATCTAAAATCGAACATCATCATAAGCTATGGTTTGGAAGCTAGCCTAGTGTTGGACACTTGAGAATTTAGGGTTTCTTGGTTCATAACTTTTTCATGAATGCAAGTAAGCTGGAATCTAGTACCAAAGAGTGCTACTTCGTTAGGAAAATAAAGGATGGTATTGGGTACCTACTTTAGGACCTTGAATTTCTTAAAAGATCTCATCTCTAAAGATGTGGTTCTTAGAGGATGACTCTCTTGAGAATCAAGATGAAAATGATGTGAAGGAACTCATTTAATCTTGAGAAGATAATGAGGCTCCTGAAGTCAGAATTTAAAAGGACAATTAAAGATGAAACACTCATACCTCTTCAAATTATTTGAGGATGGATTCCATGTGTCAGTTAAGTCTGACAATGATCTGACTTCATGTGATGAAGCCTCTGAAGATCTTGACATGGAAAGATGGATTTTAGCAATAAAGTCTAATGTAGACTTCATATACAAGTGTTGTATATGGACCCTCAAGGATCCACCTATAAGGGTATGACCCGTTAGTGGTCAATGGATCTTCAAGAGAAAGAGGTAACCAGATGAGAAGGTAGAGATATTCAAAGCACGACTCGTATCCATAATATGTACAGAAAGAAGACATCACTTGCAATGAGACTTGCTTTCTAATGACCATGCTTAAACCCATCAGAATAATTTTAACTATAGCTACACAACTTGACTATGACATCTTCAAGATGTGAGTCAAGATTGCATTCCTCTATGAATACCTCTCTGAGAATATTAATATGAAGTAGCCCCAAGGCTTCATAGTTGAGAAAAGCAAGGTGTGCAAGCATAATAACTCCATCTATGGACTCAGAAAGCTTCTTGTAGTTGGAACATTAGATTTGATGAAATTATAAATGTAATGATTCTAGATAGAATCTTGATAAACCATGTGAAGTTTAATGGGAGTGCCATTGTGTTCATAGTGCTAAATGTAGATGATATCCTAATCATTTGTATTATATAAGGACAATAATAAGTGTTTTATAATCTGGTTGTTCCATACCTTGAGATATGATCTCAAGGATACCTCTTAGATCTTCGTTCTGAAGTTGTTCAGAAGCAAAGAAAAGAGGGTATAGGGTCCGTCACATTAGTGGTACACCACGGACATTTCCATTTTCTAAAAAATTCTAAGAAAGGCTTCCATCCCTTAAGATATGGTACTGACCTATCTGAAGGGATAACACCTCAAGGATTTGAGGAAGTGAATGCTAGAACTGCTTGCCCTTGTGCATCAGTTACGAGAAGACGGGTGTATGCTAGATGTATACAAAAGTCAGATGTCTGCCATGCAGTTGGAGTAGTAAACTGTTACTAATCCTACTATGGAAATAAAATACTTGATTGCAGTAATAACGATATCTTCAAAGATGACCATACTCTTTGAGATAGTGATGTCAATGTCTTATCTTCAAGAACTTAAGACTTTACATATAGTGATCTAAAAGGTCTTAACTGTAGATACCTTAGGAGATAAAGATCTCTAGGAATAAGGGTATTCTGATAAGGATAATGAAAATGCTGGTTATAATAATTATAGAGTTGTAGAGTCAAGGACACTATAATTGATAATATTGAGTATTGGCAGCATAAGATGCAACATTTGCATTGGATGCGAGCAATGCCACTAGGAGATATGCAAGTGTCGTAAAAGGACTTGGTGCAGTCTCTCGGGAATGGAGTGACATCATCTTTTGTAGCTATTTTTCTAAATAGCATGTGATTGTCACATGAGTGTGGGTTTAAAGATTAGCCCATTAATGTCTCTTTGGGCTACTGGGAGATTGTTGGACATGCGAGCCCACAGCAAGCCATTATGCAATAAATGTTATTGCAAATATCATTCCCTCGTCTGAAATGAAGAATAACTAATTTGCATAATAGGTCCCTTAGTACAATTAGCGTTATGTACCATGGTCATCTTAATGATCATTCAGTTGTTGTTTCAATTGTTGAATCATAGTGGTTGGTGCTTGGATGAATATATGAATAGTTAAATTGAGGACTCGTCAAGCACTGTCAAATGATTATTAAGAGACGATCTTCAGTCTGAGAAGGAGATGGTAATCCTTTCTCTAAAGGATGATATCTAACTGACCTCTTGATGTAGGTCCTCTACATAGGACTAGAGATTCGGAAGTGTCAGATAAGTTAGGTCAAAGAGTTTCTTAATGAGATCGAGATAACCAAACACCTATGTTGTATGCAGTTATGGTATAGGCATGTATCCTCTGAACGGAGACAGATGTATTCCTATATGTCTGAGTATGTACATTTGGCAGACCAATTGGTTGATGACCTAATCAAGGTCTATACACCGACACGTTGGTATGTATACAAGGGCATATGAGAAATACAATCTCTTAAAGGGATCATACAGGTTCATTGCTGAACCGGAAGACATGAGATCACTCATGAGATATTGAGAAGAATTAAATTTCGAGCATGGTTGTCTCACTTTGGAAGATTGACTGAATTTGTAGGTTTGATATATGCTTTTGGAAAGTATATGATCAACACCTATGTATGATATATGCTTTTGGAAAGTATATGGTCGATACCTACTCCCAATGATCAAATGCGAAACTTAATGATGAAACCCTAAAGGAAACATTATAAATCAGATCTAGAACTTTGAATTTATTCTTGGTCTTCCAGTATGCAAGATGTACATGTATTAGGAATACCTGAGGGTGATGTGATCATAAATAATTGTATAATCATGACGCTTTCATTCCTAGGAAGTGATGAAACATGTCTGCATTTTAGTGACTCCTCTCAGTAGAGAAGTGATTTGATCTTGATCCAAATGCTGGACATTGATCTGAATGTGATTCTGATGCAATGAGAAGATTAGATTTGTGATCTTGATTTTATTAAGAATCTATGAGAGGTCCGCAAGATCTGGATTTGAGAAGTGATCTCAATAATCAAGTCACTATACGTGGAACAATACAATCGTCATGTCCTTATCTCTAAGTATCTGCAGAGAAAGCGCATTATCCTTGTAAAAGTTCATGGATAATTCCATTGTTGATATTATGATTCTAAGCATTGAGATATTGATAATTAAATGTGATTTTATTATCATGAATAATAAGAATTTGATTCACATTATAAGGTGAGTCATCTAAGATGATTAAATGTGATTTAGTTATCAAAGATATGAATAATGTGAATGTGATTCATGTTATTTGGAAACATGAGAATAGAGATTCAAGATGATTAAATATGATTTTATTATCAAGGATATGAGTAATGTGGATATCACTATCCACAATAATCGTGGATATTACAAATATGATTTATAATATGATGGAGAGAATCGATTGTAATAGAATTGCAAATTATATGTTGTTGTGAATGGGATTCACAATGAACAATTTATTGTAAATCTAATTTACATATTATGTTGGATGTATGAATATAATTCATATTTATCAGTGGCATGATTGATGTTTTCACACATTTTAATTTGGAATTATTTTTGTTTCGTTAAATGTAATAATAGTTGTTGCATTTTATCCTTTATAATAAATATATATTAAGGAAGGCAAAATCACCAACAAGGTGGTCGTCTACCTTGACCAAGTCAGGGGGGTTGGCCGCCCTCTTTTTAGGGCGGTGGTTTCCTCCCTTATTATCTATTTATTATAATTGAAATTAAAATAAATTAATTTTATCTTCATAGACGGATATAATTAATTTATTTTAATTAAATTTGTTGTTGTAAATTTGTAGCAACAAATCATGGTCATTGATTAGTAACCTCTTTATCTAAACTGTTGGATTAAGAGGGCACAAGGATTGAGATTCATATACATCCAACTAATATAAAAGGAAGGGTAGCCCTTGCTTTTTAGACTACACATATAATTCCAAGAGGAATTAAACTCTCTCCCCCCTCTCTCTCTACACACCAACTCTCTCTCTCTCTCTCGCTCTCTCATTGTGGTCATCCACCATGGAGCCCTGGAAAGAGTCGCTATCGTTGCAGCATCGTCGTTATGTTGTCGGATTGTTTGCTCATGGATCTCTATCTCCTTCGGTGTGCCTCGCTCCTGAAGAAAATGTCGAAACTCGTGTGATGAGATCATGAGATTCATCGCTTAGATTATCAACATGGATCGCGAGGAATGCTTCTCATCAACGTGCTCGCAAGCGTCTCCTCCATCAGATCAGACTTGAGACAGGAGGTCTCTTCGTTTAGAGACTTGATGCAACCACGCTTCAAGAGGTAACCTTAATACCTAACTAATGTTTAGATAAAATGATCTTAGAAGTGTTCTTGGATCACGTGGTTTCATCTTTAATTTTTTTAAAATTCCTCTGCCTTGAGCGACTAGTACGACTAGTCGCTCCCGATCACAAATGCTCTGCCTTGATGCTTCTGTGATATGCTTAAGGATTTTTCCCATATCCTTCAGATCATGGGACGCTTTTCAATTATATCAACCTTAGAGAGATGGGCCCCAATGATGCTGAGGTTGGAGCTCTCATCTCTCTCTGCCTCACGGGATGCCTCCATGTGAACTGGATTGTGGAGGACCTGAGGTTGTCTCTAATAAGCATGTGAAGAAGAGAGGACGACCTCTCCCTCAGAAATTTCTTCAAAGATTTGCCATACCAAGTCTTCATCCTTGTTAAAGTGGGACCCCCCCACAGGTAGCATCGACTAGCTTCTGGCTCTCTATATCCAGACCCCCGAAAAAGTATTGGACCAGGCTGGTCCTTGGTATATCATGGTGGGGGCACTTTTCATGTAGGTTGATCCCACATGGCTGGTCCTTGATCACATATACCTTGTAATTCTTAAAAACTAACTCTTGTAAATATAAGATACACCCCCATGTAAATATTTGTACCTAGTTTTTTATCCAAAATCTTTTTTTTAGAAAATCATAAAAACAATTTTAAAACTAAAAATACCAAAAACATTTGCAAAATCTTTTTTAAAAACACCAAAAAATTTGCATTTGCATCATCTTTTTTCCATAAAAAGATCAAAATTGAAAACTGCATCACAAAAATATTTTCTGCAAAGCATAACATTTGTATAGCATTTGCATTTTTTAGATTGAGTTTGATAATTGAACAAGTGTAAGTAAAATTTGAAGATTGGAGCTTGGTTGGACCTTAAATATACCTAATAGCAAGAACTTTATAGGAACTGGAATTGAGGTACTTCTGGTCAAGTTGACTTAATTCTTTGGAATCACGGGACTAGGTTGAATGGATTCTTGACTGCCTAAGTAGAGTATTTTGGAGCACACGCACAACTCTTGTTGATAATGACCTAACTTGGACACCTGCACCTTTCAGTTGGCTCAACTCAGTTGGAGTGGTGAGGAGACGCACACAAGTGGAAACATTTATCCTCGTCTAGGGAGGGAAGTGCACCCCAACCCGTCCGGTAGCAGTGACGTCTAAAGATGGGAGAGTGTGGGTTGCGATAATGCTTCAAAAGAGGGATAGTCTACTGGCTCAAGAGGAAAAGCTCCTCATGTAAATGTTGTTGTATATAGTATTTCAAAAAAACAAAAACTCCAAAAAAAGTGGACAGGCCTGATTGAAGAGCCTAAAGCTTGAGCTTCAAGATCAAATCATGTGAGCCTAAAACTGGATGACTTGACTACACTGGTCTTGCATCCTAGGATAGGTAGCTACACTAGCTACCATCCATTCTTCTCTTCACCCCCTCCTCTTAAGTTGGTTGTCACTTAAACTTAGAAGGGCATACCCCGCTCCTCGAGGAAAAAGTTGCAAGATTGGGAATTATTGGGTTGTTATGCTGGAGAAGTCAGTCTCTTTGTCATTTCAGTTGGGGAGAGCCACTATCACATACATTGTACGAGTCAGATTCATAGTCATAAGGTTTGTGTATGAGTTGAAGTATTCAGACCTGGCGACTGAGGAGACTTGAGCAGAGCTTTGGGATTCTCGAAGGCTATTGTATTTCAAATCTGATTCCCAATAAGGTTCCCACTGCACTAAAATTCTAAAGGTCTGACTTAAGCTCCAAACTTTTATTTTGTGAAGACAAGTTTGACAATTAAACTTAATCCATTTTCTTTGTTTTTTCTTTTTCTATACTTATTGCATAAGTAGACTAGCAAAGGCAAGTATAGGGGGATGATGAATCTCCCTTTCATCACCTTTATTCTATCATTTTGGCATTAAATACCTTAGTAAATGCATGTAAATACCCTTAATTTGTGCAAATTAACATTCATTCTTTATTGTACAAATACTGTACAAAATATTGTTTTTAATGTCAAAGTTATAGAATAAAGAAAAGAAAAGAAAAATAATAAAATATCAAAGATATTTCAAGACCCTAAATCTCGAGACCTAAGCATCTTGATGACTAGGTCGATAAGGAATAAAGCGGGGGGAGATAAAGGCCAATAATACAATAAAATTCCACTTTATTTATTCATTGTTTACTCATTTTTGGGATCTATTTTATTTTCTATTTTTATACTTCAAATAAAGAAACTTGAATATGAAAGTTGTAGAAAATAATATATAGAAAAATACAAAATTGACTCATACAAAAATAATATGCAGTTTAAAAGATATACTCTAAATAAGTTTCCAAAATTTCAACTTCCCAGACCCATATCTCTCAAATAAAAACTCAAAATGTATCAAAGATATTAAACTATACAAAAAACTACCCCCGACTTCCTTCTTTCTTTTGAATCACCTTTGTCCTGTTTGACCCCCTTTATTGCGTGCTCCGGATCGAAGGATGGTGACAGCTCCTTCTCTAGCTGCTTGAAGCGAGGTTGGACATGGCCTAGGGTCGGTTCTGCCATCTCCGACGAACGTCTGTTGTGAGGTCCAAGCTTCGTGGCTCCGGCCACTGAGGTGCCATTTTTCTTGCATTTCTTAGCTTAGTCGCACCACTAGTTTTTTTATCCTGCTTTTAATTTCGTATTTAGCTGCTAGTGTTAGCTTAATCGTCACCCTCGACGTTCGCCAGACCCAGCTCCGGCGAACCACATCACTGTAAACCCCCTGTTTCTAACATGCCACTCCCCTCTCACTTTCTTCCTCCATGTTCCCCCACGCCTCCAGCACATCCAGACAACCAGATCCATCGTGGATCTGGCTTTTCATACCTCAACTCCTCTGCTCGCCGGAGGTACGATAGCCATGCTCCACCACCCATCCATCTTTGCCAATAAGGCCCTCAGACCCCCTTCTTTTGTTGTGACTAACGCCTACAAAGTCTGGAGGCCAAGGGACACCATTTGGCATCGATTTTTGCGCAGAAGATACTTGGAGCAGTTGGGCCCCTTGCACCTCGCAACAGAGTGTCAGCAACCCTTCGACCGTTTGGAAGCCTCCGGTCAGTCGAGGACCCTTCCTGGAGCAATTTGGTCTTTCGCAGCAGGTGAGGAGGTCGGAAGCACGTAGAGTGCTCAATCAAACCTCGGAGATGGGGAGGTTTTTCCATGTTCTTCGAGGCCTCGTCCCAACCGTCTAATCACCTCATCTGTCCAGATCGTTCAGCCATCGTTAAATGATGTTGCATCTATACCATTGATCTTCCCCGAAGATCTAATTAGAAGCGTCCAACCACGAACCGTCATCGGGCCACCGGGAGTAGACACGTGGATTAGTGACTTCATCATCACTGTCCGGTCCTGCCCGTTATGAGTATTTTGCACCTTTATCCCACATAATTTTTGTATTTAATATTTGAACCTCAAACTTTCATTTGTCATTTATTTAATTTGGTAATATTTGCATGTAAGCCCACAGACTTGTTTTATTTGCATTCAGGTCCTCCACCACATCACCTCACGTGCCTGTACGTGTGATGTGCTGACATTTTGCATGAGTGCCCTCACGGCTTGTGATAGTGGTAGTTAGTCCATGAAATTTTTTATAATGTTATAATTTTGGAAAAATCGCCGGGTATCCCACTACTTTTATTTTATTTACAAACATACCCCTATCAGTATTGTAGTTTCTATTTATTGTCTCTATTTATTTTATTTTGTTATTTGCTCAAAAATTTAGCCTAAGGTTCTTGATTGTACGTACTTTCATGATCTAATTTTATTTCGCAATTTTAGGATTTTATTATTTATTAAAAATCAAAAATATCCTTTTTATTCCCTGTCCACAGTATAAAATCCCCAAAAATATAAAAAGTTTTTGAAAAATTCCAAAAAATAGTTTTATTGTTTATTTAGTTGATTTACATCACCAGACCAAAAATCCTTAAAATTACAAAAGAAAACTCCTAAAATTGTAAAATCCCCAAAACACTTATAAAAATCACAAAATTCCTAACAATCCCAAAAATTGTGTTTTATGTTTTATATTTTTCTCTATATTCTTATTTATTTCAAATATTTAATTTAAAAAAATTGACATATTTAATAATTTTATCTCCATTTTATTCGGCTATTTTATTACATCCCTATTTTAGGTTATTTTTTACTTTAAAAATATATAAAAATTAGCAAAGTTATCTAAAAAATCCCAAAAATAGTAAAAATATTTAGAACCCAAAAAATATTTTATTTTCTTTATTTTGGCTCTTTTTATTAATATTTATATCTATATTAGCTTACATTGTATATATACTCTACGTAATTTATTGTATACTTAAAAGAAAAGGAAAATATAAATATAAAAATGTAAAAAGAAAATATAAAAATATAAAATTACAAACAAAATAAAAAAATATAAAACAAAAATAATATTAAAAAATAAAAATTAAAAACCCGCAAAAAAAAGGAATATAGCCAAAGAATTCACAATCACATTTTGCATTCACATTTGCAAAATCTATCTGGTTTGCTCCCTGTGTTCGACACTCTACATACTTGAACTATACACACATTTTGTAGAGTTATAATAAATTTTAACTCCACACTTACATTTCATTGATTGATTTATTAATGTGGTTTAATTGTTGTTTGAAGATCGAGTTTCTTGTGGTTCACCACAGCGATTGTGTCTCCGTCGTGTATGAGACATATCTTAGGCTCGTGAAAAATCCTTTTAAACAAATGGCATCGTTTCCAGGGAACAACTGCGCATCGATTGATTTTTTCCTGATTATAACTTATTTATCTTTATTTTCCTTTATTTGTTTTCTGTTTTATATGATATTTATTGTTGAGTTGTCTAACCCCTCTCTTGTTGACTTTATTGTGAGGTAACGTGGATCGAGGGAGGCACTTTACTCGAAGCGTCTCCGTACCCATGTGAAGCCAGGTTCAGACTTCTGACCTAGCACTAAAGGGGACTTAGAGAGATTTTTGAAGACAGAGCTTCACTTTGCATTTTTATTTAGTTTTGTAATTCAACTGAGAGAGAGATACAATTAATTGTAATAATACAGGATTTTCCCAACTCTACAACATCTCACAAGGTCTAGTGGCTAAGGGATTGTTCCCTTGGGGCCTCGTCATCTTTTTCATGGTTTTCATCGCATTTTTTCCTTTGTTTACAGATTTTGTTTTCTTTATTTTGTGTCATTGAGCCCTAGTTGTAGGAGTTGCTTGACGATAGAATTAGGTCCAAATACTTAATCAATCATTGCATGTGCTTATAGTCTCGTTTGGACTTAGTTAAATATTAAATTGTCAATTATTTAGGCTTGAAATTGAGCGTTGAGAGAAGTGTTATACAACGCTTGTAGGATCCGTTGTGGCAGACACCGATGCACTTCAGAGACCGGACTTTTGAATCTCATTCTGAGTAGTTGACATTTTGTGCTTCACAATAATAGCAATTTCTGAACCTAGGACAATTTCATCGGCTTGTATTTCTTATAGTTAGGTTTCAATTCTGCTTAGCATCCCTATACGAAGAGAACTGTAGGCAAGGTGAGCATTTATGCTTGAGCATGCATCATGGATTTGTCGCTTGCATTGCTTTTCTGACTCTCTCCCTCTGGTTTTGATCACTTAGGTGCTAAAAAGAATCAACTCCTCGTTAGGATCATGCATTTTCATTAAAAAATCCAAAAAATGATAATCAAATAAAATAGGACAGTTAATATTACTTGACCCTTAAAAAAAGAGACCAAAAAGAAAATCATTGTCTTGGGGCGAGTAATCCCCTCATTATCTTCGTTTTAAATTGCTCATGTACACACTAAGGAGTAGTGTCCAAATCCTATCAGCCTCCTAAGTGATTGTACAACTTTTGCATTCTCACCTAACTCTAAAATAGCAAATAAAAAGACCGAACCATCATGATCTTCACCGAGTTGAGTAGGTGAATTGAGGGGTTTTTTCGTGTGAGTTTGATTGTGATCGCTTGTGTGCATACTCAATAGTCTATGTGCATTTACGCCTTTTTCTTCACTTCTCTTAACTTGACCATCGTGCTCTCTGACAAACCTGAAACTTAGTCCTTTAGTAATGTCAAATTAACGATTTCGTTGCAGTCAGACAAAATTTGGATTTATCAAAAGCCACTTCTTTATTTATTAGTCCAATTAAAAATAAGAGGTTTTTTTTACTTGGGCAAACCCAAGGTCGACTCAGTGAGGAAACTTTCTCCTTAGATTTATTTAAAGTCGATCTAGATGCTAGGTTTTCAGAGAAACATTTTTTGTATTTCTAAAATGCAATTAAAATGCAATGCAATTTTGGGCTATGTTGAGGGAACTAAATGTAAATTACAATCAAATCACTTCTAAAAATCCTCAAACTTAGCCAGAAGTTGAATAATTATGAAATTAAGCTACTGCAGTTTTTTTTCGAATTTTTTGATGCAATGTAAATTAATTATGAATAGAACATGCAGACTAGGTAATTTTCACAAATTCAATTTTAATAAATTAAAACATCAATATTTTCTAAAATTTAATTTATATTAGATAGGTCTATGTGAGAGATATCCAAAATAATTTTTAATTTCTAAAAATACTAAGTGAGGAATTAATTAAAAATCAATTAATATAATCACCATTTCATGTATTCTGACCTCAAAATGTGTGCGAATGAAACGAAATTCACAAACAATGTAGAATAATTTAAACTCTAGCTACTGTGAACTTTTGAGAATTTTCAGAGCAAAGATCAATTTAATAGCAATTTCGGAGCATAAAAAGGGTAAACTATGCAAGTTTTTACAAAATTAATTATATTAAATAAATCAAAGCTCATAAAATCAAACAAACATCCACACTGATAAAGCATAAAGTGTTCTACAATGCATAATTTTTAGAATGACAATATGATGTTAAATGACAGTTTAAATTATTGGCCAAACACAGGGTCCTACATGCAAATTCAAAACTGGAAATTAATAAAAAAAAATAGCGCAAAAAAGCTTCATTAATTACCTAAAGCCACAGGGGTCTTATTGCAATTCCTCCAGCAAAGCACGTGCGCAATGTGTGACCTTTAATGGGCAGGGCGTATGTAAGATTTTTTTCAGAATCTCAAATGCTCTGGCGCCATTTTCTCACATGTACATACATTGCACGTGAGCTATAGAGTTGCGGGGCGAATGCATAATTATCCGGAGCTTCAAGGGATGCTCTGCAATTTGTTCCCCCACCCCACGTATATCTCACACGAGGGGGAAGCTTCTGTGAACGTACGACGAATCGCTCCTTGGGCGGTGGGACGCTGGTGAGGTGAGGCGAGCGGTTGTAGCAAGAGTGGTGATCGATGATGTGAGACAGTAAAGGGAGCTAATGTCAAGGTGGAGCTGATCGACCGAGGAGGCAGAGGAAATGGTGGTGCTCGCGGATGGAACGAACTGCTGGAAGTGGCTCTCATCGACGGTGGAGCAGGGACAAGCGCGTAGAGAGGGAGCAACCCCGCATGTGGCACAAGGCACGGGTTGAAGGGCACGAAGGTATTCGTACGGCGATAGAAGGTCGGTCATGGCAGCACGGCGGTGGAGGGACGTGAAGTACTGGTACAGGAAAAGTGATGACGGCAAGAGCTTGGTGTCAGTAAAGCTTGGTGGCGAAGGGTGACTCTCCTGCACTGGGCTGCAACTGACGAGGGAATACTAGGTACGTCGATGAGGCTTCAGGGGGCGGCACACAATCGCGCGATGGTGGTGGCACAACTAGTGGAGGAGCGCAAGGGTGATCGACGAGGCTGAGCAGCGGAGGAGTTGCAGCGATGGAGCACAAAGTCCAAGGGGGCTCCTGCTCGAGGCGGTACACGCGGAGGATGCAAATTGGATCGAGACGGTAGTCGATGGCACACGTCCGATGGGGAGCTGCAGGTGGAAGGACAGAGATGGAGGTGGTGCATGATAGATGGTGTGGAGGTGAGGAAGGAAGGTGGAGCGAAGGCTCCGTCCTGATGAAGTTATCGGGGAAGAGGGAGAAAATGATGGGAGAAAGCAGAAGGAGAAGAAGAAAGAAGATTATATGTAGGGTGATTATCGGATGCCTAGGAAAGAGCTCCGAACGGAGCTTCGGTTATCGCTCAAAGTCACGGTTGAGGCTGAGCTCGGCGAGCTCGAGGAACTCGTGGTGGCGAAGGTACTGCCCCACGCTGAATCACGTCGGAAGAAGTTGAGGGTCGTCACTCGACCGGAAGGACCACTAGTATCACCAGAGGATCTCGGGAGCTCTCCTCTCTTATTCCCAAAGTGGCAGATACTGTGCATGGGAGGCGGCGATTGCAGTGGGGCCATACCAGGCTGTGTGGTGCAGACGCACGCAAGGGGCGGAGGCAGTTGAGTCGTGAGGGGAGAGAGAGCGCGCGAGGGATGTTAGGAGGAGAGGTGCGCCAGCGGTTGCAGGAGATGGAGTCATGGGCAGTTGCGAGAGGTGGTGCTCCACCGCGAAGGGCGGAGGTGCAAGTCCTGCGGGAGAACGAGCGCAGGAGGGAAGAAGAGGGGGTCGCCACGTGGCGTGCATGGGGGTGGCCGTGTGGCAGGGAAGAAAAACATATTACTTAAATTAAAAATAAAATAAATAATTAAATTATGAAAAAAATTAAATAATAAATTAATAAATTAATAAAATAAAGGTGACATGTGGCGGCTCTAGGAGCCGCCACGTGTCACTCCCAGAAAATTCAAAAATTAAATGCAAATAAAAATAAAAAAGAAATAACAAAAGAGGTCAAATCAAAAAGTAGTCAATACGAAAGCTGCTCGTCTCGATGAGATCTACAATTTTGTGAAGGGCAAAAATCAAAAGAAAACATCTGTATAAAAAGTATTTTTGGGCAGTATTTTATATGAATAAAATACCATATTTTTATTTTTTGCATTTTTTGTCCTTTTTAAATAAGAGAAACATAGAAATAAAAGTAGAGAAAATATGAAAGAAATATTCACAACTTAATCTCTTTTTTTGGATTTTTTTAATAATTAATAAAATAAAAAGATAAAAATGGAGGGTATTATGGACAAAATGTACAATATACAATATGGGCCCAAAACCCAAGTTTCAAATACGATCTCCGATTTTTATGAAATTAGTGTTTTTTTTAAGGTCTTTGAATGTATATTACTTAAAAGTGAGTAGACCTAAATCGGATACTGTATGAGAGAGATATTCATATTTTAAGGTTCTTGGTCTCAAACTTGGATTTGGGTTTTATTGGACAATTTTACAAGTTAGTATTTTTTTGATATTTTTCCTTTATTAGTGTCAGTAATATATACGCTAAAGAGTTGATTTTATTGGATTTGGAGTTAGTATAAAATAGATACAATACGGTGATTATAGGTGATTTTTACAAGGAATTTTAGGCTTCTTATTTATGCAATTTTGAATGCTAAAATGTGCATATTATTTACACATGCATGAATGCTAATTATGCAGTATAAGTGGAAATATGCAGCTATTTGCTCGGAAACAAAGCTCTATTTTCAACGCTTTATTTTCGACATTTAGAGTGATGAATCACATATTCATCACTCTTCCGGTCATTTTCCTTTTATTTCGAGATCGCCGACTGGAGTGCATTTTATCTAGATTCGTGGATCCCTCGTACCCTCCAAACGGTCCACCTCCCTTTTTCCAGGAGGACTTTGCTCCTGATTTTTTTACATATCCACCTCAGCCACAGTTTCAGGCCTCAGATTTCTATCCACCTCCATATTTTCCACCTTCACATCCACCCGAGACTAACCTGTTGGAGTCATCTCTTATGGGATCCACACTTGAGACCTTGACCCAGTTCGTGGAGCACATGAATTTGAGGTGACGACCTCACTTGCCTAAATAAGAGCCATATTAATGCTTCACGATCTGATGATTTGGATTCATTTGAGGATTTACATGAGAGCTTGCAATCACCCAAAATACAAAAAAATGAGAAAAATTTAAAAATACAAAAAGAATTCGGGAGACACATGATCAATTCAGACTGTGAGGAGAGGGACCATTTTCTAGATCCCATACGCACACATCCACTCTCCTCCTGTCCCATCCTTGACCCCAAGGATGACATTGTACATGCTGCTCTTTGTCGTCCTTGTGTAGATGTTGATTCTGATCTCTTCCCTTGTATGGAGGAGATCTAAAAATTCAAAAAAATTTGACTAAACTCAAAGTGGTGGCCACTATTCATGAGATCATTAAAGCCCCACTTCACCAGGCCATGACCCAATTATCTACTCCTTAACGCAAGAAGAGAAAGCGGAGGAGCAGATCTGAGCGACAGATTCTGACCATGGCCACTGTCCATGCCATCACACACCGTCCAATCCCCAGGAAAAGGAACATTGCTACTCCATTAATTAGTTGCATTATCTCTGGCCATACATGTGATCACACTCTCCTTGATAGTGGTGCTTCGATTAGCATCATACCCTTCTTGTTGGTACAGTCACTTCATTTAGGGACTCTCAAGAAAATCAGGATGATAGTTCAATTTGTTGATGGATCAATAAAGAGGCCAAAGGGTATTCTAGAAAACACTATCATTTGGATTCGGGGCATGAGCTACACTGTTGATTTTGTCATATTTCCCATGGAGACCTCCACTAGGGAGCACTCTCCAATCATCCTAAGATGACCCTTTCTCGTCTCTGCAAGAGTCATTATCGATTATGTATCAGGAGAGATTTGTTTCCATCTTGTTGACGGGAGCAATGTGATCATCACTGCACCCACTACCAATCAATTACATGCGCCTTATGTGACCACACCTATCTTAGCTGACCCCGAGGACTATGACCTTGATGAGACGATCATGGATTTTTGTTGCATGCTGGATTCCACTGAGACCCAAGAATTCCTCTCCAAAGAGGAAGACTCGGAAAATATAGACCTCAAAGTTCCTTCTTCTGATACTTGGCAATGTATTTATGACATCTGCGAGATTTACACGATTGATACACTTGAGCGGAGGGCAGATTTGGATGAGACTGAAAAGGTCGAGTTTGATCTTGTTGCATTTATCTGTGAATTCGGGCCTTTTGATGATAATGATGATCCGGTTGAGACTGTAGAGGGCGAACATGACTCGACTGCTTCCACAAATGAGTTCGTTCCTTTTGATTTTGACTGAGAAGAGACCTCGCAGGTCAACCTTGACCTTAATTCTTCCGATGATGAGTTCGTCCCTTTTCACTTTGACGTCTGCGAGAAACCCAAGGTCAGACCTAGCCAAACTTCTTCCACCGACTCATCTGTGCCTTCACACCCTAGGACCACTAATGATCATAGCCATGTCAATTCTGATCAGCACTTGTTAACTGAGGTCTCGACCATAGCCATTCCTCGATGGAAGAAGTTTGGCTAGGTTCGACCTTGATGAGATCATAGCCATGTTGATATCAACTTGTACCTTGTCATATCCATTCCTCAGCGGTCTCGCAAGAAGGTTCACTTTCGACCTTCTTGATCTTCGTACATCCATTTCTCTTATACATTTGCTTTCAGTTATCTCCGTCCATCCACCGTATCGCTCATCCACCACATTCTCGTGCGTGTCTTGCATAGGACGTACTTTGTCTGAAGTATAGGGAGGGGTGGACGAGCCGAGTGTTCATTCTTCATTCTGTTTCATCACTCTTGTTGTTGCCTATACTTAGGGCTCTTTTACCCTAAGTATAGGGGGAGTGATGCGTACATTCTCTTGGATTTCTTCTTCTATCTTTGTCTGACTTTTCTTCTTTTCATGTTCATTTTTCTTTTTCTACTGAAAAGGTGTCGCCCCTTTTTATCAATCTTCTATACTTAGGATGTACTTTCTCCTAAGTATAGGGGATGTGCACCCCGAGTTCTTTCATTATGTGATCCTCTCCATTGTCTCCTCTTCTTGTCTATACTTAGGGATATCTTACCCTAAGTATAGGGGGAGACAACCCAAGTACGATATGTTCATACCCACCCATGACCCTCCCTACCTTGTATATAGTCTGTTATACTTAGGATTATTTGATCCTGAGTATAAGGGGAACGGTGACTTCTTATTCGTTCATTCATTTATTCATTCGCTTATTCTTTAAGCTTTTCTATACTCAGCACGAGTTATGTGTTCTCTTTTCTCCCAGATCTATGAGGACATAGCTCAAGCTAAATATAGTTTTCAAAATTGTTTGTAAAATTATTTTTAAATAAGGTTGAGGATATATATATATATATGTACATCACACCAAAATGATTTATTAAACAATATATATAGTTATAAAAAGATCACATATCCCTTGTAAATTCTTAAAAACCCAACTCTTGTAAATATAAGATGCACCCCCATGTAAATATTTGTACCTAATTTTTATCCAAAATCTTTTATTTTCAAACATCACAAAAACATTTGCAAAATTGAAAATACCAAAAACATTTGCAAAGCCTTTTTTTGAAAAACACCAAAAAATTATATTTGCATCATCTTTTTTCCATAAAAGATCAAAATTCAAAATTGCATCACAAAAATATTTTCTACATAGCATAGCATTTACATAGCATTCACAATTTTCGGATTGAGTTTGATAATTGAACAAGTCTAAGCAAAATCCGAAGATTAGAACTTGGTTGGACCTTAAATATACATAATCACATGAACCTTATAGGAACTAGAATTGAGGTACTTCAAGTTTAGTTAACTTGATTCTTTAGAATCACGAGACTTGGTTTAATGGATTCTTGACTGCCTAAGTAGAGTTTTTCGGAGCACACGTACGACTCTTGTTGATAATGGCCTAACTTGGACACCTGCAACTTTCACTTGGCTCAACTCAGTTGGAGTGGTGAGGGGATTGGATTTGTCGATTTAAGATGCACATAAGTGGAAACATTTGTCCTCGTCTAGGGAGAAAGCACCCCAACCCGTCCAGTAGCAGTGATGTTAAAAGACAGGAGAGTGTTGGATGCAATAATGCTTCAAAAGAGAGATAGTCTACTGGCTCAAGAGGAAAAACTTCTTATGTAAATGTTGTTGTATATAATATTTCAAAAAAAAAAGCAAAAACTCCAAAAATGTGGATATGCCTGATTGAAAATAAATGCCTGCTGGAGTGTACATATTTGTATAGTCAATAAGCAAGCTTAAGATTCAAGGTCAAATCATGTAAGCATGTAACTAGATGACTTGAATACACTGGTTTTGCATCCTCTCATAGGTAGCTATACTAACTACCGTCCATTCTTCTCTTCACCTCCTCCTCTTGAGTTGGTTGTCACTTGAACTAAGAAGGGAATGCCCCGTGAAAAACCCTAGATTCACCATCTTAATCTAATCGGATTAACGATTAAATGTGATGTGTTCGTTGTAGTCGGAAAAAAAATCGAATTATTCAAAAACCACTTTAATTAATATAGCAATTAATATCGAGCGGCAATTTTTATTTTACTTGGGAAAGCCCAAGGTCGAAATCAGGCAGACAGCTTTCTCCTTAGATTAATTTAAAGTCAATCCAGATGTCAGGTTTTCAGGAGATATATTTTTTATGGGTTTTTATGCAATTTTAAAAAATGCAATGCAATCCTAGACAAATTCGAGGGTTAAAATGTGAATATGATCATACTAAGTCCACAAATTCTAAAACTTGCCAGAATGTCAATTATGATGAAATGAAGCTATCCTAATTTTTTTGGAATTTTTCGACTCTATATGAATTAACTACGAATTAAATATGAATACAGGTTGGTTTTCACAATTTTAATTTTAATAAATACCAATACTTCTATGTGAGATGGACCCAGGAAAATTACTAGACCTCGAAAACAATTAACTTTTGACTTATTTGAAATCAATTAAGCGAAATACCAATTAATTTATTTAGACCTCGTTATGCGTGCAAATGATGTCATTTTTGGGAACAAAGTAGAACTACTCAAACTCTATCTACTATGATATTTTAGTAATTTTCGGAGCTACAATTAATTTAATAATCAATTAATAGCAAATAGTGGACAAAATATGTTATTTTCCACAAATAAAAATTATATTAAATAAAACATTGCTCATAAAAATATAATCAACATTCATAGTGATAAAATATGAGTTCGTCTATAATTTGCAATTTTTGGAATGACAAAATGATGCTAAATGGATGTTTAAATAAATATGCAAACACAGGGGTATGGATGCAATACAGAAAATAAAATTGATTAAAAATAAATATGTTGACAGGTCTAAAGTACAATTACCTAAACTGATGAGGGCTTGGATGCAAATGACCCACAGACTCACGTGCACATCACGTGATGTTGACTGGCGGGGGCGTCTTCGTAATTTCCAGATCTCCCAGGGACATGGCTGCAAATTCCCCACCGTTCGCGCATGCAGGTCACGTGAGTTGGAGGTATAGATGTTACTTCGGGCCGGACCTCCACATGGCAGCCTCCAGAGCTTTGGTCGTGCCCGAAGCTATGGCATGGGGCGAGGCTCGGCATGGAGGACTCTGAGCTGCTCGATGTGAATCGAGTGGTGCCTGTATGTTTTTGATGATGGCGATGAGACGCGGTAGTGACGGAGGTGGATCGACGTTGCCCGATGGCCGACACACAGCCAAGGGACGTTGGGTAGAGTCGATGGTGAGCGAAGCTGCTGGTTGGCGAGGCAAAGTAACATGTGTTGCGGGGAGCGTGGATGTCGATGGACGGAACCTGGACCTTAGGCGACACACGCCCGAGGTCCATGGAGGAGACTGGAAGCACGGTAGAGTGATGCTGGCGGAGAGCCGCACGGGGAACGGCATTGGCATACGGTCGGGGTGAGTCGCAGGAGGGCCGGAGGAGTGGCTCGCTTGTGAAGCGGGGGCACTCGTATGGGCCTGGGCGAGCGGTGGTTGCAAGGCGGAGTGCGTCCAGGAAGGGTGGCACGTGCGGAGGCTTCGAGGATGCAGAGGGTTGGTGATGGAGGTGGGGCCCAACGACGGCCTGTGTGTGGGAACGAAGGGGAGGGCGTTCTGAAGATGATTGTGGGTGTGTGCCCCAAGGAGGAGCTCGCGAGGATTTGCTCGGAGGGTGTAGTCGATAAGACAAGGATAAAAGATTGAGAGGAGATTGAAGATGCAACAGGAGACAGAGATGGAGAACGTGGCGGGTAGGACGGTGGAGGCAAGAATGACGATCGGAGGCATAGAGGGAACGATTGCACAGGCAGGTAGCAGAGAGAGAAAGTGGAGGAACAGGGGAATCCACGTGGAACAGAGGAAGAGGAAGAATAGGAAAGAAGAAGAAATTACCTGATGTTTGTGGTTGTTGTTCGCCTGGGAAGAGGAGGATTAGAGCTCCTCAATTCTTCGCTCAACTTCACGGTGATGAAGGAGCTCGAGCAGCTCATGCTGGAGCTACAGCAAGGGACCTCGATCCCTTGGATCTCGACGGAGGGGGAAGCTCGTCGCACTTCCTGGGCGTGCTCGTCTGTCACCAGACCATGTTGGGGCTCTCTCCCACTCTCCTGGAAAAGGTGGATGGCTTGGAATAGCGGCGGAGGGGGATATTTAAATGGGAAGCTTGGGGTTCTGGTGAGGGAAGGCGTGGTTTTGCGTGGAGGATATGGAGTAAGTGGAGGGTAGGTCTGAGACGAGTGGTTGGCCGCGAGGATGAGGGATGCCCATGCTACGCCGTGGAGGTTTCGGGGAATGGAGATGGTGGACGAGGATACATAGGAAAAAGGAAGGGGAAAGCGGTTGCGTGAAGTGGAAGACGTGGGAGAGGGGGTTTCGGAAGTAGACGACGGTGCCTTGGCCATTGGATCTCGCGATCCAATGGATGAGGATGAGGCGTTAAGGAGTAGCGTGGATTAGATCTGTGGATGTGAGATGGAGGGCACAAGGGGCGCCACGTGTCGTGCGCAAAGAAGGGCAGAAGTGGACGGTGATAATGAGATCAGGAGCGGGATCGAACGGGCGTAATCAATAGGAAAGATGGTGGCTGAGATTGAGGTGCTTTAGAGGAGATAGGAAGGCGCTAGACAACAACACGTGTCGAGAGTAGAGGCGGGAGGAAACGGGCGAATTAGATATCATCTGGATATGATCGGATGATGGAGATCACAGGAGGAAGTGGGCGACATGGATTAACTCTTCAAAGAGTGATCGAACGGCGGTTGATGCGGTATGCGTGGCGATCAATGAAGTGGTGCATGTGGCGCAACCAAAGAGTGCCATGTGGCCCAATCAGGTTATTCGGATGAAGATGCAAGAAAAAGGAGAAGAATAAGGCTGAATTTGGAAAAAAAAATCAAAACACTAAAGTTGTAGATCTCGATGAGATCTACAAGTTTCATGTTGATTAAAAAAGGAGACGAGGTCAAACAGAGGGATGAAATACAAGAGTAAAAATAAGTACAATACACAATAGGGGCCCAAAACCCAAGTTTTGCATATGATCACTGATTTTAATGAAATTGGTCTTATTTTGAAGGTCTCTGAATGTATATAACTTTAAAAGTGAGTAGACCTAAATCGGATACCGTGTGAGAGACATATGTGCATTTAAAGGCTTCTAGTTTCAAACTTGGACTCGGGTTTTATTGGTCGATTTTACAAGTTGGTATTTTTCTGGTATTTTTCTTGTATTAGTGTTAGTAATATATACACTATAGAGTTAGTTTTATTGGATTTGGAGTTAGTATAAAATATATATATAAATAGATGATTTTGGCTAATATACAGAGGAAGATTTACAAGTGAGGCTCCTTATTTAATGCGAAAAATGCATGCTAAAATGCAGATATTATTTATGCATGCATGAATGCTAATTATGCAATATAAGTGGAAATATGCAGCTAATTACTTGGGAACAAAGTGCTATTTTTAACTTTTAGAGTGATGACTCAAGATTCATCACCCCGCTCCTTGAGGAAGAAGTTGCTGGATTAAGGAATCACTGGGTTGTCATGCTGGAGAAGTCAGTCTCTTTGTCATTTCAGTTGGGGAGAGCCACTATCACATACACTGTACGAGTCAGATTCATAGTCATAAGGATTTGCGTATGAGTTGAAGTATTCTGACATGGCTACTAAGTAGACTTGAGCAGAGTTTTGGGATTATTGAAGGTTGTTGTATTTCAAATCTGATTCCCAATAAGGTTCTGACCGTACTAAAATTCCAAAGTTCCTGCTTAAGCTCCCAACGTTTATTTTGTGAAGACAAGTGTGAGAATTAAATTTAAACCATTTTCTTTCTTTTTCTTTCTTTTTCTTTTTCTGCACTTATTGCATAAGTGTTTGATAGGAACTAGCAAAGACAAATATAGGGGTGTGATGAATCCCTATTTTATCATCTTTATTCTATCATTTTGACCTTAAAAGTTCTAGTAAATGCATGTAAAAACCCTTAATTTGTACAAATTAACATTCATTCTTTATTATACAAATTTGTATAAAATACTATTTTTAATGCTAAAATTATAGAATAAATAAAAGAATAAAAAGAATAAAGTAGTAATGATATTTTATGACCCTAAACCCCGAGACCTAGGCATCTTGATGACTAGGTCGACAATGAATAAAGCAAGGGGAGATAAGGGCCAATATAACAATGAAATTTCCTTTTATTTATTCATTATTTATTCATTTTAGGATACTTTATATACTTCAAATAAAGAAACTTTGAACATAAAAGTTATAGATAATAATATATAGAAAAATACAAAATTGATTTCATACAAAAATAAAATGCAATGTAAAAGATATACTCTAAATAATTTTCCAAAATCCCAACTTCCAGACTGTTGGCAAGATTTTTCGCAGTTTAAAAAGATGATTTATCAAGTCATTGTCTTACCATGAATAATCAAGGTCAAACAAATAATATTACAACCACAAGCACAATAAAAACACACAAGATGTATAGTGCAAGTAGAGGTTCGTATCCGCAGGGACTAAGCAAACTCACAATTTTTTGTTCCTTTTCTAACTTGATTCTAATCTTACTCCATGGCGATGAGAGAAAAAAAAGTATAAAATCTTGAAGAGAATGCGATCTACGGTGAAAATATTTCCTAAACTTAGAGTAAACAAATGCGGGTATGGGTGAAACTGAGTAAGGAAGTAGGGGATGAATCGCAATTTAATATGGAAAAATAAGAGTCACTTGTAATTTTCCAGAGAGCATAATAGAATATAAACTTGCAATGCATATATTATAGAGAACTTTGAGAATGGCATATAAAATAAGAATGCTTCCAAGTTCAACTTAAACAAAATAATAATGTAATAAAAATGTAAGGTGATCTTATAACAGGAGAGTTGTTTCCTTCCAAATTCAACTTACATACACGAGATAGCGGCGGCGTGAAGATGGAGGCGTAGAGACAAGCGCAGAGGAGGTCCGCACAGGCTGGAGTACGCGGAGATGGAGCCGGACTACACAGAGGAGGTGCGAGCAGGCTAGTGGCCATGCAAGGTAGTGCACGTTGAAGGGGATACAGTACGTGCAGAGGAAGGAGGAGGGAAAGTCAGGGGCGAGAGAACTTGTGCCAAGAAAGAGAGAGTTGTGTTGAGGGAGAGGTTACGAGCCCCTTGGTGCCTTGGGGGACTCCTCCTTTTATGGATGCTATATGCATCCTTTGGCTTTTGAAGGGCCTTCATCTCATGCACATAAAGACAAATGAAATAAATAAATTCATGCATAGGGAAGTTGCATGGGCAAGAGAGAGAAGAATAAAGAGAGTATTCATGCATTGCATTACGTGGGAGGCTCAATGTGCATGAAAGAGAATTGTGGTGCCTCATGTGCAACCAATAAAGAAAGGGTGTATTACCTTAAAGCCCCTCTCCATTTCTTTCCAACAAAATATGTGTAGAGCCAAATTGGATGTATAAATATGTGTGGTTGAATGTGATGTTTTATTTAATTACCATGCTATTTTGTTTGGATACATAAAGTATTTCAATGATTAATTGACTGATTGGAATGTGGTATTCATTTAAATTAATTGTGCATTTTAGAGGTGTTTTTCTCATTGTATTTGTAGAATAAATAATATCTAGTCCTCTTATTCCATGAGATTTCATTATCCCATGAATTTCTCCAATATTTGCAAGAACTTTTGTTGCAAATTATTTCACAAAATTACATCCAATTTATCTTGTGAACATTGCAATCACGCCATTGAAAAAGCTGTGAATCACATTCACAACCCAAAATAAAATGTAAATTACATTTTCAATTTATTGTCCAATGTGAATTCAATTCACATCAATATTTAATTAACAAATGTAATTACAAATAGCTCTCTCTTATATATCATAAATCACATTTATAATATATATGATTAATATGGATAGTGTTGTCCACATTATTCAAATCCATGATGATTAGATCACACTTAATCATCTTGGATCTCTATTCTCGTGTACCCAAATAATATGAATCACATTCAAATTATTTACATATTTGATAAGTGGTATTGAGGTGTATGTGTCAGATATTAATGGGATTCTTCATGTAATTTGTATGGTATTATACCAGTATAATATGTAATCATCACATCCCCATACTTAAATCTTGCTAGTCTCGAGCAAGAATAAGATAAATAATAATGAGGAACGAGGGAAATAATCAAGAGGGACTGGGGTGAGGGTTTGCAGCAGACACACCCACAAAGTCTTGAGTTTTCAGATCCCAACCACACATATACACAAACTTCAGTAGAGTCGACCCATGGATTAAAGATTTGTTCGAATTATCGACTTGACTCGAGTTTGTAGTTTCAACAGTCTCTCAGTTCTGACAAAATCGAATTGGTTTCAAAAAGTCAATCAAGTCAGATCATTCTAATCAACAAGTATTCTCTTTGACCTTGAGAGGATATAAATGGTGTTCATGATGTTTTAGCTTTTGTGAGTCAATAGAATGGACTAACAGCACAATCTATCAAGGTACCAAATGATTCCCTACTGATGAATCTCGGATTCATCACTCTAAATCTCATTTATTAAGCTCAAATCCCTCAAAATCATCAGCATTTCTGCATTTATTCTACACAATTAGCATTCATGCATGTTTTCATAAGAATGGCATTTTATCCATCATTTTTACACAAAATAAGAAGCCAAAAATCCAAGCCAAACTGACATGTAAATAGCCTAACTTCCCTGATTTTTAACTCCTTCATGCTAACTCCGAATGATCCAAAACCACCTTCATTGTGTACATATCACTAACAAGAATAAATAAAAAATAAAAAAAAATCATAACCATGATAAGTGGACCAAAAACCCAAACCCTAGTTTCAGGATTTTCGAACTAAAAGCCCCATATCTTCCCCATCCAGTGTCTATTTTTATCCTACTCACTTTTGAACTAATACACATTCAACTGCCTTCAAAATAAGACCAAGTTCAAGTGAATCGGAGCTCATTTGTGAAAATTGGGTTTGGGCCTCTTTTGTACATTGTGTATTTTAGCAATTTTTGACCTGATATTTTATGTACATATTTCACCTACTAATAAAAATCCAAAAAAATAGATTAAGGTGTCTTTATTTATCTTTGATTTTTTCATATTTTTTCGAATTTTTATCTGGTTTAAAAATGGCAAAAAAAATACAAAACACAAAAATATAGGTATTCTATATATATGGGATACCCCAAAAATTCACTTTGTGCATTTGATCGATTTTGGTTTTGATGCCCATGAAAGTTGTATATCTCATCGAGACGAGCATTTTTCGTGAAGGAACATTTTCGATCCGAGGTTGTTTACTATTTATTTTTGATTTTACAAAGCCCTTATTCTCGGAATTTCTGGTGCTGACACGTGGCAGCCCCTGGGGCCGCCATGTGTCAGTATTTTTTGGGCCTTTTTTAATTCGTTTTTATTAAAATAAATAAATAAATAAAGATGCACGTGCTCCGCACGTGCCCCGCCATTTCCCCCTTGACCTCCACGTGGCCAGCTCTACAACCGTTCGATCATGGCCGATCGAAATGGCCCCTGCTCATCTACAACCTCCCAATTCGATTGTGAACACAGCACGACAGACCTTAGAAGGAAATACCTAACTCCCCAAGGAAGTGTTACTAGAGAGGAGAGGAGCACGGTAGTCTGGCATTCTGGATGGGAAGAGCTAAAACCTTTCGCACACATGAGTCGGTTGTTCAATGTTCTTACGGTATACTTTGGGAAGAAGATTGATCTAAGATGACTTCTGAGCTGAAACTGTAGCAATGATGTATAGAACTTGAAGGCTGTTGATTTTAAAATTCTAAGTCTCACAGAAGTTCTGACACACAAATAATCCAAAGGTCGAGTTTAGTTTCACTTTCACCTTCAGTTCATGGTCTTGGTATGGAACCCAATCTCATTTCACCTCATGGAATTTCTTTTTTATGCTCAGGGACGAGCATGGTTTATGTATAGGGGGATGATGAATCTCGGATTCATCACTCTAAATCTCATTTATTAAGCTCAAATCCCTCAAAATCATCAGCATTTCTGCATAATTAGCATTCATGCATGTTTTCATAAGAATGGCATTTTTTTCCATCATTTTTACACAAAATAAGAAGCCAAAAAGTCAAGCCAAATTGACCTGTAAATAACCTAACTTCCCTGATTTTTAACTCATTTGTGCTAACTCCCAATGATCCAAAACCACCTTCATTTTGTACATATCATAACAAGAATGAACAAAAATACAAAAAAAATCACTAACCCTGATAAATGGACCAAAAACCCAAACCCTAGTTTCAGGATTTTCGGACTAAAAGTCCCATATCTTTCCCATCCAGTGTCCATTTTTATCCTACTCACTTTTGAACTAATACACATTCAATTACCTTCAAAACAAGACCAAGTTCAAGTGAATCGGAGCTCATTAGTGAAAATTGGGTTTTGGGCCTCTTTTGTACATTGTGTATTTTGGCGGTTTTTCACCTGATATTTTATGTACATATTTAACCTACTAATAAAAATCCAAAAAAGAGATTAAGGTGTCTTTATTTATCTTTGATTTTTCCATATTTTTCCTGATTTTTATCTGGTTTAAAAATGACAAAAAAATACGAAACCCAAAGATATAGGTATTCTATGTATATGGGATACCCCAAAAATTCATTTTATGCATTTGATCGATTTTGGTTTTGATGTCTTCATAAAAGTTGT
The DNA here is from genome assembly GCA_037367405.1 of Ottelia alismoides. Classification (NCBI taxonomy): domain Eukaryota; kingdom Viridiplantae; phylum Streptophyta; class Magnoliopsida; order Alismatales; family Hydrocharitaceae; genus Ottelia; species Ottelia alismoides. The sequence continues at coordinate 804,820 of JAZKJV010001091.1, read as the reverse complement.
AGATCTCATCGAGATGAGCATTTTTTGTTAAGGAACTTTTTCGATCTGAGTTCGTTTACTATTTATTTTTGATTTTACAAAATCTTTATACTCGGAATTATCTAGTGCTGACACGTGGCAGCCCCTGGGGTCGCCACGTGTCAACATTTTTTGGCGTGCACGTGCCCTGCCTTTTCCCCCTTGACCTCCACGTGGCGCCTCTACAGTCGTTCGATCATGGTCAATCGAACGACCCCTGCTCATCTTCAACCTCCCAACGCCCCCCCCCCCGATTCCTCCGCCTTTGACCTCATCTCCAACCGCCACCTTCACCGCCAACGACCTCCTCCGAGATCTCCGCCTCTGTTCATCTTGCAACCGCCCTCCATCGTTGGCCCCTTCCCTCTCTCCCCTATTTAAAGGCATCGCCGCCACCATTCATCCTCATCCGCCGATATCCCTAGACTCCAGCCTCGCCGATGGTGACAGCCTGGTGAGCTTCCTCTTCACGACGAGATCCAGCCACACCTCCCCCGTAGCCGTTACAGCAGCGACTCCTCGCCACCTTGCTGCCTCGCTCCGGCCGCCTTCAACGCTGTTGAGCCAACGCAAACGCCTCCGCCTACGTCCGCAACTCCATCTCCGACAAGCTACACCTCCGCAACGTCGTCCTCGACCTTCGACAACTCCATTGTTCACCAGCGCCCAGTTCACCTTCAACAAAGTTCATCCACGACTCTGTCGTCTCCGCCATCGCCTCCAACTTCGCCTACGTCTCCTCCGACTTCGCCTTCAACACCTCCAGGAGCTTCGAGCTTCATCAATGACGACTACCGTTACGCCCATGCCAACCTCGACGCTCATCTCCTGCTCCTTCACCGGCCACGCCTCAACAGCAGTCAACGTTGGAGGTCGCATCAACGTCCCTCGGAGCCACCTGTAGCCGATCGTCAACGGTCGGCCTCCCCTCCGCTTTGGTTAGCCCGCCTCCGCCACTCCTCACCGCCGGGACCAGCCCCGAGGCCCCCGCCTCACGTGCGTGGCACGTGGCGGGGGAACGTCAACACCTGTGTCATCCCCCGGGTCACGTGCTCCGCACGTGACCGCAGGGTAATTTGCAAGAACCCCTTGGAGGTTCCGCCATATTACGTTAATGTCCAAGACCCCAAGGGCACGTGCTACGCATGTGATACTTTGGGAATTTTGCATCTGAGGCCTCAGAACTATTGGTAATTACAAATAGGTCCCCCCCATTGCATTTATTTTTCTTTAGCTTATTTATTTATTGCAGAAAGACCCTTGTGTTCTCCTTCATTTTTAGACATCTCCAGTACATTATTTTATCATTCAAAAATAGCATGATGTTCCTCACTTAATTCTCTACATTTTAACATATTGTGGATATTTTTATGATCATTGGTTAATTAATAATTAATTGTTTTGTAGAAAATTGCGAATTTTACCCATTTCTTGCTATTAAATTTGCCATTGATTAACCATTGCTCTAAAAATTCCCCAAAAATCATATATTGTAGGATTAATTGTTCTTGACATTGTGACTAAAAAGATTTGCATTTGCAAGCATAATTTTCCCTGTAAAAATTATTTTACATATTTCAGTGTTTGATTTTTAATAGGTATTAGATCTTACATTTTCAAGGTTTAGGATTTTTCTGAGACCCATCACCTAGTGATATATCTTAGATAATTTTATCCCCTGAAAATAAGAAGGTTTAATATTTATTATATTTAAATATTGAAAATCACTTTGTTTGCATTTAAAAATTCATAAAAAAAAATCCATCTTGCATCTAAAAATTCCAAAAAAAATTATAGTGCATTCATTTTTAATTATCATCTCAGCCAAGTTTCATATTTTTTGTACATCGTTTGATCGAATTTTACTTTTTAGTCCCTAAAATAGACCAAAATTGTATTTTGCATCCTTTATTGCATTAAAAATTACAAAAAAAAGACCACCTCGAAAACCGTGCATGAATTTTGATAGACATAATTCTAGGTTGTTCCTTTGCTTTCTTGTGTTCGACCTTGGGACTTGCCCAAGTAAAATAAACATAAAACCACGAGCTTAAAAATTGAATAAAAAATTGTAGTTATTCTCTTGACCGATTCCGATTGCCGCCTACAACGAACGACACATTAATTTTATGCACAACGATCACAAATAAACACATCTCCTTAACGCTGCGGATTTCGAACCTGTCAGATGGCGTCGTTGACGGGGAGGTAAACGGCTTAGTTTTGTGTTTTAAAATTTCTTGTTCGGTTTTCCGTATTCGGGTAGTCTGACCCCCGAATTTTTCATTTTATATTCCATTTTATTTCCTGTATTAATTTTTTAGCATTTATTTTTCTTATTTTATTTTTGATTATTTTTGAGTCAATCTCTTACATCTTCTCTCTTATTTTTCTTGCGAGGTACCCGGCGTACGTGGAGCAATTTTTCAAGAAACCAAAGCGTCTTCACCGATATCTGAAAAAGCTGTAATTAATTTAAGATCGAGTCGGGTCGTGAGAGAGCGCAGAGTCTAGGTTTTTAATTTCTGCAAATTCCAATTCCTGCTCATTTATAGCAGTGTCCGTTTGTACTCTCGCGTGTGTAAAAAGACTCTGAACTTTTCTGTGGTGTGTCGTGGCATGTTTCACTCTCCAATGAGGGTGGGGCCTGACTTGAGTGGCGATTAGCATAGACCTGCACATACGACTCTCAGAGCATTTATATTTTTGATTGTGCTCGTAGGATCTTAAGCCACTCTTCACATTAACTGAGACGCACATAGATCGTTCAATTTAGCCAAAATTTAACTCAATTCTTTCCCGCTAATAGAACTTTCTGCTTAGGTGCGGTTTTTCTTCAGCTTGCATTTTATATAGAATAATTTTTCAATTCATGTATTGCATCCCACATGGAGATTTCAAGGATTCACTGTAAGTCTTCTAACTGAGCATACATCATTATTTTCGCGTGCATCGGCTTTTCCCAAACTCCTCCCTCTTGGTTTTGTCACATAAATTTTAAAGGAAATTGGGATTGGACGCTAAGCGTGTATTATTCTGCTCACTTAATTCTTCAATGATCACCTAATTAAAATTGGGACTGCTAAATATAGCCGATTTTAAATTAATCCATAAAATCAAGAATTTCTGCGGGAGAGAAAACCCGACCTTGGATGTTTTTATTTTTTCTGAGTAAGCGAGAGACGACACTTAAGGCTAGAGCCCAAACCCAAATTTTCATATTGACTGTTGATTCTACCAAAAATAATTAGCTGCTTTTCAGTGAGGATTTACAGGTAGCCGGTAAACGGTCTGGATTTCCTTAGCAAAGTGGGTGGTTTAGAGGACACTGTGTAATCTCCGTCCTCAAGTAACACGGGCAGCCGTTCTATGGTCCGTACTTACACCCATACTTGCTGAAAGTAGGTGCAACTAGTCGTAAGAATTCGGTCCAGTCATTACGAAAATTTTGGTACCTAACAGCTCGCTAAATTTTTGCCAAGATTGATTTGTCACCAATTAAAATTGAAAAGATAATAGCCGAACTCTTACGGCTTCATTGTGTGAGTTGGTGAACCCGGGGTTTGATTTGTGTTTGCATTGGTGTATGTAAACCGATTTCGAAGATCAATAGCCGCGCATTTGATAAAAATTTCTTTTGACTATCCTATGCAATCATCTCTCTTCCCTTCTTGATTTAAACCTCATCATGGAACTCTTGTCCAAAAACTCTTGCAAACCCAAACCATCATTTCTTTCAGCTCTTTCAAAAATGACCGAACATGTATCTGAAAATCCATCAAAGCTATACTATGAAAATGAATTTGTCTCGGTTAGGCCCAAATCAACTAAATCTGCTTCTTTCAATAATCCTCCAACATTTGCGGGAGATATTCACCCGCGGATGAATTCGACCTCCTCATTGAATTTCTATTCGAATCATCCGACCACACATGAGCATCTACCATCTTGGACTAAATTGTCTTATTCTCAGATTCTCGCTGATGAGCCATTTCAAGATCAAAATACCTTTGAATCTCATGACTGGCCAAGAAACCAAACCCAGATGGAAAAACCAGCACTTAGTGATCATCAACGTTGGATTAACCATGACAAATCCCTCTTCAGACATGATACTCATACAGAGGACTGGACTGACCACATAGAAACATATAAACCATGTATGTTGACTCCACAATGTCAAGGTCTGACCAATCATGATCAAAGGATTGAACTCTACTCAGACCAACCCCACATGCTTGGACCATATGAGCAGCCTCCTTCCATAATTTTTGAGGAGAAATTTTCAGAAAATAATGATCATGTAATGGATATTCCAAGAAACTCTCCTCCTACCACATACAGGAAAATGAAAGATGAAATTATTGAACACACATCGACTGCTCCCATGATTGATCATGAACAAAATTTTGAGAATAATATTTCGAGGATAAATAAGAAATTTGAATTAATGGAGGAAAAATTCAGAAATTTTACTGACTGACTCAGTTTATTTTATGGGAGCTCGGACATAAAAATGAATGAGGAAATGATTGGATCTCATGCCGAAAATTTTGAGGATATTCAGAAACCTAGGGACGATTCTGACATCGACACCTCTGCATACTACTCTCCTAGGAATGACTATGCCTCTAACTCCTATTACGAACATCACAGCCCCTGCTCATCTGAAGAACACACCACATCACCACACCACACAGAAAATACTCAAAAAATCGGAATATTTGAAAATCACAAAAAAATCGAAAATCTTGAAAAATACATAAAAATTGAAACTGAAGAAGATCTGAAGAATTTGGATCCTGCTATACGGGAAGACTAGAAAAGAAACTGATTTTTGAACTTCCCTTTCTACAGGCCATTGAACTCTTCCCCGACCTTAAAAGATTTTTAATGGAAAAACTAACTATGAAAAAGTCAGGCTGGATTAGAAGAAAGACCGAAAGACATATCTTGTCAATGGCCTCCTCCTTGGTGTTGAGGAGAAAAACCAAAAGTCGCATAGTGAAGTGGTTGCCCAGATTTGACTGTGAAATCAAAGACACAACTTTCACCCATGCTCGAATTAATGACGATTCACCGATCAATATCCTCCCAGCCTCTGTATTTCACGAACTCAAACTCGGACCAATTCGGAAGATACGAGAGATTGTTCAATTGGCGGACCGATCGATAAAGCGGTCGAGAGGAATCATTTCTGTCATCATGAAATTCCAAGGTGCTTCGCTCAACGTTGAGTCCACGATCATTGATATTGAGCATCAAGGCAAATTCACCCAGTCTCCAATCATTCTCGGAAAGTCGTTCTTAGTATTAGCTAAGGCAATTATTGATTGTGAGACTCGGGAAATCAATTTCACGGCATTGGAAGCACTTAGATCTGACCCTATCTTTGAGGAACCACGATCTTCTGAGGCAACCCACAAAGTCCTCGACAACCGTAACCATGAAGCGGTAGAAGAGCCCTACCCCGCAGCCACACCTGAGATAGCGGTCGTTGATGAGACTATTGGTTTAGAGAATCTCCCCCTGCTACGTTCCCAGCCACTCTTACCATGGAGAATCAAGTACATGAATCATATGATCAGGAGACTTATGCATGGGCACACCCTGGGTCGTCCTATTCTGACTACCTTGACCACATCAATACGACACAGGAATGCTCCAATGTCAAATCAATTGAGAATGAACATGCAGAGACTCTTCCCAGTATTTCAATTCCCGCAGATCTCAAAATAGACAAATCCTTCTACTACGATCTTGAGACATATGCATGGTCGCACCCTGGAGCAACCTTCTTTGAATACCTTAACCAAATCATCCCAAATCGAGAGTGCACCAACATTCAGAAGACTAAGAACAAACACACAGCCTGAACATTGACCAAGGAGAAGAATTTCAATGGCTATTCATCTGGATACTCAAGTGAACTGACACCTTCACGAAACAAGAAAAAGAGAGTCGCCTTTGACCTTTCGGAAGAGCAATCAGTTGATGATCCCTCATCAAGTCCGGAAAAGATAGTCTACATGAGTGAAGTCTGTTCGGCAGCTCTAAAGCCATATCTTAGCAAAGATCCAAAATTCGATTCTCGTAGGACAACTCTCGTTCCTAACTACTATTCATCCAAAGCTGATGAATGCCCTCTTCACGTACACTGGAATTATTTCGTATGAGCTGACTGAGACCGGTGCTTCTGAGTATTCATCCGAGGACAAACCGCTTGACCCCAAGAAGAAACGAATTCTGAGGAAACAACTGAAGAAATAAAAAGACATGAATATCTGGAGTATGTCCACTTTCAAATATTATTCCTCTGAGGATAATTCCGATGATGGATATCTTTCATCTAACTCAAAGACTTCATCCACTATCCATCATGGACTTTTCTGAGGATGACACTGATAATAGTTGGGAATCATATGCTTCATCTCCATCTCGTTATTCCGATCTCCCATCGCAGGTCACAAGAACATTAGCCAGAAACCACCTTAATCATCGACTACCCTCCCTACCTCCCGACCACATCGGTCTCCTTGTACAACTTCTTCCTCTACTTAGGCCAATGGCCTAAGTATAGGGGGGACCGATGCCATCTGTACATACCATTCTTCTATCTCCCAATCACTCCATTTCCACCCTTCTTCTATACTTAGGCTGACCAGAGCCTAAGTATAGGGGGAACCGATGCTCATATGTATATACTCTCCTTATTCACATATCCCGACCGCCTCATTTTACGCTTTTTTCTTTTATACTTAGACTGTTCACAGCCTACGTATAGGGGACGTTCCGATCCATCTTTTTCTTTTCCTTTTTACTCTCTTATGCCTAGCCCTAGCTATGTCTTCTTTACGCTACCTATGCTCAGGAGACGCATCACTCGCTAAGTATAGGGGGTCTGTATATATACTTGGTATATATTTTACCCATACCTCGTACTTTCGCGTAAGTCTATATGTATTTACGGTGTGGGTATTAATTTGAAGAAAAAAACAACAAAAAAACAAAACAAAAAAATAAAAAAAAAACAAAAAAAGAAAAAAAAGAGTTTTGCTACTAACACTGATTATGCCCAAAGTTTTTGAAAAAAATAGCTTCTTATCTATTTTTGCATAAAAAAATCCCTTGCATAAAATTTCAAAAAAATCAAATAAAAAAATCAAAAAAATCACAAAAAAATTGTGTCTACATTTCACACATCTGCACTTCATCCAGCATCGCATTCATTCGCATGAAAAGTTATTGGGTTCTGAACCAAGTTGTGAGCAGAAATCGAGAGTGGTCTGGACTTGATCTTAATCCACCTAATTTTCAGAGGAACTTCACCAAGAAATAGGATTTTAGAAATTTCAGGTCTTTGACATAATTCTTTAAGTTCCACATGAAAATGTGCAGCGTTTGACTCTTAGTGTCTAACCTGGTCTCTTCATTCTGGGTACAACTCTGAAAAGGGAATTAATTGGTACTCTCGCACTATGCACTTAGCTCAACTCAGACGGGATATTGGAAGACTGTGTGAATTTTTTTCTGTTAGCGTGGAAATCTAAAGACCGGAGTACGGGTTGAAATAAAGCTTCGGAAAAGGGATGGACGGCTGGGCAAAATTTTTTCTAAGACCCCAAATAAATGTACGGAACAAAAAGATTCTATATCTGTAGGGGCACAACAAGATCCAAGCAGAACCACCAAAAAATCCAAATACAAAGAAGCATTCTACCAAATAAAATCTGACCAAAAAAGGTCCAAGCTTCAAGAAACATGCAGATCTTGGTGGAGACTCGGCTACAATGGCCAACTTCACAAGGAGAGGTGACTACACTGGCCACCCTCCAGTTCTTTTCCCCTTCTTCTATCTTCTCCCCCCAATTCGATTGTGAACACAGCACGACAGACCTTAGAAGGAAATACCTGACTCCTCGAAGACGAGTTACTAGAGAGGAGAGGAGCACGATAGTCCGGCATTCTGGATGGGAATAGCTAAAACCTTTCACACACATGAGTTGGTTGTTCAATGTTCATAGGGTATACTTTGGGAAGAAGATTGATCTAAGATGACTTCTGAGCCGAAATTGTAGCAATGATGTGTAGAACTTGAAGGCTGTTGATTTTAAAATTCTAAGTCTTACAGAAGTTCCGACACACAAATAATCCAAAGGTCAAGTTTAGTTTCACTTTCACCTTCAGTTCATGGTCTTGGTATGGAACCCAATCTCATTTCACCTCATGGCATTTCTTTTTTATGCTCAGGGACGAGCATGGTTTAAGTATAGGGGGATAATGAATCTAGGATTCATCACTCTAAATCTCATTTATTAGGCTCAAATCCCTCAAAATCATCAGCATTTCTGCATTTATTCTGCATAATTAGCATTCATACATGTTTTCATAAGAATGGCATTTTATCCATCATTTTTTACGCAAAATAAGAAGCCAAAAATCCAAGCCAAACTGACCTGTAAATAGCCTAAATTCCCTGATTTTTAACTCCTTCATGCTAACTCCGAATGATCCAAAACCACCTTCATTGTGTACATATCACTAACAAGAATAAATAAAAAATACAAAAAAATCACTAATCCTGATAAGTGGACCAAAAACCCAAACCCTGGTTTCAGGATTTTCGGACTAAAAGCCCCATATCTTCCCCATCCAGTGTCCGTTTTTATCCTACTCATTTTTGAACTAATACACATTCAATTACCTTCAAAATAAGACCAAATTCAAGTGAATCGGAGCTCATTTGTAAAAATTGGGTTTCGGGCCTCTTTTGTACATTGTGTATTTTAGCGGTTTTTGACCTGATGTTTATGTACATATTTCACCTACTAATAAAAATCCAAAAAAATAGATTAAGGTGTCTTTATTTATCTTTGATTTTTCCATATTTGTTTTAGATTTTTATCTGGTTCAAAAATGACAAAAAATACAAAACCCAAAAATATAGGTATTCTATGTATATGGGATACCTAAAAAATTCACTTTGTGCATTTGATCGATTTTGGTTTTGATGTCTTTATGAAAGTTGTAGATCTCATCGAGACGAGCATTTTTTGTAAGGAACTTTTTTGATCCAAGGTCGTTTACTATTTATTTTTGATTTTACAAAATCTTTATTCTCGGAATTTTCTGGTGCTGACATGCAGCCCCTGGGGCCACCACGTGTCAGCGTTTTTTGGGCCTCTTTTAATTCGTTTTTATTTAAAAAAATAAATAAATAAAGACGCATGTGCGTCGCACGTGCCTCTCAGGCACGTGCTCCGCACGTGCCCCGCCTTTTCCCCCTTGACCTCCACGTGGCGCCTCTACAGCCGTTCGATCATGACCGATCGAACGGCCCCTGCTCATCTTCAACCTCCCAACGCCCCCCCCCCCCTCGTTCCTCCGCCTTTGACCTTGTCTCCAACCGCCGCCCCCTGCCTTTGCTGCCAACGGCCAACGACCTCCTCTGAGATCTCTGCCTCCGCTCATCTCGCAACCGCCCTCCATCGCCGGCCCCTTCCCTCTCTCCCTTATTTAAAGCATCACTGCCTGCGTTCAGCCTCATCCGCCGATAGCCCTAGACTTCAGCCTCGCCGGAGGTGACAGCCCGGCAAACTTCCTCTTCGCGGCGAGATCCGACCACACCTCCCCCGTGGCCGTTGCAGCAGCGACTCCACGTCACCTTGCTGCCTCGCTCCGGCCGCCTTAACCGTTGTTGAGCCAATGCAAATTCCTCCGCCTACGTCCGTAACTCCATCTCCGACAAGCTACACCTCCGCAACGTCATCCTCGACCTTCGACAACTCCATCGTTCACCAACGCCCAGTTCACCTTCAACGAAGTTCATCCACGACTCCGCCGTCTCCGCCATCGCCTCCGACTTCGCCTACGTCTCCTCCGACTTCGCCTTCAACACCTCTAGGAGCTTCGAGCTTAATCAATGATGACTACTGCTACGCCCACACCAACCTCGACGCTCATCTCCAGCTCCTTCACCGGCCACGCCTCGATAACAGCCAACGACGGCGGTCGCATCAACGCCCCTCGGAGCCACCTATAGCCGATCGCCAACGGTCGGCCTCCCCTCCGCTTTGGTCGGCCCACCTCCGCCACTCCTCACCGACGGGACCTGCCCTGAGGCCCCCGCCTCACGTGCGTGGCACGTGGCGGGGGAACGTCAGCACCTACGTCGTGCCCCCGGGTCACGTGTTCCGCACGTGACCGCGTGGTAATTTGCAAGAGCCCCTTGAAGGTTCCTCCATATTGCGTTAAAGTCCAAGACCCCAAGGGCACGTGTGGGGATTTTGCATATGAGGCCCTAGAACTATTGGTAATTACAATTAGGTCACCCCATTGCATTTATTTTTCTTTAGCTTATTTATTTATTGCAGAAAGACCCCTGTGTTCTCCTTCATTTTTTAGACATCTCCAATATTTTATCATTCAAAAAGTAGCATGATGTTCCTCACTTAATTCTCTACATTTTGACATATTGTGGATATTTTTATGATCTTTGGTTAATTAATAATAATTTATTTTGTAGAAAATTGCTAATTTTACCCATTTCTTGCTATTAAATTTACCATTGATTAACCATTGCTCTAAAAATTCCCTAAAAATCATATATTGTAGGATTAATTGTGCTTGACATTGTGCCCAAAAAATTTGCATTTGCATGCATAATTTGCCCTGTAAAAATCATTTTGCATATTTTAGTGTTTGATTTTTAATAGGTATTAGATCTTACATTTCAAGGTTTAGGATTTTTCTGAGACCCATCACCTAGTGATAGATCTTAGATAATTTTATCCCCTGAAAATAAATAGGTTTAATATTTATTATAATTAAATGTTTAAAATCACTTTGTTTGCATTTAAAAATTCATAAAAAAAATTCGTATTGCATCTAAAAATTCCAAAGAATATAGTGCATTCATTTTTAATTATCATCTCGGCCAAATTTCATATTTTTTGTACATCGTTTGATCGAATTTTACTTTTTAGTCCCTAAAATAGGCCAAAATTGTATTTTGCATCATTTATTGCATTAAAAATTACAAAAAAAGATCGCCTTAAAAACCGTGCACGAATTTTGATAGACATAATTGTAGGTTGTTCCTTTGCCTCCTTGTGTTCGACCTTGGGACTTGCCCAAGTAAAATAAACATAAAAGCACGAACTTAAAAATTGAATAAAAAAATTATGGTTATTCTCTTGACCGATTTCGATTGCCGCCTACAACGAACGACACATTAATTTTATGCATGACGATCACAAATAAACACATCTCCTTAACGTTGCGGATATCGGACCCGTCACCTACACATATAGTCTCAGTCCTCACCTGAATTCAGGCATATTCTCTTTTCACCCAAGTATGTCAGCATAAAAAATAGGTCATAATTCATTGGAGAATGGGACTTAATTTTTGGGATTTTCCGTAGACCGTTTTGGTCCGTTGCTCTCATTTTTTCCTTTTGCATGGCATAACCCTGGGCCTCTTTGGACCTCTTTTAAGAAATTAGTTAGCATCGTTGGGCTGCTACCATGGCTTGTTGGTGGAGAAGGGTTATTTGGTGGTCTCCTTTCAATGCTTTTGCTTCGCACATCTTTGCATGATTGGTAGTTTTTGGCATTCTTTTGTATTGTGATATGCCTTTTTGTGGTGTTTTTGCTTTGGATTTGGCATCAAAGGTAGTATCAGCTTAATATTGATTTTGTAGGCACGATACTGACTTATTTGTTGACACACTTAGACTAGAGAAATCATGTTGCTCCTAAGTCAAGTTCCTTCACTGACTATAGACAAGGTTAGGCGTTAGCACAACCAAGAAGACAACTCCTCACCTCAACTAGATTGTAATTGTATCTCGTAAAATAAACTCAATCAAGCTAAGTGAAATGTGCAGTTGCTTAATATCTAATGAAGAGTTTAAGAGTGCTATTAGTTGCTCAGGTGATCTAGTTAGATACAGAAGTTCATTCACCCGTAGAGTCTGTGGAACTGAGAGAATAAAGTCCATATGGGTCTGAAGAAAGCTTAAAAACTCAAGCCTAGTGAAATTCTGATGAAGTTAAGTGGATTAGGGTCAACTCAACCTCAGTCTATAATCTATGCAGTGAAGATATGTTTTCTCAACAAATTTGGGAAGGCTATATTTTTTGTGTTTTTCTTTTCTTTTTCCTCTTTTTTTTTGGAAAAATATTTTGAAAACATACAAACACCCCCCCCCATGCTTGTCAAAAACATGTCCTCATGGTGAACAAAAGGACCATCAGATTGGGTGGGCAAGATATTTTTGTGTTTTTGTTTTGTGATTTTTTTTGGAAAAAAATGTACCCCCATACTTATCTATTGCAATGCAGTAAAAATATGCGGAAAAAAAGAGTAAAGATAAAAGATACATGTGAGGAGAGACTCACGAGAATGCATGATTTAACACCTCGGCTCAGCGATGTTGTGTCTTACTTTTCCTGCAGAAGGTATGTTGTGCAGACAGGCATGGGACCAGATGGTTCAACAACAGGTTTTAGTCTTTGACCATTGACTCTAAAAGTGGCTTTGGTGTGTGGGTCACAGATTTCTATTGAACCGTTATCAAAGACTTGGGTTACAGTCTATGATCCTTTCCACTTCGATCTCAGCTTTCCTGGAATAGTTTCAATTTTGCATCGAAAAGCCATACTTTTTTATTTTCCTGAAATGTTTTCCTCGAAATGTTCACATCATGCCATATTTTGATTTTCTCTTTGTACAACAAGTTGTTGTCATAGGCTTGTGATCTTAATTCCTCTAATTTAGATAAATCTAATAATCTTCTTTTTCCAGCTTCATCATAATCCAAATGGCAATTTTTGATCGCCCAGAGTGATTTGTGGTGAATCTCAACGGGTAAATGGCAAGGCTTTCCAAAGACCAATTGGTATGGGCTCATTCCTAAGGGTGTGCGGAAGGTTGTACAGCAGGCCCAGAGAGCAGAAGCTAAGTGTTAAGACCAGTCTTTACAATCAGAGCGGACAATTTTCTGGAGTATGGTCTTGGTTTCTCGGTTTGATAGCTCAGCCATTCCATTTGTCTGTGGGTGATAGGCGGTTGAGACACGGTGTTCGAATGCATTCTTCTTAAGTAAATTCTTTACTGAAGCATTCAGAAAGCGGGTTCCACCATCACTAATGGCCACCTTTGATAATCCAAATCGATAGAAAAGGTTGGCTAGGAATTTGACAACAGTGATGCTATCAGCAGCGCGAGTGGGAATGGATTCAACCCAACGGGACACGTAGTCAACGGCGAGTAGGATGTGTTGATAGCCTTGTGATGTGGTGAAAGGTCCCATGAAGTCTATTCCCCAAGTATCAAAGATTTCGACTACATGTACGGGTTGGAGGGGCATCATGTTGCGTCGGGTCATTGTTCCATTGTCTGACAGGCAGGACAAGATTGAGCAAAATGATGGGCATCTTTAAAGAGTGTAGGCCAGTAGAAACCACATTGTAAGACCTTAGCGATTGTGTGCTTCCCTGAATGGTGTCCTACACACTCAGAAGGGTGGCAGTGAGATAGAACACTAGAGACTTCATATTCAGGGATACGTCTCCTAATTAAATCAGTGCCCTCTTTGAAGAGAAGAGGTTCTTCCCAATGATAATATCGGGCTTGGGCCTTGGTTTTATCTCTCTTATGTTTCGACCAGTCATAAGGAAATGTGGAAGTGGTAAGGTAATCGACGATGTCTGCATACCAAGGGAGTTGAGAGACAGACATTATATTCTCATCAGGAAAACTTTCAGAAATTGGAACCACGTTATCAGTTGGTGAAGATGATGAGGGGAGCCTCGATAAGTGATCAGTTGCGACATTCTTTGCTCCTGCTTTGTCTCAGATTTCTAGGTCAAATTCTTGTACCAACAGCACCCACCTAATCAGTCTAGGCTTGGCATCTTTCTTTGTGAAGAGGTATTTGATAGCAGAGTGGTCTGTGTAGATTATGATATAGGACCCTAAGATGTAAGATTGAAATTTCTCTAGTGAAAATACCACAGTCAGCAGTTCTTTCTCAGTCACAGTGTAGTTCTTTTGAGCATCATCCAGGATTTTGCTGGCATAGGGTTTTCCATCTTTCCTTTGACCCAAACTGCCCCAACAACATAATCAGAAGCATCACACATGATTTCAAATTCACAGTTCCAATCAAGAGGCTGTAGTATGGGTGCTTTAGTGATGATTTTCCTGAGTGTATTGAAGGACTCGAATGCTTCCTCGGTGAATGTAAAATCTTGGTCCTTTTCAAGTAGTTTGGTGAGAGTGCGGGAAATTTTCGAGAAATCCTTGGTAAATCGGCGGTAAAAACTGACGTGACCTAGGAAGGATCGAACTCCTTTTATATTCACGGGTGGGCCTAAGTGGGTGATGGTCTCAATTTTGGATGGATCCACTTCCATCCCCTTCTTTGACACAATATATCCCAGCATAATCCCTTGCTTCACCATGAAGTGTGATTTCTCCCAAGATAATATCAGGTTTACTTCAATGCATTTTTATAAGATTCTATCCAAAAATCTCAGTGTTTCTTCAAAAGAGTCCCTGAAAATAAAGAAATCATCCTTAAATACTTCCATGAAATCATCGATCATATCGGTGAAAATTCCCACCATGCACCTTTGAAAGGTTGCTGGGGCATTACATAATCTGAAAGGCATGCGGCGAAAGGCATAAGTCCCAAAGGGACAAGTAAAAGTGGTTTTGTCTTGATCTTCTGGTGCAATGGTCACTTGGTTATAACCGGAATATCCATCCAAAAAGCAGAAGAATTCTTTTCTGACTAGCTTCTTGATGATTTGGTCAATGAATGGTAGCGGGAAATGATCTTTTCGGGTAGCTTTATTGAGTTTCCTATAATCGACACAAACTCTCCAAGATGTAGCTACTCAGGTGGGTATGTCCTCTCCTTTTTCATTTTTGACAATTGTCAATCCAGCTTTCTAGGGGGCAACCTGGAGGGGATTGATCCAAGGACTATCAACAATAGGATAAATGATGCCCGCACTTGACCAGTTGTAGATTTCATTCTTCACAACCTCTCATAGATTGGGATTTAACCATCTTTGCATTTATCGAGAGGGTTTACTATCATTTTCCAAATATATGTGGTGTATACAGGATGTCGGGCTTATTCCTTTCAAATCAGTTATCTTTCATCCAATAGCCTGAGAATTTTTTTTCAAAACCTCCATGAGTTGGCTTTCCTGAGTGTGATCTAGGTTGGCATTGGTGATGACTGGTAGAGTGTGTGCATCATCAAGGAAAGCATACTTTAGATATTGGGGTAGGGGTTTCAATTCGACAGTGGATGTCGGTGGAGTCAGAGGTGTAGTTTCTTCTGATGAATCTATCAAAGAAATGGTCTCAAAAGGTGGCTCCATCATGGGCATGATCATGGTTGAGGTCAATGCAAGTTCAGAGTTTAGTGTGTCCCAGGCATTATCAAGCTCGTCAATTTCTTGTCTGTTGAGAGGGTACGGTGGAGCTTCGAGTGCGAGATTCAAATTGTATGTGGCAATTTCATGGGTGGTATCCTTATAAGTGGATTTAAAGGTGTTCATACTAACCTCTAAAGGATCTTTGGAGAGATGGATAGTAGCAAAGTCATCTTGTATGTCAAGGACAGAACAACTCTCTATCCAACCACAGTCTTCGGTCGCGGAGTCAACAGAAGTGGGTATGACAAGATCAACAGGGACGATCTTGCCATTTATTTTAAATTCTACTTTGCCCTCCTCATAATCAAAATGTGCTTTGGCAGTAGCTAAGAAAGGTCTTTCCAGAATGATAGGTGTTTCACTTAGTGTGTTTACGGGATCTGTATCCATCACAATGAAGTCCACAGGAAATTAATGTCCTTGAACAGTGACTATGACATCCTCAAGAAGTCCTATTGGTCTCTTCATCGAATGATCGGCCATTTGTAAAATCATTGAGATAGGTTTTAGTTTCCCTAAGTCAAAGTGCCCCAGGATAGCAGTAGGGAGGAGATTAATCGAGGCAACATTATCCAATAGAGTGTGCTCGAAAGTCAAGTTATCGATTGTGCATTTAACCACGGGTGCCCCTAGATCTTTCTTCTTGGTGGGAAGGAATTAGGAAATGACATTTGATGTGGCTTGTGGAAGCACATACTTTTCAATCTCTTCTTTATCTTTCTTATTCTTTCCCTTTGATTTCCGCTTTGGTATGCATTTTTCTTTTAAGAAGCGGGAGAAGGCTGGGACTTGTTCGAGGGCTTCCAGGAGCGGGATTTCGATGACAATGTCTGAAAACAATTTTTCTAGCTCTGGATCGATGGTGGATGATCGAGTCGTTCTCCGGTGAAGAGCTTCAGGATAGGGGGTGGTTATGGTTGGGAAGGAAGGAGGAAGCATGGTTGTCTCAATTGGTTATTCTTTATCATCAATCTCTTCTTCAATTTCCATTTGATCCTTAAAAGCAAGCGGCCTGGTGAAAGCAGATGTGGTTTTCCCGTTTCTCAGAGTTACAACATTAGAAGATTGGTTTGAACGAGTTGGGGTTTTAAATTCACTTGATTCCTAGGTATGAAAAATCCTTGATTTCGGTTTTGGAAGCCAGGTGGTGAGATGAAAGACACGGCAGGTGGTGGAATTTGGAGTACTCCAGATGAGCTAGCCTTGTTGGTGTTGGGATTTGGCCGAGGTTGAGGTGACAAGACTGGGATGCAAGGCCCTGATCTCGGTAAATTGCCGGGCATTCTCAGAGTTGGCTTGTTGTTGAGCTTCAGTGGCATGTTGTTGTTCTATAGCAAGTTATTGTATAGCTTGAGCCAAGGCATCAAAATTCACAGCAGTAGTGGGTGGTTGGGTCACTGGTGCTGCTATTGGTTGTCTGGGTTGATAGTGGTTATTGTATTATCCTTTCCACCCAGTATTCTGTTGTTCTCTCCATCCTGAATTTTGGGTGTTTGAATATGATCCTCCTCGATTTCTTTGTACCCAATTCACAGTCTCAGGGCTCATGTCTTGATTATAGGTGAATGGGGTATGGCCAACTTCTTGAATGATGGGGTTAGAAATGACACCACATACGTTGTTCGGAACATTGTTCATAGCCAAATTTCCTATGGCTTGGGTTATAAGGTCCATTTGTATGGATAGAGTTTTCCATTTATCATTATTTTCCTCGATCGACTCATTGATAGTTTTCTCTTTGTTGACTCTATGAACTGGTTTCACATGGCCACTATATTGCTCAATGGAGGAGTTGATCTCTGAGTTGTCAGCCATGTTCTCAAATAATATCCATACAAAGTGTTCGTCATGGCTAATATAGTTATCATCACATGATCCATCTATGACTCTCTTGAAAGATGTGTCTATGCCCTCATAGAATAGTTGAACTAATTTCCACTTTGGGATTGCATGATGAGGGCATTTCCTAAGTAGCTCTTTGAAGCGTTCCCAAGCCTCGTGAATGGGTTCGTTGGTCTTCTGTTTGAAGGAAGATATGGCTTGTCTCAGGGCATTGGTTTTTCCTACAGGGAAGAATTTTTTTTATAAAGGCTTCTCTCAAGGTATCGCATGAAGTGATAGGGTTCCCTAATTCCTTAACCACTGTTAAGCTCGTTCTTTTAGAGAGAATGTGAAGGCCTTCATGTAGATGTACTCTTTTTCTATCCTGGGGATACTCATTGTGTCACACGTTGTTCGAAAGTCTTGGATATGAAGAAAAGCTTCTTCACTTTCGATTCCGTAAAATTTTGGGATCAGAGGGATGGATGTAGGCTGGATTTCAAAGTATGCTACCTCAGGTGGGATCTAGATCCAATGAACTGGATCTTCAAGGGGCGGATTGTAATGTGTGCATATGGGAAGTCCCTGTTGGACATGCGAGCCCACGGCGAGCCATTATGCAATAAATATTATTGCGAATATCATTTCCTGATCTGAAATGAAGAATACAAAATTTGCATAATAGGTCCCTTAGTACGATTAGGGTTATGTACCATGGCCATCTTGATGATCATACAGCTGTTGATTCAATTATTGAATCATAGAGGCTGGTGCTTGGATGAATATCTGAAGAGTTAGATTGAGGACTCATCAAGCACCGTCAAATGATTGTTAAGAGATGATCTCCAGCCAGAGTAGGAGATGGCAATCCTATCTCAGTTAGGATGATATATGACCGACCTCTTGATGCAGGTCCTCTGCATAGGAATAGAGATTCGGAGGTGTCAGATTAGTTAGGTCAAAGAGTTGACGTAACGAGATCGAGATAACCAAAGTCCTATATCGTATGCTGTCACGATACAGGCACGCATCCTCTGATCGGAGACAGATGTGTTACTATATGTTTGAGTATGTACATTTGGCAGACCAATAGGTTGATGACCTAATCAAGGTCTATACACCGGCGCGCTGGTGTGCATATAAGGGCATATGAGTAATACGATCTCTCAAAGGAATCATACAGGTTCAATTACTGAACCGGAAGACGTGAGCTCACTCATGAGATATTGGGAAGAATCAAATTCCATACGCATGGTCGTCTCGCTTTGGAATCTTGACTGAATTTGTAGGTTTGATATATACTTTTGGAAAGTATATGATCAAGACCTAGGTATGATATATGCTTTTGGAAAGTATATGATCGATACCGAATCCCAATGATCGAATGAGAAACTTACTGATAGAACCCTGAAGGAGACAGTGTAAAGTTGATCTAATACTTCAGGTTTATTTTGAGTCTTCCAGTATGCAGGATGTACAGGTATTAGGAATACCTGAGGGTGATGTGATCAAAAACGATTGTATAACCATGACGCTTCCATTCCTAGGGAGTGATGAAACGGGTCTGGATTTTAGTGACTCCTCTCAGTAGAGAAGTAATCTGATCTTAGTCCAAATGTTAAACATTGATCTGAATGTGATTCAGATTCAATGAGAAGATTAGATTTACGGTCTTGATTTAATCAAGCATCTATGGGAGGCCCGAGATCTGGATTTGAGATGTGATCTCAATATCCATGTCACTATACGTGGAACAGTACAATCGCCCTGTCCTTATCTCCAAGTATTCGTGGAGAAAGCGCATTATCCTTGAAAGAGTTCATGGATAATTCTATTGTTGATATATGTATCCGAGTAATGAGAAAATGGATAATTAAATATGATTTAATTATCATGAACAATATGAATTTGATTCATATTATAAGGAGAGTTATCTTAGATAATTAAATGTGATTTGATTATCAAAGATGTAAATAATGTGAATGTGATTCATATTATTTGAGCACAAGAGAATAAGTTATCCAATATAATTAAATGTGATTTAATTATTATGGATAAGAATAATATGGATAGTAATATCCAATTATTCATAATATATTATAAATGTGATTTATAATGTATTAGAGAGAGTTAAATATAATTTATATTAGTAGATTAATTATTAATGTGTATTGGATACACATTGTCTAATTAATTGAAAATGTAAATTAATTTTGTTTTGGGTTGTGAATATGATTCACAATATTCCAATGTCAAGATTGCAATATTCCCAAAATTAATTGAGAATTATTTTGGTGAATAATAATCCCAACAAATAGTTGTTGGAAAATAAGTAGAGAGAAAATCAAGGAGATGTGTAATCTCATGGGAATCCATGAGATTGCCCTCTCATTAGGAAAGGAGGGGGCGGCACCAAATCCCTTATGGGATTGGTGGCCGTCACCTCCCTCTAAAGGGGAAGGTTGATCTCCTTTATATTTTCTCTCCTTATTTGATTGATTTAATTTGGTATTAATATTTATTTGATTTATCAAATATATTTTATCAAAATTAAATCACAAGTTGTTGGTTTTTACCAACAATAATCTTGACCATTGGATTGACATAAATCAATCTCATCCATTGATTTTATATGTCAAATGGATTGAGATCCATGGATCCCAAAACCCTATAAATAGAGAGGCATACCATGCTCTCTATTTTTACATACAATGCTTGAGAAGCATCTCTCTCTCTCTCTCTCTTTTCTCTCTACTCGACAGCCCTCTCTCTCCCTCTCATGTGGCCGTCCACCATGGATGACCTAAGAGAGGTTCTTCATCGCCGCGGCATCGTCGTTATGCTGCCCGTTCTTCTGCTCGTGGATCTCTGTCTCCTTCGGTGCGCCTCGCTCGTGAAGAAGACGTCGGATCTCGTGTGTCGAGATCAGGAGATCCGCTGCTTGGATCATCAACATGGATTGCGAGAAGCACGCGGTTCATCCCCGCGCTCGCAAGCGTCTCCTCCGTCGGATCGGACTTGAGACAGGAGGTCTCTTTGTTTAGAGACTTGATCACAACCACGCTTCAAGAGGTAATCCTAATTACTTGTTTGTGGTTTAGACGAAACGATCCGAGAAGTGTTCTTGGATCATGTGGTTTCGTCGTAAGAAATTTTTTAATTTCCGCTGCATCGAGCAACTAGTGCGACTAGTCGCTCCTCGTCGTATTCGATACGACGCTCATGCTTCCGTGATGCGCTTGAGGATCTAACCATATCCTTCAGTCCCCTATTCAGAGGAGCTATGACTCGGTGAATGGTGGCATTTTCCTCTCTCAGAAGCTGTAATTGTTGGAGGATGAGGTCCATGGGATTCAGGTGATTTTCTTCTCCCATATCAGTTATATCAGGTGTGTTCTCAGATTTTTCACTCGAACAAGATGGGTGATATTTTGGTCTATAGATTGGATCGTAATCTAAGGGTTGTTGCAATGGATTTTCCAGAGACCTGTGACCTAGCATACACAGCACAAACACCAGACAAGTTGTTAATTCACCAGTTCATACAAAAACTACCGCAGAAGCGGTTATCTTTTTTTTTTAATTTAGTGACTCAACCAATGTTATCAGAGAATTAAGAGTCCTTAATGAAGAGGTGGGTGTGGAAGATTGTGAGAAATCGATGTCCTAATCCGACTGGGGGATCCAGGGTGTGGTACTCAGATCAATGATCTGTTCTTCCCACAAGAACATGTGTCCAACGCGTCAAGGAGTTACGATTTCTCTCTGCAATCTCATGTAGCACCAGGGATTTTTGTCTCTTTCTTAGGGTTCTATGTGCTTGTGAGTTTTGTGTCATTCACCATGTGCATCAAACAAGCATTCAAATTTTTGTCCGCTTTCGCTCGGATCACTGCGATGATCTTTCGAGCTTATCTTTTTAATGTGATCAAGCACGATTTTGGTGGTGTTTGAATTAGGTTATCAGAGAGAGAAGACCACAAAGAAGATGTAATCAAGAACTCTTTTTTAAGTTTTTTTATTTAATTCGAAAAACAAATAAATGCAAAAATTTAAAAACCTAAAATGCCTAAGAGAAAGAGTAGCTCAAAGTGTCTGCACTTCTGGCGCTATTCCGTAATATTTTGTCATGTTGATGGCAAGTTTTTCCGAGAAGGAGGGGGAATTACAAAAATTGACTAGGAAAATTACAAGTTCACTATAAAAATACAAGAATCATCGCCTACATTTTTTCTTTTTCTTTTCAGAATCCAAATACCTGAAAATAAAAATTGCAAGGATTAGAAGATGAACAATATGATAAGAACGAAGAAAGAAAAATTGCAAATGTTGCCTAAGTCCCTGGTAACGGCACCAAAATGTTGACAAGATTTTTCGCAGTTTAAAAAGATGATTTTATCAAGTCATTGTCTTACCACGAATAATCAAGGTCAAACAAATAATATTATAACCACAATCATAATAAAAACACACAAGATGTATAGTGCAAGTAGAGGTTCGTATCCGTAGGGACTAAACAAACTCACAATTTTTTTGTTCCTTTTCTAACTTGATTCAAATCTTACTCCATGGCGATGACAGAAAAAATTATAAAATCTTGAAGAGAATGTGATCCACGATGAAAATACTTCCTAAACTTAGAGTAAGCAAATGCGGGTATGGGTGAAACTAAGGAGGTAGGGGATGAATCGCAATTTATTATGAAAAATGAGAGTTACTTGTAATTTTTCAGAGAGCATAATAGAATATAAACTTGCAACGCATATATTATAGAGAACTTTGAGAATGGCTTACAAAATAAGAATGCTTCCAAGTTCAACTTAAACAAAATACTAATGTAATAAAAATGCAAGGTGATCTTATAAGAAGAATAAAGAGAGCAGTCATGCATTGCATTACGTGGGAGGCTCAATGTGCATGAAAGAGAATTGTGGTGTCCCATGTGCAACCAATAAAGAAAGGGTATATTACCTTCAAGCCCCTCTCCATTTCTTTCTAACAAAATATGTGTAGAGACAAATTGGATGTATAAATGTGTGTGGTTGAATGTGATGTTTTATTTAATGATCATGCAATTTTGTTTGGATACATAAAGTATTTCAATGATTAATTGAATGATTGGAATGTGGTATTCATTTAAATTAATTGTGCATTTTAGAGGTAGTTTTCCCATTGTATTTGTAGAATAAATAATATCTGGATTAAGTGGTATTGAGGTGTATGTGTCAGATATTAATGGGATTCTTCATGTAATTTGTATGGTATTATACCAGCAAAATATGTAATCATCACAGACCTATATCTCTCAATCAAAATGTATCAAAATTACCCTTTAATTGTATATAACTTTTAATAATCTATTTAATGAAGGTTGTTTCAAATTTTTTGGAGTTAAGGTGTGAAAGTTAGGTTTTGGACCCCTATTGTATAATTTACCCGATTAAAATATTCATTTTATTTATTCTTTATTATTTTATAATTTTATATTTTTATGATTTTGTAAATATTATTATAATATATTTACATATTATAACTAGAATAAAAACACAAAGAAAACATTAAAATAAATATGTATATAAAACATATAGATAAAATACATATACTTATACTTATAGATATAATACTCCTAATTAATTAAATGTATATATTATATAAGAAAAATATAATTAAAATATATTTATGTAGCCAAAAATAAGTTATAATTTTATATAAAAATAAAATCAAAAATACAAAATAAAAATAAAAGTTTACAAAACATAAAAAAATATACCTATATACTAAACACTAAAAACTAACTTCTAATTAAATTCCTCTAATAAATTAATAAATATCATGATAAAATAATATAGAAAATAATAAACATTTTTTATTTTATAACTTAAAATTAATAAAATCATTTATTTTTTATTTCAGAATTTATAATTCTTTTATGGCATGGTTTTTTCCGGTTGGTCAACGTGGACCAACCAAATCTCTCTGCTAGTTGTCCTTGGTCAACTCTCTGACCGAGACCTTAGCTTGTGTTAGAATGTGCTTGGCCCATGTTTCCTCGATTTCCCCCAAGAATCAAAGCACTATCTTGGGTTGCTTCATTCTGAATTTTTTCTCCTCGAGCATCAGTGATTCACGCCCAGATCTTTCCTTGGGTTGTGGATCATTGCAACGCCTGATCCTCCTCGTTCTATGGAGCGTCTCATCAACCTGTACGAAACTCTATCCCCACTTCTTTCTTTTTTTTGAATCACCTTTGGCCTGTTTAACCCCCTTTCTCGCATGCTACGGATCGAAGGATGGTGATAGCTCCTTCTCCACATCTTGAAGCGAGGTTGGACGTGGTCTAGGGTCGGTTCTGCCATCTCCGACGAACGTCCGCCGTGAGTCCTAGCTTCACAGCTCCGGCCAATGAGGTGTCATTTTTCTTGCATTTCTTAGCTTAGTCCTACCCCTAGTTTTTAATATTGCTTTCAATTTCATATTTTAGCTACTAGTGCTAGTCTAATCGCCACCCTCGACATTCGTTGGACCCAGCTCCAACGAACCACATCATCGTGAACACCTTGTTTCCAACACGCCCTTCCCCCCTCACTTTCTTCCACCACGTTTCCCCACACCTCCTGCACATCCAGACAACTTGATCCATCGTAGATCTTCCTTTTCGTCCCTCCGATCCTCCACTCATCAGAGGTACGATCGCCATACTCCACCACCCGTCCATCTTTGCCAATAAGGTCCTCGGACCCCTTCTTTTGTTGTGACTAATGCATGCAAGGTCTGGAGGCCAAGGAATGCCATTTGGCATGAATTTTTGCGCAAGGAAGATACATGGAGCAGCTGGGCCTCTTCCACCACACGCTAGAGCGTCAGCAGTCCTTCGGTCATTTGGAAGCCTCTGGTTGGTCAAGGACCCTTCCAGGAGAATTTTGGAGTCTTTCGCAGCAGGCGAGGAGGTCAGAAGAAGGTAGAGCGCTCGATCAAACCTCAGAGATGGGGAGGTTCTTCCCTGTTCTTCGAGTCCTCGTCCCAACCATCTGATTACCTCATCCGTTCAGATCGTTCAGCCGACGTTGGATGATGTCGCGCCTACACCATTGATCTTCCCCAAAGATCTAATCAGAAGAGTCCAACCATGAACCGTCATCGGGCCACCGGGAGTCGACACATGGATTAGTGACTTCATCAACACCATCCAGTCCCGTCCGTTGTGGGTATTTTGCACTTCTAGCACACATTGTTTTTGTATTTAATATTTGAACCTCAAACTTTCATTTGTTGCTTATTTAATTTAGTAATATATGTATGTAAGCCCTCGGACATGTGTTATTTGCATTCAGGTCCTCCGCCATGTCACCTTATGTGCCCGTGCGTATGAGGTGCGAGCATTTTGCAGGAGTGCGCTTGTGGCATGTGATATTTGTAGTTAGTCTAGGAATATTTTATTATAGTGTTATAATTTTGGAAAAAGTGCAGGGAATCCCTCCACTTTTATTTTATTTAAAAAATTACCCCTACCAATATTGTAGTTTCTCTTTGTTGTCTCTATTTATATTAATTGGTTATTTCGCTCAAAAAATTCCCAAAAAAACCTAAGGTTCCTGATTGCATGTACTTTTACGACCTAATTATACTTTGCAATCTTAGGACTTTTTATTATTTATTAAAAATAAAAAATAGCCCTTTTATTCTCTGTCTACAATATAAAACCCTTAAAAAATATAAATTTTTTTGAAAAATTCCAAAACAGTAGTTTTCTTATTTGTTTAGTTTTTTGCATTTCCAGACCAAAAATCCATAAAAAAACAAAAGAAAAACTCCTAAAAATTGAAAAACCCCAAAAACACTTATAAAAATCTACAAAACTCCTAAAAATCCCAAAAACAGTGTTTTATATTTTATATTTTCTCTATTATCTTATTTATATATAAAAATTAATTTGGAGATATTTTGACACTTTTTGTAATTTTCATCTCCATTTTTATTCGGCTATTTTATTTCATCCCTGTTTTAGGGTATTTTTTACTTTAAAAATATAAAAAAATTAATAAAATTATTTAAACAGTCAGAAAAATAGTAAAAAATATTTAAACCCTAAAAATATTTTTTCCCTTTATTTTGACTCTTTTTATTAATAGTTATATCCATAGTAGCTTACATTGTATATATACTCTATATAGTTAATTATATATTTAAAAAAAAGAAAATACAAAATATAAAAATATAAAAAGAAAATATTGAATATTAAATTACAAACAAAATTACAAAATATAAAATAAAAGAAATATTAAAAAATAAAATTAAAAATCTCAAAAAAGAAATATAGCCAAAGAATTCACAATCACATTTTGCATTCACATTTGCACAATTTGCCTAGTTTGCTCCATGTATTCGACACTCTACATAGTTGCACTATACACACATTTTGCAGAGTTATAATAAATTTTAAATCCACACTTACATTTCATTACTTGATTTATTATTGTGGGTTAATTGTTGTTTGAAGATCGGATTTCTTACGGGTCGCCACAACGACTTTGTCTCTGCCTTGTATGAGACATATTTTAGACCCGTATAAAATCCTCTTCGACAACGCCCTTTCCCAAATGATTGACCCAATAGAGGGCCTTGTCTTGTAATATGAAGGAAACACAGACATCTTCACTACACCTAACGTGATGTTAGGGTTCTGGGTCGTTCTGCAAATGCGGGAGAACTGTTGCAGGTGAATGTACGGCTCCTCATTGGTATTCCTGTAAAATGATGGTAGGAGCGCAAGGAACTGAGACTTGAACTCAAAGTGAGCATGCATTGGAGGGATGCAGATCCATTCTGTCATCTAGTTGTCTCCGTGATTATATGCCTCCTTTAGCGTCGATTTTGGGTTCCCATTCCCTACTCCTTCTTTTTCTAGGTCATCACGGGGTCTCCACCTCCTCCCCCGCATGCTTGTTCCTCATGTCATTTAGCATATATTGAAAGGCAATCTGCACGAGAGCTTGCTTTGTTAGTTGTTGTTGTTGAATGGCTTGAATGGAAGCTAGCAACTTAGCATTCACCTGATTCCGATCGGGTCCTTGTCCCGACTCTGCAGGAGGTTGTTGTCCTTTTCCTTTCCCTTGGGCCATTTCTAGGTCTGAATCTGAGGATATGAACTCGGTGTTAGGATCCAAGACTGAGACTGGCTTCTATCTGTAGTAAGAGAGAATCCCAATCTGACCTCCTTGAAATTGAATTCTAGCTATAGAGACGAGTCTGAGATTAGGGTCTATCCCATATGGTCGTGAATGGAGAAAAAGATGTAGACTAAAATTGACCTCCATTCGCGACGGGCAGTAGCGGGACAAGAGTGGTCCCGATTTATCAAAGATAAAGGGAGGTGGAAAGAAAATAAAGAGTCTAGAGATCGGCCCGCAAGGTCTAGACTGGGTTCTTGGGAATCACCTCGAATTATTGACGATGTCGAGTTCATGGAATCGATGTAGGTATCGACAGAGTCCTGACTAAACCATCCATGAATCTACATCATGAAGGAACAAGAGGAAGATTGATGCATGAGAAAATATATAGGGGTCAATTAGGAATAAAGTGGAGTGTAAAACAGTAGGAAGGCTCGAAACGAGCAGAGGGTCAAAAAGAAGACACACGTGATAAAATTTGCGCATGTACGCGAGACTTGATATTTGAACCTTAATCTAGATTCATATAAACATTTGGGTTCACCAACTCAATGCATGTGAAGCCACTTTTATCTTTTCTTTTTTAGAGTTTTTATTTCAGGCATATCTTGTAACAAGCCCTTAGCATGCTAACCTAATAGGAGCGAGAGTACTGCCAGAAAAGGATCATGTACTTGTCCTCCTCCTTTGTAACATGTAGTCTACACTTTTTGAGGTCCTTGTAACCCTTCCCGGATCCCTACTCAACCAAAGAAATAGAGGGAGGAAGCTGATAGGTGAAACCACTACTTCAAACCTCCCTCGCAATGAAATCACCTGTGGGCGTGCAAGGACCTACTCGAACGCAAATCGATGAGTCAGACACACCCGTGAGGGCCTGGACCAAGCTTAGTACTTCGGACCAAGTTGATGTTCCACACAAGGCGGGCACACCATCGTTGACATGGCTCTACTCGGTTACGTACGATAAAAGCATCATTAATTCAAAAATCCAGCTGATACACAAGGCAGTTACAGACTGAGTTTTTAGATCTAATCCTTAGTGGATCTTGCCTCCTCATGGGAGGAGTTTTGGTTCCCTCTTTTAAGGATATGGGAAGATCCTTAAGCGCATAACGGAAGCGTGAGAATCTCATCGTATGCGATCGAGAGTGACAAGTCATACTAGTTCTCGAGGCAACAAAATTTAAGAATTTTCAACGATGAAATCACATGATCCAAGAATACTTCTCAGATCATTTCATCTAAATCATAAACAAGTATTGAGTTTACCTCTTGAAGCATGATTGTGATCGAATCTCTAAACGAAGAGACCTCATGTCTCAAGTCCGATCCAACAGAGGAGACGCTTTGATAATTAAATCACATTTAATTATTTTAGATAACTCTTCTTATAATATATATCAAATTTATATTATTCATGATAATTAAATCACATTTAATTATCAATTTTCTCAATGCTATGATGCATATATCAATAGTGAAATTATCCTTCAACTCTTTCAAGGACAATGCGCTTTCTCTACGGATACTAGGAGATAAGGATAGGGCGATTGTACATTCCACGTATAGTGACCTGGATATTGAGATCACATCTCAAATCAAGATATTGCGGACCTCTCATAGATGCTTGATTAAATCAAGACCGCAAATCTAATCTTCTCATTGCATCTGAATAACATTAGATCAATGTCCAACATTTGGACCAAGATCAGATCACTTCTCTACGAATAGGAGTCACTAAAATCCAGACCCGTTTCATCACTCCCTGGGAATGGAAGCATCATGGATATACAACCGTTTATGATTACACCACCCTCAGGTATTCCTAATACCCATACATCCTACATACTATAAGACACATAGAATAAACCCGATGTTTTAGATCTCTTTAGATTGTCACCTTTAGGGTTTTTATCATTAAGTTTCTCATTTGACTATTGGGAATAGCTATCGATCATATACTTTGCAAAAGCATATATCATACCTACGTGTTGATCCTATACTTTCTAAAAGCATATATCAAACCTACAAATTAAGTCAAGCTTCCAAAGCGAGACAACCGTGCACAAAATTTGATTCTTCTCAATATCTCATGAGTGACCTCATGTCTTCGGGTTCAACAATGAACCTGTATGATCCCTTTGAGAGATCGTATTACTCATATACCCTTATATGCACACCAACGTGCTGGTGTATAGACCTTGATTAAATCATCAACTAATTGGTCTGCCAAATGTACATATGCATACACATAGGAATACATATGTCTCCGGTCAGAGGATGTGTGCATATATCGTGACTGCATACGACATAGGTCTTTGGTTATCTTGATCTCATTAAGTCAACTCTTTGACCTAACTAATCTGACACCACTGAATCTCTATTCCTATGCAGAGGACCTAAATCAAGAGGTCGGTCAGATATCATCCTTTAGAGAAAGGATTGCCATCTCCTTTCAAGAAGGAGATCCTCTCTTAATAATCATTTGACGGTGCCTAATGAGTCCTTAATCGAACTCTTTAGATATTCATCCAAGCATCAACTTCTATGATTCGACAATTGAATCAACAGCTGTATGATCATTAAGATGGTCATGGTTGATGAGTTGCTTTTTCGCCTCTCTAATATCGTCGTTTAACAGTACCACGGGAGGCCAAAACTGATCCCCGTCAAAGGCCACCCTTTCGAATAGGTGGAGAATTTATTTTACATTGTAAGTATACCAAGGTCGAACTCAAGGGCGTGAGCATCTTTTGTTGCTATTCAGACTCTTAATATTCAGATCAAGTGATTAATTAACAACTCAATAGGTCAACAAACAAAGAAATATGATGCAATCAATGAAGACATATGATGTACGAGCAGAAGGCAGTTTTTATTTTGGTTTTTATAATGCAATGTAATACAAATGTAAAAATGTGCAAAAATTCCCTACATAAATAAAATCATTAAGTAATAAAAGTGTGGTCGATTTCAAGAGCAATTCATGAAGCAAATTTAACTGATAAACTAACAAATGGCATTAAAAATAATTAAACATATGACACTACATAGCTAGAATTTATCATCCTGATTTAGGTGCCAGAGCAGGAAATTAATAACCAATGGATAGACAATGAAACATGCTTCAAAGTGAAATTGAAATCAACTTGAATGGAGATCATATGCTCAAACTATTCACAAAATAGCCCAGGGGCATAAATGTGAAGAAACCATGAAAATAATTACAAAATCATCACAAACCGATCCCTGAAAGGGCATAAATGTAACTAAAGAAAACCTCAAGGCGTTCCTTGTAAAATTTTCATGCACACGGGGCTATATTTCAATTATCAAAACCTGGAGGGGCTAGTTTGCAAAAAAACCCATGCGCACATGTGTTGCACATGCTTGGAGGGACCTATTTGTAATATTGAGAAGAAGGCAGGCCATCTATGCAATTTACCTAGCCCCCATATAACCAAAGCACGTGAGGGCTAGGCTCGGATGGCGTCGCTGCTTGGCTCGGGAGGCTAGGGCGGCTCGTGGAGAGGACAAAAGCTTCGGGTATTGGCTCGGGTTGCCGAACCTCCGTGCATCGGAGGGACGACGTGGTCGATCATGAGTCGTCCGATTGTGAGGATCAGATGGTATCTGTACGGTATGTTCTTCTTCACCGCCGCCTCCTACAACTGAGTTGGTAGTTCTTCGGTGAGCTCCCCATCCCTCTGTCAAGCCTTCATCGGATGTCAGAAGCTCAACGAAGGTTTCGTAGGAGTTGACGTTGAAGCTCAAATAAAGGGACACATCTGGGGAGGTCAGGATCGTCTTGGCACCATGAGCCCATCGAAGATGGAGCTTTCGAACCAAGCTCCGACGAAGGTCCAACCATTGAAGGAATGTACCTATAAGTGTTATTCCTAGTCGAAGCTATGTGTGCGAGGTGAATGGACTAGGATCCCGTGCAATTGAAAGATTGGGGGACTGGAGCTCCGTGTCCGGCGAACTGGAGAGGAGGTGGTGTGAATGTGGTCAGGTGATGGAGAAGAGGAGGAGGTGAGATGGGAGTGGCGCGAGGATGAGTGAGGTGAGATGAAGCCTGTGAGGTGGTCAATTTAGGGTGAAAGTGAGTGTGTGCACCTAATTAATTAGGAGAATTAAGAAGGAAAATAGGAGAGAGCTTACTTGGAGATTACAGATGTGCACGACAGACCAGGCGATCTAGGCTGAGCTCCAAGGGGAGCTCCGATCTTCGCTGGACTTAGGCGACCCTCTAGAGTAGCTCATCAGTCGTGTTTGGGTCGTGTCATGGCCTACCATGGCCATGGGTCGTCACAGGGACCATAGGTCGTCGTCGCGTCCTCAATCTGTCCCCTCTCTATCGTAGAGGGGTGGAGAGGCACTAGGCCTAGGCCCGCATAAAGGTGGACCAGGCGGAAGAATGGTGGAGGCAGCGTATTTGAAGAAGAGGAAGTTGAGGTGTAGGTCATGGGATGCGAGACTTTGTGGGCTCGCGCTGACCAGAAGAAGAGGGAAGGAACAAGGCTAGGTGGTGCGCGAAGATGGCAGGAGTTAGGGCTTGGAGTAGTCGTGCTCAGAGATGGTGGAGGTGTCCAATGAGATCGGGGAAATAGAAAGGGGGCGACGGGTTTACATGGTGGACGAGGGAGAGATGGAGATGCTGAAGGTAGGAGATGGCGATGTGGTCGTTGGATCATGTGATCCAACAGTCAAGGTTAGGGTGCTATGGAGCGGCCCTGATCTGATGATCAGGTCGAATCGGAGGGTTGCAAGCGAGGCGGGTTGGCCATTGGATCTAGTGATCCAGCGGTCACAGAGTGTGCAGAAGCAGGCACTCCAGATTAGATCTGGAGGCGTCGATCGACGGGTGGAAAATGAAGGGGGAACGGGCAGTTGAGATTAAGGCGCTCAAGTGGTTATCTGACGGTGTGAATGGATGGCGAGTGGCGTAAGAGGAGTAAGGTCGCGCGGCTCAACCAGAAGGAGCCATGTGACCCAATGAGATTTATTCAAATGTAATAATAAAAGAAAAAAAGAAAGAAATAGAAAAGGGGATGAATTAGGAAAACTCATAAACATGAAAGTTGTAGATCTTGATGAGATCTACAAGTTTCATGTTGACCAAAAATACAAAATAAGTCAAACAAGAGGAGAAAATATTTTGGGAGTGTTTTTAAAGGAATACAAACACTGCATTTTTTTTTGTTTTGTATTTTTTGTATTCTTAGTTTATTTAAAACAAAGAATAGATACAATACTTAATCTATTTTTATTGAAAGAGGGGATTAATATATGGATTTTAGGGCTCGTTTGGTTCAAGGGTTGAGGTGGGTTGGGTTGAGGTAGGTTGAATAGTAGTTGTTTGGATGGTTATGAGGGTTGTAGAGGGTTGAAATAAGGAATGTGATGTGATATCACATTGATATGTGATGGAAATCCAACCTAGGCATGACCCATGAAAATAGGGGATAAATTGGGTTACCCCAGGGATAACCCAGTATCCAAACGATATGATGAAACTGAGGTTCATCATCCCCCTATACTTAAACTATGCGCGTCCTTGAGCATCTGAAGCATGAATAGGTTGGATTAACCCATGATTGTGCATGTGAATACAAGACCTGATCTGTTCAAGAATTCCCAGTTTTAGAAATCCTAAAAACTTAAGCTGAACCAAGCTCTAATCAAAAGGTATCCAATTTCCCTAATCATCAGACTCTCTCTAAATACATATATAATAGGGATATGACTTTAAGTGTTGACTGTAGTTACAAGAGTAGAGTCGCAGCGTCATCCAAGGTTCCAGTCCAAGAGACTCTCCTAAGATCCCGATCCTCAACACTAGGTAATAAATCATTTCTTGCATCAAATCCACCGTCTCTTTAGTTATCAGACTTCAAAGTTTATATGGAAGGCCAGTTGATCGAGGGCATAGGATTATGTCATTTCTTCTCTCCCTTTCATTGGAACAAGGATCCTCTTGAGTGCCTTATTAACTCAACATATGTATTTTTGTTGTTAATCAGTGTATCCGTCAAGAGAAGTTGGAGTCGTCTGCACTTGTTTCCTGGGAGTACACCGGGGTGTGTCTTTTTTGAGTACCTATCGTACCTTCTACACCCAGACTTTATCATTGTACGATGCAGAGCCCTTTTTGGGTGCTAGCCCGACTCTTTGGTCCTAATAGCGGTGGTCTAAATGGACACTTTGAAATGGTTGGGAGTGCTCGCCTTGCTGGAAGCTCTTTGATATTTGACTTTGTGAGAGTTTTTCTTTCAATATTTCTTTCTTTTCTTTGCTTTTGAATTTTAGCTAGCTCCACTGCTTCTATCAAAAGTTGGCGCAACTGATCAACAATTTTTTAGATTTCATCACACCCTGGCACATAGGTAAATGTCAAGAGATAGTACAAGAACCATGTTCTCATACTGGCTAAAGGTGCTGACACTCAGATTTCATGAAGTCTTCATTGATTTTATCCCATCCTCAAGCATCATAAAATCAAGTCCAAACTCAAATCCCTCATCCCAGTTCCTCTAGTGAAATTTCAACTCATCTCATCACAACTGCAGTCATGTATGTGAGGTGTTGATCGTATTCTTAAGGTAGAGACTAAGCGTGCAATAGAGCACACAAATCTTTCAAACTAGGAAAATCTGAATAATTAAGTTGAAGACCCTAATGGCTAAGGTTGGTTAACTCAAAATCTCAAGACATCATAAGCCAAGTGTTCTTGAACTTCCTAGTGAATGTGAAAGTGTCAGGGACTAAACCAACTCTTTTTTTGAAGAAGAAGAAGAAGTTTACAAACACAAGTTAGTCTCATTTACACCCTCATTTTTGAACAGATTTTTGAAAAGATTTTCCAAACTATATCACACACACACACTTATATATATATAGATAGATTTTACAAATATTTTTCAAACGATTCAAACAAGTAAAACCCATTTTTTAAACTATTTTCAAAAATTTTCTTCAAAATAATGTAACATAGTTTAGAGAATTTTCCAAGCTTTGAAAACATTTTATTCAACTTAGTTCAATAAAATGTATACTCTAGTCAAAAAAATAAATTTTTCAAAATTTTCAAAATAAGATCTATGGCTAAAGTATATATACAGTATATACGGTATACCCCCCTATACCTAAATTATGTTATGTCCTCATAGCACTAAGTGATACAAAGCCATAGCACAAGTTAAAATAAAGGGATATATACTGGAACTGAGGAGGACACCCCCTACACTTAGGTTAAAATGACCTAAGTGTCGGAAAGAAGGAGAAATGAGTCTGGAATTCATAGGGACTCAAGTCCCCCTATACTTAGGCTGGAATAGCCTAAGTAAAGATATGGATAAGTTTAGTTGGAGAGACCTGAGGAGAACAGAGAGGTTAGGATGGATTTACACGTGAATGAATCTTTGGAGATGAATGGAATACCTAGTATCTATGAGAGGGTTTGGAAAATCTACAAACAAGGCTCAATCAACCAAGCAACACCATTGATTCACCAACTCACACATGAAACCAACAACTGTTGGTCATTTATATTTCCATTTTTATTTGTGATCAATACATGTTTATTCTTATTTACACAAGGTGTTGCTCTCCCAAAATGATTTGACTACATTTTATTAGTTCGACTAGCATTAACAATCTTAATTTTAGCTTCAATGATATCACTGATTTTAATGTGAGCATAAATCAAGCATACATCATCTAATGGGCATTCCCAATTTCCATTTAAATCCTAGTTGATCAATCCAGTAGAGAAGTCGAGAAAAAACCGATGCATGCGATAGAATCACGATCTATGCTAAAGTGAAAAGCTCTCAGTGCCATTAGTTTTCTTTGTGAGATAGAATTAGAATCCAATACTAAATGTATGCAAGTCGATGAAAACCACAGCTAGCATGCTTCTATTAGCGGGAAAAGAATAGATTTGTTTTTGGCTAAGTGAAGCGATGTCTACGTGCGTCTCAATTTTGTTAGTGTGTCCTACCTATGACCAAACACATAAGATATAAAATAGTATAGCTCGGAGAGCCGCGTGCCTAATCCTAAGTTAACACTCAAGTGGGGTAGATCCCACACAATCACAATGTCTCTTTGTTCATTTACAATCACGGGTCTTCAAATGAAGACCGTTGTAAAGACAATTATTACATGAATGCATGAAAAATACAAGAGGCATTAATTCTCATTAATTTATCTAATGGTGCTTCTATGGCTCCTCAAAGCGAGAGCTCTCGCTCCTTGCCTCCAAGTCTTCCGAGTGTCCTTGGTCACCAAGTGCCCCTGCCACAACAAGCGAGCATTAGATGGATATCAGAGAATTAACAAAACAATGCAAGCGAATGAACTATTTGACCTAAAAGTTAGAAATTATCACTTGATCAAATAGTAAAAATCTAAATAAAACAAAAGATGAGCCGTGTCCCCGGCAGTGGCTCCATTTGACGAGTCACTTTTTTGCCTCTCTAATATCGTCGTTTTAACAATAGAACAAGAGGCGAAAACGGATCCCTGTCAAAGACCACCCTTTCGAATAAATGGAGGATTTATTTTACTTGGTAAGTGTACCAAGATCGAACTCAGGGACACAAGCCTCTTTTGTTTATATCCAGAATCTTAATATTCAGCAGATCAAGTAATTAATTAACAACTCAATAGGTCGACAAACAAAGAAATATGATGCAATCAATTAAGACAGATGATGCATGAGCAAAAGGCATTTTTTGTTTTGGTTTTTATAATGTAATATGATACAAATGTAAAAATGTGAAAAAAATACCCTACATAAAGAAAATCATTGAGCAATAAAAATGTGGTCGATTTCAAGAGCAATTCATGAAGCAAATTTAACTAATAAACTAACAAATGGTATTAAAAATCATTAAACATATGACACAACATAGCTAGAATTTATCATCCTGATTTGGTGCCATAACATGAAACTAATAATGCCAATGGATAAACAATGAAACATGCTTCAAAATGAAATTGAAATCAACTTAAACGGAGATCGTATGCTCAAGATATTTGCAAAATAGTACAGGGGCATAAACATGAAGAAAACATGAAAATAATTACAAAATCATCACAAATCGATCCCTAGAAGGGCATAAATGTAACTAAAGAAAACCACAAGGCCTTCCCTATACTTTTCCATGCACGTGGGGGCTATATTGCAATTATTAAAACCTGGAGCGGCTAGTGTGCAAATAAACCTAGGCATGCATGTGTTGCATGTGCCTAGAGGGACATGTTTGTAATATAGAGAAGAAGGCAAGCCATCGATGCAATTTACCCAGCCCCCACGTGACCAGAGCATGTGAGGGCTAGGCTTGGATTGTGGCAAGGCTTGGTGTTTGGCTCGGGAGGTTAGGGCGGCTCGTGGAGAGGACATGAGCTTCGGGTACTGGCTTGGACCGTTCGAACCTCCGTGCATCGGAGGGATGACGTAGCTAATCATGAGCCGTCTGATCGTAAGGATCGGACGGTATCTGTACGATACATTCTTCTTCGCCGCCGCCTCCTGCGGTTGAGTTGGTTGTTCTCCGGCGAGCTCCCCATCCCTCCACCAGGCCTTAATCAGATGTCAGAAGCTCGGGGAAGGCTTTAGAGGTGTTGACGTTGAAGCTCAAATGCAGGGAGACAGCTGGGGAGGCCAAGATCGTCTTGGCGATGTCATCCCATCAGAGATGGAGCCTTTGAACTAAGCTCTAGCGAAGGTCCAGCCATTGACGGAATGTACCTACAAGTGTTATTCATAGTCGAAGATGTACGTACGAGGTGAATGGATTGGGGTCCCGTGCGAGTGAAGGATTGGGGGACCGGAGCTCCGTCTCTGGCGAACTAGAGAGGAGGTGGTGCGAATGTGGTCAGGTGATGGAGAAGAGGATGAGGTGAGCGGGGAGTGGCGCAAGGATGAGTGAGGTGAGGCGAACCTTGTGAGGTGGTCAATTTAGGGTGAAAGCGAGTGTGTGCGCCTAATTAATTAGGAGAAACAAGAAGGAAAAGAGGAGAGAGTTTACCTGGAGATTGCAGATGTGCATGGCGAGCGAGGTGGTCTGGGTTGAGCTCCAAGGGGAGCTCCGATTTTTGTTGGACTCTAGCGACCCTCCAGAGCATTTCCTCGACAGTGTTTGGGTCGTGTCTTGGTCTACCATGGCCATGGGTCGTCACCGGGACCATAGGTCATCGTCACCATAACCCTAATTGTACTAAAGGACCTATTATGCAAATTAGTTATTCTTCATTTCAGATCAGTGAATGATATTTGCAATAACTTTTATTGCATAATGGCTCGTCGCTCGCATGTCCAACAATCTCCCTCTAGCTCAAAGAGCCATTAATGGGCTAATTTTTAAACCCACACTCATGTGACAGTCATAGGCTATTTAAAAAAATAGCTAGGTAAGCTGATCAGTCACTCTGTTCCAGAGAGACTACCTAAGTCCTTTTACGACACTTGCATATCCCCCAATAACAGTGCTCGCATCCAATGAGAATGTTGCATCTTTTGCAACCAATATTCAATCTTGTTAATTATAGTGTCTTTAACACTACAATTAAATGATCGTTATAACCATTATGTATTTTCCATTATCCTTATCTGAGTACCCATATTCTTGGAGATCTCTATCTCCAAAGGTATCCGCAGTTAAGACCTTTTAGATCTCTATCTATAAAGTCTTAATTTCTTGAAGATAAGACTTTGAGATCACTATCTCTAAAGTCTTGTCATCTTTGAAGATATTGTTGTTATTGTAATCAAGTTTTTTATCTCCATAGTAGGTTTGGTAACAGTTTACTTACTCCCATTGCATGGCAGACATCTAGCTTTCGTACACATCTTGCATACACAGAACTTCCCTAGCTAATGGCTAGCTCATGCTTCTTTGGCATTCACGTCCTCAACTCTTTGAGGTGCTATTCCTTTAGGATTAGTACCATATCTTAAGGGAAGGAAGCCTTCCTTGGGAATTACCAAGAATGGAACATGTCCAAGGTGTATCTCTCAATATGACGGTCCCAATACCCTCTTCTTTTTGCTTCTGAACAACTTCATGACTAAGATCTAAAGGGCATCCTCGAGATCATATCTCAAGGTATGGAACAAACAGATTATAAAACACTTATTATCATCCTTATATCATTCTAAATGATTAGGATATCATCTACATATAGTACGATGAACACAATGACACTCTCACTAAGCTTTACACGGTTCATTAAGATTCTATCTGAAATCGTAACAATTATATTTTCATCAAATCTGATGTTCCAACTACAAGAAGCTTATTCGAGTCCATAGATAGAGTTCTTTAGCTTGCACACCTTGCTTTCTTCAACAATGAAGCCCCGTGGCTACTTCATATGAATATCCTCAGAGAGGTGTTCATAGAGGAATGCAATCTTGACTCACATCTTGAAGATGTCAAAGTCAAGTTGTGTAACTATAGTTAGCAATATTCTAATGGGTTTAAGCATGGTCATTTAAGAGCAAGTCTCATCGCAAGCGATGTATTCTCTTCGGTGCGTAGCTCATGGCTACCCCAAAAATATCACTTTGTACTGATGATCGATTTTGATTTTAACCTCAGTTCTGCCATGTTCCAGAAGACCCCTGTACATGATGAGCACGTGGGGGATTGTGTATTTTGTAGCATAGCCCATGGACGTCAACTTATTTCCAGAACTAACCCCAAGCACGTGTGGCACATGTGATTCCCCAAGAAATTTACAAGGAGCCCCCTCGTCACTTCACCTAATTCCAGATCTGACCCCTCAACCAGAGGTCACGTGCTTTGCACGTGATCCTTTGGTAGTTTTGTAGAAACTCCCCTAGGAGTTGCAGCAATTACACTTAAGTCCCTCGCTGCATGTTTTCATTTTAATTTATTTATTGTATTTTTGCAGTGATACCCATGAGTGAACTCCACTTTGAACCGCTTTGAACCGCTTTATTGCATCATTTTATTTTTATAAAAATAGCACTTTGTTCTTCAACTAATTCTCTACAATATGGCATATGCTTAACATTTTTGTGGGCTATGGTGAATTAAAAATAATTATTCTTGTGAAAATTTACATATTTTCCCACTCTGTGCTTGGAAATTCATAAGTAATTAACCATTATTCTAAAAATCACCAAAAATTCATGAATTGTATACTTAATTATATGTTACATCTTGCCCAAAAAGATTTGCATTCACATACATGATTTGTTCTATAAAAACCATTTTGCATATTTCAATCTTTAATTTTTAATAGGTATTAAATCTAGTATTTTTATGGTTCAGGATTTTTCTGAGATCAATCACCTAGTATAGATCTTGAATAATTTTGTTCCTCAAAAATAAATAATTTCAGCATTTATTATAATTAATTATTGAAATTCATTGTGTTTGCATTCATAAATTCATAAATATTTATCTTGCATCCAAAAATTCTAAAAAAAATTACATTGCGTTCATTTCATCATCACTAACATCTCAGATAAGTTTCATATTTATCGGACATCGTTTGATTGATCTTCACATTTTAGTCCCTAAAATTGGCCTAATTTGCATTTTTGCATTCCAAATTACATTAAAAATACAAAAAGAAACTACCTCAAAAACCATAAACAAACTTTGATAGACAAATTTCTAGGTTGTTCCTTTGCCTCCTAAGTTTGATTTTGGACTTGCCCAAGTAAAATAAACTACTTCGAATAAAATTGAATAAAATTTTGTGGTTATTTCTTAACTGATTCTGATTGCCTGACAACGACACATTCAACATTAATTTAAATGCTCGATAATTCCACGTGATTAATGTAGGCAATTCAAGGATCGTCATATGGCACTATTACCGGGGAGGCAAACGGCTTAGTTTTTATCTAATTTTTTTTATGTTCGGTTTTCCGCATTCGGGTAGTCTGACCCCCAAATCTTCACTGTAGAAAATTCTATTTTTTCTGGCATTTATTATTTATTTTTTCTGCATCTATTTTCTATCTTTATTTTTATAAATTTTTGAGTCACTCTCTTACATTATCTCTCTTATTTTTCTTGCGAGGTACCTGATGAACGTGGAGTGGTTTCTCACAAAACCAACGCATCTTCACAGACGCCCGAAAAACTGCATTAAAATTAAGATCGAGTCGAGTCGTGAGAGAGCGTAGAGTATAGGTTTAT
The DNA here is from genome assembly GCA_037367405.1 of Ottelia alismoides. NCBI lineage: Eukaryota > Viridiplantae > Streptophyta > Magnoliopsida > Alismatales > Hydrocharitaceae > Ottelia > Ottelia alismoides. Next base: position 765,157 of record JAZKJV010001091.1, on the reverse strand, counting down.
TTTTCTGCAATTTTAATTTTTGTAATTAATTGTCCATCTATAGTGGTGTTTGTTTAGGCTCTCGCGTGTGTAAAAAGACCTCAAACTTTTTCGGTGGTGTATCGTGCTAGTGAGGGTGGGGCCCGACTTGAGTGGAGCTTAGGATAAACCTGCACATACATCTATTAGAGCTTTTAAATTTTTGATTGTGCTCGTAGAATCTATGACCACACCGCACTTTAATTGAGATGCACATTAGATCGTTCAACTTAGCTAAAAATTTAACTCATTTCTTCCCTGCTAATAGAACATTCTGCTAGGTGTGGTTTTCATCGATTTGCATTCATTTAGAATATTTTTTCAATTCTTGTATTGCATCCCACATGGAGATTGCGAGGAATCACTGTAAGTCTTCTATCTGAGAATACATCATTGTTTCACGTGCATTGGCTTTTCCTCGAATTTCTCCCTCCTGTTTTATCACATAATTTTAATGGAAATTGGGACTGGACGGTAGACGTGTATTTTTGCTCGCCTAATTTTTCATTGATCACCTAATAAAAATTGGGACTGCTAAATATAACCGACTTTAATCAACTCATAAAATCAAGAATTTTTGCGGGAGATCTACCCCGGCCTTGGATTCATTTATCTGTCTGAGTGAGCGAGAGACGACACTTAAGGTTAGAGCCCAGCTCTGAAATATTTGTTCAGACTACTGATTCTAAAAATGATTAGCTACTTCTCAATGAGGATCTATGGGTAGCCGGTAAACGGTCTGAATTTCCTTAGTAGAGTGGGTGGTTTAAAGGACGTTGTGTAAGGCTCCGTCCTTAAGTAACATGGGTAGCCATTTTACGGTCCGTACTTATACCATACTGGCTGAAAGTGGATGCAACTAGTCGTAAGAATTCAGGCCAGTCTTTAAGAAATTTTTCGGCACCTAACAACTCGCTAAGTTTTTTTCAAAGATTGAATTTATCACCAATTAAAATTGAAAGGATAATTTACCGAACTCTTGCGGCTTCATTGTGTGATTTGGTGAAACTGGGGTTTGTATTGCATTTGTATTGGTGTGCATGAACAGATTTTCAAGATCAAATACCGTACCCTTGTGCCATAACTCTCCTTGTAAAAAAATTTCTTCTTGTGAATATCCTGTGCACTTGCACCGAGATCAACCATGACGATTCATCATCAACCTCCTCTGACAAATATAGGACAATGGTCCGAGTACCCATCTGACCTATATTATGAAAATGAATTTGTCTTGATCAGGGCCAAATCATCTAAACCCTCTTCTTTCTAGAATACTATAACATTTGTGGAAGACTTTCACTCTCGGATGAATCCGACCCCCTTTGATAAATTCCAAGCCACTCTATTCAAATCATCTGATCAAAGTCACCACAGCCTCATATTTTTCACCTCGACCAGCTGAGCAACTGTCATCCTGGACTGAACCATCTTATTCCCGATTTCTCGCTGAAACTAATGAACAACTCAAGAACATTTCACTTTTGAGACTCATGATTAGCCGAGAGACCAGATCCACCCACATTCATCATTTCCTCACAATCTTGTTGGGATAAGTCCAAAATTCACATATATACAATCGAACTGGACCTTAGGGAATAATATGATGGCCCGATCAAACCGCAAGGAGAAGCACGCACCTAATGATCAACCACATTGGATTGACCCCAACGATCAAATCCCCATTGACCAACCCTAATACCACTCCTTCGATCATCCTACACATACAGAGGACCAAACAGATGATATCGACATATATGCACCCTGTATGACTCCATTGTTTGGGGATACGATCATTCATGACCAAGGAAGTAGACTCTACTCAAAGCAGCATACATGCCTGAGCCACGGTATGTTGAGTATGAGGCCTACAGATTCCCACAAAATCCTTCCATTGAGCATACTCATTCCATAAATTTTGAGGAGAAATTTTCAGAAAATGACAATCATATAATGGATAATCCAAGAGAATCTCCTCTCAGCTCATACAGAAAAATGGAAGATGAAATTACTTAATCTCAAATTCAAAAACTAGAACACTGACTGCTCCCATGATTGATCATGAAAATATTTTTGAGGATGATATTTTGAGGATAAATAAGAGGTATAATTTAATGGAGGATAAACTCAGAAAGTTTGCCAACCGACTAATTTCACTATATGGTAGCTCAAATATAAAAATGGATGAGGAAAAGATTGGATCTCATGTTGAAAATTCTGAGGATATTCAGAAACCTAGGGACTATTATCACCCTATGGACGTTCCTGACAGTGACACCTCTGCCTATTACTCCCCTAAGAATAAATCTGATTATGATTCTTACTCTGACTCGACATATCAAAATCCTTCATCAACTATGGAAAACACAACATCCACACACCACACAGAAAATACCAAAAAAAGAAATATTAAAAACACCCAAAAAAATTGAAAATTCAGAAAAATACATAAAAAATGAAACTGATGAAGATCTGAAGAATTTGGATCCTGCTCTATGGGAAGCACTGGAGAAAATACTGATTTCGAACTTCCCATTATATAGGTGATGAAACTCAATTTCATCATCTTAATGTTCCATTATTAACCCCCTTGCTTAAAGTTTTGACAATAAAACCCAGTTAACGTCCTGTATTTATCAGAGTCCTCAATAAATTAAAAAAACCACAAAAAAATGGCGAATCAAAAATTCGTGGTATTTTTAGTCTTAAAAATACGTTTAAAAATATTTCGAGTCTTTGTTTGATCTCATCTAGCTAAGTTTTCTTGATCATTTCAGATCCTGGGTGGAAGTGTAAGTGTCGAGGATTAATCCAACTTCTTCATTCAAAAACAAGATTTTTTTAACTTCAAGAGATATTAGAACTTTCTAAACTCAATTGAGCATCTGCAATTCAGCCAGTATGGATGCAAGTACAGGCCGAAGCCCGTTACTTGAGGACGGGGCCTTACGCGATGTCCTCTAAACCATCCAATCTGCTAAGGGCGAACCCTCACTGAATGTGACTTACTTAATTGGGTTTAGTAGTCACCAATGACTCTTAAAGGGTTTTGGGTTTTTCTTATTATTTTTATGGATTTTAATAAAGGTTAAAACACAAGTTAAACTCAACTTTCCTTGAAAAGAGATGGAGATTTTTCAAAACCATGTCACACATATGAAAAGTTTTTCAAAACATTTCAAAAGATTTTTTTTCTCAAAACAAGGAAAAATCATTTTCAAAAATATTTTTATAAAAATAACGTAACATAATATCGAAAAGCTGTGAAACCATTTGAGTTCTCTTAGTCCAAAGAATTTTACCTTAGCCAAAAAGTTTTAAATTTTTCAAATTTTTCAGATTATAGCTAAAGTAAGTATATGGTATATACGGTATACCCCCCTATACTTAAACTTTGCTATGTCCTCATAGCACTAGATATTACAAGTACATAGATCCATTTAAATATATAGGAATATACGGGAGCTAAGAGGGGCTCCCCCTTATACTTAGGTTAGAAATAACCTAAGTATAAAGGCAAGGATAGATGAGTAAAGAAAAATCACGGGGACTCGGGTCCCCCCTATACTTAGGCTGAGATTAGCCTAAGTACACAGATAGAAATTGATGTTGGGAGGGACCCAAGGTGAACGAAGAAGAGGAATGGATCTACAAGTGAGCGGTTTGAATCTGTGGAGATGAATGGAGTGACTAAGGATTTAGGGTGTGTAGCAAACATGGCTCAATCAATCAAGCAACACCCTCAATTTCACCAACTCACACATGAAACCAACCGAAGTTGGTTTATTATCTTGTCGGTTTTATTGGTGATAAAATATTAGATATTTACGCGAGGAAATGTGAAGTGAAAATCAAGGCGTATGCGCGGGTGTTGCTCTCCCAAAACCAAAGTTGTACTCCATTTTATGTTGACTTGCAATTAACAGTCCCAATTTTATTTTAGGTTATCACTGAATTATGCTTAGCACATAAATCAAGAAATCACCGTCTACCGTTTATTCCCTTTTTCCATTTAACCTAGGTGATCAAGCTAGGAAAAAGAAACCGAGAAAAACCGCGTATTCGATAAAACCATGATCTAAGCTAAGCGAAAAATCATGCAGTGACTTAGCGAAAAAATCCGTGAAAAACTTGGGCCGTGTTGAAAACCAAAACTCATGTATGCAAGTCGATTAAAAAGCCGCACCTAACATGCTTCTATTAGCGGGGAAATTTTTCATTTTAATTTGGCTAAGTGAGGCGATGCTACGTGCATCTTTGTTTAATAGTGTGTCCTACCTACGAGCAAGCATGTAAAAGAATGAGAAAATAAAATGAGCTCAGAGAGCCGCGTGCCTGGTCCTAGGTCAACACTCAAGTGGGGACGATCCCCACACAACCATGATCGTTCGATTACACTCGCGAGCCTTCGATCGAAGACCGCTGTAAACGACGAAATATTATTACAAGTATGAAAATAAAAATGCAAGGATGCTAGTGATATGTACACAATGGATGTGGTTTCAGGCAATTGAAATTATACGAATTAGTTAAAAATCAGGGAAGTTAGGCCATTTTACAGGTCATTTTGGCTGGGATTTTTGGCTTCTTTTTGTGCAATTATGAGTGAAAAATGCAATTATTATCAAAACATGCATGAATGCTAATTACGCAAACATAAATTAAGAAATGCCATTGTATTTTAGGGATTTGAGCTTAATTAATGACTTTTAGAGTGATGAATATGAGATTCATCATCCCCATGTACTTAAACCATGCTCGTCCCTGAGCGTCAAAAGAAATGCAACGAGGAGAAATAAGATTGGGTTTCGTACCAAGACCATGAGCTGAAGGTGAAAATGGAACTAGACCTAATCTTTGGGTTATTAGTGCGGTGAAACTGTTGTGATACTTATAATTCTAAAATCAACAGCCTTCAAGTTCTACACATCATTGTCACAATTTCGGCTCAAAAGTCATCTTAGATCGGTCCTCCTCCCATAGCATACCCTATGAACATTGAACAATCGACTCATGTGTATGAAAGATTTTATCTCTTTCCATCCAAAATTTCGGACTACCATGCAAACCTCCTCTCTAGTAACTCATCCTCAGGGAGTCAGGCATTTCATTCTAAGGTATGCCGCATTGTGTTCACAATTGAATAGAGGGAGAAACTAAAAGAAGGAGAAAAAGAATTGGAGGGTGGCCAGTGTAGTCACCTCTCCTTGTGAAGCCAGCCAGTTAGCCAAGTCTTCATGAAGATCTGCAGGTTTTCTTGAAGCTTGGACCTTTTTGGTCAAATGTTTATTTGGTAGTAGCTTCTTTGTATTTGGATTTTTGGTAGCATTGCATGGATCTTGTTGTTCCCCTACGGATATGGAATCTTTTTTCCATACATGTTTTAGGATCTTATAAAAAATTTTGCCCAACCGTCCTTCCCTTTTCCGAAGCTTTATTTCAACCCGTAGTCCGGTCTTTAAATGTGAACGCAACCAGAAAAGAAACACGCACAGTCTTCCAACACCCCGTCTGAGTTGAGCTAAGTGCATAGTGGGAGAGTACAAATTAATTTCCTATTCCAGAGTCGTACCCGGAATGAAGAAACCATGTTAGACACTAAGAGTCAAATGATGCACATTGTCATGTGGAACTCGAAGAATTATATCAAAGATCTGAAGTTTCTAAAATCATATTTCTCGGTGAAGTTCCTCTAAAAATTAGGTGGATTAAGGTCAAGTCCAGACCACTCTCAGTTTCTGCTCATAACTCGGTTCAGAACCCAAATGCTTTTCACAAATGCAAATGTTGGATGAAGTGCAGGTGTGTGAAATGCATAATTTTTTTACTTTTGTGATTTTTTTAATGCAAGGATTTTTTGCAAAAATGAATAAGAAGCCATTTTCAAAATTTTTGGGTTGGACACAGTCAGTGTTAGTAGCAAAACTTCTTCTTTTTTCAGTTAGTTACCCACCTTGTAAATACATATAGACTTATGTGAAAGTACGAGCTATGGGTAAAATATATACATAGTATATATACTCCTCCCTATACCTAGCGAGTGTTGTGTCCTCAGAGCACAAGAAGCGTAGAGAAGACGTAGTTCGGGCTAAGCGTAAGAGAGTGAAAAAGAAAAAGAAAAAGATAGATCGTCCTGCCCCCTATACTTAGGCTGTGAATAGTCTAAGTATAGAAGAAGAGCGAAAATGATGCGGCCGAGATACGTGAATGAGGAGAGTATATACAGATGAGCATCGGTTCCCCCTATACTTAGGCTTTGGTCAACCTGAGTATAGAAGAAGGGTGGAAATGAGGTGATAGTGAGATGGGGAGAATGGTATGTACAGATGGCATCGGTCCCCCTCATACTTAGGCCTTGGCCTAAGCAGAGGAAGAAGATGTATATGGAGATCGATGGGGTCAAGAGGGAGGGTAGCTGATGATTAAGGCGGTTTTCGGCTGATCTTTTTGTGAGCTTGTGGTGGGAGATTGTAATGATAAGAAGGAAATGAAGCATATGATTCCCAACCATTATTAGTGTTATCCTCAGAGAAATCATGCTGGATAGTGGATGAAGCATACGAATCATATGAAAGATAACCATCATCGGAGTTACCCTCAGAGGAATAGTATTTGAAAGTGGAGGCACTCAGACATTCTTGTTCTTTAGTTGCTTCTGTTGTTCTCTCGGAATTCTTTTCTTCTTGGGATCAAGCGATTTGTCCTCGGATGACGAATGCTCTAAAGAACCTGTCTCATTCAGCTCATAAGAAATTATTCCAGTATATTTAATGAGACCAGGAGAATCGGCTTTGGATGAATAATAGTGAGGAACGGGAGTCGTCCAACGAGAATCGAAGTTTGGATCCTTACGAAGATAGGGTTTTAGGACTGTTGAACATACCTCACTCATGTAGATTACCTTTTCCGGACCTGATGAAGGATTATTAGATGATTCCTCTTCTGGAAGGTCAAAGGCGACTTTCTTATTAGATGAAGGAGCAACCACTTTGTTTCGTTTTGTCTGTGAAGGTGTTGGTCCTTGGAGTGAGGTGTTGACACTTGGGTCTCCAGATGAATAACCATTGAAATTTTTTCTCCTTGATCGGTGTACGTCCCACGTATTTGTTCTTAATTTTCTTAATGTTGGTGCACTCCTGAGTCGGATTGATTTGGTTAAGGTAGTCAGAGAAGGTTGACTCAGGGTGAGCCCATGCATATGTCTCGGGATCGTATAAGAAACACTTTTCTATGGTGAGAGCAGCGGAAAATGGAACAGTGGGGAGAGTCTCTGCATATTCATTCTCAATTGACTTGATGTTGGTGCATTCGGTGGCAGGTTGATTTGATCAATGTGGTCAGAGGAGATCTCGACCAACTCGGGGTGCGCCCATGCATAAGTCTCGGGATCATAATTGGAGTCACTTCTTATTGTGAGAGAAGTGGGAAATGGAACATGGGGAAGAGTCTCTAAACCAGTAGTCTCTTTAGCAACCGTTATCTCAGGTGTAGCAGCGGATAGGGCTCATCTACCACTTGATGGTTACAGTTGTTGATGGCTTTGTGGATTACCTCAGAAAATCGCATTTCCTCAAAGACAGGTTAAATCGAAGTGCTCCCAATGTTGTAAAATTGATTTCCGGAGTCTCGTAATCAATAATTGCCTTAGCCAATGCCAAGAATGGCTTTCCGAGAATGATTGGAAACTTGGTGAATTCTCCTTGATACTCAAAATCAATGATCGTGAAGTCTACTTTGAGCGGAGCACCTTGGAATGTAACGATGACTGAAATGGTTTCTCTCGGCCGCTTTATTAATCGATCAGCTAGTTGAACAATCTCTCTTATCTTCTTGATAGGTCCGAGTTTAAGCTTGTCAAATACAGAGGTCGGTAGGATATTGATTGGTGAGTCATCATCGATTCGAACATGAGTAAAAATTGTGTATTTGATTCCATAGTCAAATCTGGGCAACTTCTTCACTATGTGGCTCTTGGTTTTTCTCCTCAATACCAAGGAGGTGGCCATTGACAAGATATGTCTTTGGGTCTTTGTTCTTATCCTACCTGACTTTTTCATCATTAATTTGTTTATTACAAATCCTTTAAGGTCGGGGAAGTGTTCAATGGCCTATTGATAAGCCGAAAAATCATCCCTTTAAGAGTGCTGAATTAGCACTTGGAATTGTCGTAGTAGTCGAGCCAAAATGGGCTCATCAAAAACCACCTCATTTAAATATATGTCAATCGAAATGCGATGGTCATAATTTTTTTTACTTGGTAAGATACCAAGGTCGAACTCAGGGACATGAGCCTCTCTCGTATTAGTCGGATTTTAGTCTATCTAACTAAGCGTTGAAATTAAAGCACATATAGGTCAAGGCATGCAAAAAGGACAAGAAGACAACAATGCATTTAAAAATAAACGTGCATTTTTTTTATTTACTTTATTATGCAAGTAAATGCAATGAGATGCAATGAAAATATGCCCTCAATCAAAGTAATGAGCTAACTACACAAGGAATCAATTTCAGATTTTATTGAGATGATCAACTTGATTTGAACAAGGCATAAGTTAAGAAATAAGAGACACATGGCTATAAAATAATACATCAAGATTACTGTGTCCAAAATGAAAATTGAGTATGCCATTAGAAAGTTCATCAACCAAGCTTTAAAATGAAACTGAAATCACCTCAATCGGAGATATGAGGCTCAAGATTGATGAATCCACGATTCATCATCTCAATATCTTGATCTTAGCAAAATCCCTAAGTAAAATCCCAAATAAATATCCATAAAATCCATAAATTAACAAAATGTCTCTTGTAAATAAAATACACTAATTATTGTATATAAGATTGTACAAAATGAATTAACAATAAAAGGCCGCAAAAATAAAGGAGTTTTATACTTATAAATAGCCCAAAACTTCATGTATTTTTAATAATTTCATTTCAACTCCTTTTTACCTAATTTCTCCAACTTGTTTATAAAAATGTATATAAAAATACAAAAATACAAAACAAATTTCATCTCAAATAAATGCTCCTAGATCCCAAAGAGAAAAAGCCGTAAAGTCCAACTTCCAATCTAAATTCCCGCTCCGTATGAACTCCAAATTCATCAAACTCACTTTTAAAGTTCAAGTTAGAAAATTACCTATCCAACGGAAGTGATTTCATTAAAATCGGAGCTCGTTTGCAAAAGTTGGGTTTTGGGACCTAGATGTACATTGTATACCATGTATATATTTTTCTTTCTTTAATTTTTATTGTATATTTCTTAATTACTAAAAATACAAAAAAAACATACTTGTGTTGTATTTTAATTGTAGTATTTTTATTGTATTTTTCATTGTAAATATCTCTTATTAAAAAGACAAAAAAATTACATATTAGAAAAGTGAAAAAATGTGTACATGTTGTTTGTCTTCCCTTGTAAATTCTCCACTATTTCTCTTCTCTTTTTATTTTATTGTATTTAAAGTAGACAACTTTATTTATTTGTTTGTTTATTATTTAATTTCCATTCTCTACGATAACCACCAATTCAACTCCATTATTCCACCATTTTTCCCAACTTCCCATTCAACTCCATTAATAAATCAACCTCCCATTCAACTCCACCACTTTAATAACCTCTCATTCCATTCTCTTTATATACCTCTCATTCTCCTCAATTTTGCCTTTGATCCATCTTTATGTGAGGAGAGCCAAGTTCCCAGAGTTGAATCGGTGACAGCGACGCAACCGCGGTCGAGCGACGACGACCCTCTCTCCGGTGAGATCCGTTGGCTTTTTGGCCAACATCGCAGCCGCAACCGCGCGCTGCTCGAGCACATCGTACGCCGGCGATTTGAGCGAAGACAGTGCTATCATGAGCACTCCATAGGCGACCGTATCATCGTAGGTATATTTCGTTTCACTTTGATCATCTTGTTATTTTTTGCATTTTTTTAACTACGTCTTCATTTGTTCCGCATCATCCATTTCATCACCTTCATAACCTTCATCATAGTATTTTTTTTCCACATTATTTATCCCACTATTTTAACAAAATTAAAAAAATAAAAAAATTTGTAAAACAAAAAAAAATCTTTTATTACAAGCAGCAAAACAAAAAAAATAAAAAAAAATAAAAAAAAAGAAGCAGGAGGAGGAGGACGCACGCCCCCCCCCCTTCATCTCCTCCGCCGCCAGCGCGCGGCGCCGCCGCCATCGCGGGCTGCTCCGCGGCTCGCCGCCGCTCACCGCCGTGCGTGCGGCGTAGCCGCCGCCGGCCCTCTCCGCCGCCACCGGCCCTTCGCGCGGCCCTCCTCTGTAACTGCCCTCTCACCCCGCGGCTCGCCGCCGCTCACTGCCGTGTGGGCGGCACAGCCAGCCGCGGCTCCGCCCCTCCACAGGTCGCCGCTCTCCTCCGACGAAGGCCGCCGACCGCCTCCTGTTTGGGTTCTTCTTCATTCCATCGGGTACCAAGGAGGAAGAAGAAGGTATCTTTTATTTTTTTATTTTGTAAAAATTGTATAACTTTTTTATAAAGTTTCTATATTGCATAACAGTCCCTGTATATATTTGCTTTGTAAATATTGTTTTCGGTGTTGCACAAATACCCCTGTGTTTGTACTTGAATTTGGACCTTATTTTGGCTTCCATTTATTTAAAGAAAAATAGCATTGTGTTGTGCAACTAATTCTCTACTTTATGGATATTTCTTTGTATTTTTGTGGTGTTTGGATAATTAATTAAAATTGTGTAACTGAAATTCTTCATATTTTACCCAAATTGGACTCTTAATTTTATACCTCACACACGGTTGATCTAAAAATTCCACAAAAATTATATGTGATGTCTTGAAGAGTGGTTAATTTACTGTCCAAATTTCAATCAAAATGGAGTTGTATTGTGCCTGAAATAATTCATAGAGTGAATTTAGTATTTGATTTTTAGTTTAATCCACGTATATCCTTTTTGCGAAATTTAAAGTCTCCTGTATGCCACATGAAAATATCTACTTGAGATAATTTGAACTTTAATTAATTTGATAACGTGGATTAATTAAGAATTATTTACTCACTGTCACTCTGTTTCCACTAAAAAATCTATAAAAAATTCATATTTTGTCAAAAAATTCCAAAAAAAATGCTGTAGCTTCCTTGCATCATGTTTTCATTCCAATAATTTCTTCATAATTTTTTCTTACTGTTTGTGTGAAAAATTGCAAAAACACCCATAAAAAGTGTGCATTTTTCATTATTTCTTTTTAAACCTGAAAATTCTAAAAAAATGTGTTTTGTGTTCTTCACTGAATTAAGATCCTAGAAAAAATATATTTTGATTGAATTGGACTAATTTTCCATTAAAAATAATTTGGCCAATTGTGTGATTTCTTAGTGTCTTGATTCACTCGTATTTTGCATTTGCTTTGGTTTTTTGCATAAAAAATCTAAAAAATACCGTTTGAAAATCTAGACCTAAGTTTTTGAATTAAACTCAAGTTGTTCCTTTGCCTCCCTGAGTTCGACCCCGGACTTGCCAGGGATATAAATTAAAGCCAAGACACTCTTCACGGAGATCTTCTCTCGGTTCTGACCGACTCGCTAAGTACACGTGCTACAACGTGACCGAATTATTTATCGTATCTAGCGACTCATCAAATGGCGCCGTTGCCGGGGACACGGCTCATTTCTCATATTATTTGGAATTTTGTTTATTTTATTAAGTGTTCATTTTATAGGTCATTTTTGTTCATTTATTTTGCATTTTGTTTTCGATTGATCTCTAACCATTGTTTCAGTGGCAGGGCCCTTGATGGATCAAGGAGGCGAGGAGCTGGTGTCTCCCGCTGAGAGGAACCGCAGGAATCGCTTGGAGTACATCGAGAAGAAAGAAAAAAATTGTCTTGCATTTTAATTTTCATGCATGAACTTGTAATAAACTCGTCTTTTACAGCGGTCTTCGATTGAAGACTCGCAAGTGTAATCGAACGAATGTGGTGGTGTGGGGATCGTCCCCACTTGAGTGTCGACCTAGGACTAGGCACGCGGCTCTCCGAGCTCATTTTATTTTTCATATTTTTACGTGCTTGATCGTAGGTAGGACACACTAAATTCTATACGCACATAATCTTGCATCACTTAGCTAAAATTAATGAAGATCAATCACCGCTAATAGATGCATGATTAGGTGTGGCTTTTTCGACTTGCATACATGTTGGATTTGGTTTTCAAAACAGCCCAAGTTTTCACATATTTTTGTCAAATCACTGCATGATTTATCGCTTAGCCTAGATCGCGGTTTTTTATCGAATACATGTTTTTCTCGGTTTCTTTTTCCTAGCTTGATCATCTAGGTTAAATGGAAAAAGGGAATGAACGGTAGACGATGACTTCTTGATTTTGTGCTAACCATAATTCAGTGATAACTTAACATAAAATTGGGATTGTAAATTACAAGTCAACCAGAAAAATGGAGTAAAAAGTCGGTTTTGGGAGAGCAACACCCTCGGTTGCGCATTGGTTTTCAAGTCACATTTTTCTCCGCGTAAATATCTAATGTTTTATCACCAATAAAACCGACAAGATAATCAACCAACCTCGGTTGGTTTCATGTGTGAGTTGGTGAAACTAAGGGTTTGCTTGCTTGATTGAGCCTTGTTTGATTCGATACACACCCCAAAACCTTAGTTACTCCATTCATCTCCGAAGATTCATCCGCTCATCTGTACATCCATCCATCTTCTTCGTTCACCTTGGGTCCCTCCCAACATCCATTTCCATCTGTATACTTAGGTTAATCTCAGCCTAAGTATAGGGGGGACCCAAGTCCCCCTGATTTTCTCTACTCTTCTTTTCTTGCCTTTATACTTAGGTTATTTCTAACCTAAGTATAGGGGGAACCCCTCTTAGCTCATGTATGTTTCGCTATACTTAAATGGACCTATGTACTTGTAACATCTAGTGCTATGAGGACATAGCAAAGTTTAAGTATAGGGGGGTATACCGTATATACCGTATATTTACTTTAGCTATAATCTGAAAATTTTGAAAAATTAAAAACTTTTTGGCTAAGGTTAAACTCTTTGGACTAAGAGAACTCAAATGATTTCGCGGCTTTTCGATATTATGTTACACTATCTTTTATAAAAATATTTTCGAAAATGATTTTTCCTTGTTTGAAAAATTCTTTTGAAAATGTTTTGAAAAACTTTTTATTTGTGTGACATGGTTTTGAAAAATCGCCATCTCTTTTCAAGGAAAGTTGAGTTTAACTCGTGTTTTAACCTTTATTAAAATCCATAAAAATGAGAAAAACCACAAAACCCTTTAGGAGCCGTTAATGACTACTAATCCCAATTAAGTAAGCCGCATTCAGTGAGGGTTCGCCCTTAGCAGATTGGATGGTTTAGAGGACATCGCGTAAGGCCCCGTCCTCAAGCAATGGGCTTCGGCCTGTACTTACATCCATACTGGCTGAATTGCAGATGCTCAATTGAGTTTAGAAGTTCTAATATCTCTTGAAGTTCAAAAAAATTGATTGAAATAAAAAATTGTGTCTTGTTTTTGAATGAAGAAGTTGGATTAATCCTCTACACCTACACTTCCACCCAGGATCTGAAATGATCAAGGAGACTTAGCTTTTGAGGTCTTCGAGATTTTAGGATTAACCAGCCTTAGCCATCAGGGTCTTAGACTTAATTGTCCATATTTCTCTAGGTTTCTAGAATTACATGCTATATTTCATGCTTAGTCTCAGACAAAAGAATATGATCAGCACATCACATGCACGACTGCGGTTTTTGATGAGATGAGTTGATTTTTCACCTGAGGGAGTGGGATGAGGAAGTCAAGTTTGGATTTGATCTAATGATGCTCGAGGATGGGATAAAGTCTTTGGAGGCTTCATGAAACCTGAGTGTCAGCAATATTAGCCAGTATGAGAACTTGGTTCTTATATTAATCTCTTGATATTGACCTAAGTGCCAGGGTATGAAATAAATAAAAAAATGTTGATCAGTGTGCGCCAACTTTTGGTAAAAGCAGTGGAGCTAGCCACAAATTATACAAGTCAAAGAAATTTCAAAGAAAAGCTCTCATTCCACAAAGTTACATATCAAAGAGCTTCCACCAAAGGCGAGCACTCCCAAACTTTTCAAAGTGTCCACTTGGACCACCGCTATTAGGACCAGGAGTCGGGCTTGCACCAAAAAAGGGCTTTGCATTGTAAATGCTACAAGTATGGGTGTCGAAGGTACGATAGGTACTCAAAAGAGACACACCCCGGTGTACTCCTAGGAAAACAAGTGCAGACGGCTCCAACTTCTCTTGATGGACGCACTGATCAACACCAAAAAAATGTGTTGCGTAAAAGGCACTAGAGAGAATCCTTGTTCCAATGAGAGGGAGAGAAGAATTGACACAATCCCATGCCCTCCATTTCTGGCCTGCCATCTACATTTTCTAAGTCTGACAACTAAAGAGACGGTGGACTGAATGCAAGATTTGATTTATTCCCTAGTGCTGAGGATTGGGTCCTTAGGAAATTTTCTCGGACCAAGATTTTGGGTGACGAATTGACTCTACTCTCAGAATTGCAGTCAACACTAAACTTCATATCCTTTAGTTTATATGTACATCACAGAGAGTCTAGAGAAGTAGAGGAATTGGAAGCCTCTTGATTAAGGCTGGGTTGAACTCTAGAATTTTGGATCTCTAAAGTCGAGTCGACTTGATCAGATTGGATCCTGTATTCACAAGCACAAGGGGGTTAATTCAACATAGTCATTCTTTTTGATGCTCGAGGACGAGCATAGTTTAAGTATAGGGGGGTGATGAACCTCACTTTCATCATCTTTATTTTCTATAATTAACCCCCTTGCTTAAAGTTTTGTCAATAAAACCCAATTAATGTCCTGTAATTAACAGAGTCCTAAATAAATTAAAAATCACAAAAAAATGACAAAACAAAAATTCGTGGTATTTTTAGACTTAAAAATACCCTCAAAAATATTTCGGGCCTTTGTTTGATTTCATCTCCAGTTTTGACAACATGAAACTTGTAGATCTCATCAAGATCTACAACTTTCATGTTTTGAGTTTTCTCAAATTCGACCAATTAAGCCTTCAAAAATCAAAAATACAATCTTAATAATCTGATTGGGCCACGTGGCCCAATCTGGGTGAGCCACGTGGCCCCGCCCTCTTTGCCTTATCCGCCTGCATCCTTGGCCGTCGGATCACCTCTTGATCTAACGGTCGTGTCCTTTCCACGCACGCCTCTATCCTCAGCCATTGATCTTCTCCGCCCCTTGATCATCACCGTTCGTCAGCACCGAGCGCAGAGCATGACACGTGGCAGATTGAAGACCATCCGATCACGCCTCAATTCTCTGATCTGAGCCGCTAGATCTTCTTTTATTTTCAGCCCTCTGATCAAAACCTCCTTCGCATCAGCTCCCTCCGTTCGTGCCGCTCTCTCAATCCGACACGTGGCAACCCAGCTGCCTTCGATCCCATCGCCATCGATTTGATCGCGACCATCCCTTCGTGCCTCAACGACAGCCGTTGGATCTCCAGATCCAACGGCTACAGGTTGTCGTCAACCTCCAGCAGCCTCTCTCTCTCCCACGATCCAGCTCGCGCACACCCTTCCCCCTTTCCTTTTTCTCCGCCACCACAGTTGACTTCTCCCATCGCCAACCACCTCTCGGTCTTCCCCACTCTTCCCTCTATCTCGCGCATCACCCCACGAACCTCGATGACCTTCCAGTCGCCCCCTATAGTCCTCTAAACCCACGTCGACCACCACCACTTCCGCCATCATCGCCCTTCAAATACTCCGCCCCTCCCACCATTCACCGTTGTCCACCTTTACACGGGGAGGGGCCCAGCCCTCCTCCGCCTCCCTGTGACAGGGGGGCGAGAAGATCGAGCGAAGACGACCCTTTTCCCCCGGTGAGACCCTCCGCCGAACAAGGCGGAGCTGCAGCGCCCTAGCGCCGCCCGAGCTCGCTGGGACGGCCGCCCAGCATGTTACGAAGACCCCGAGCCCCTTTTGGAGCTCAAGCACAGGCCCTTCGACCCGCCATTGCCCAGGTAAGATCTCCTATCTTCTCTTGTTTTTCTTATTATTTTGCATAATTTTCTTAGCTTCTTTCACATACTCCCCTTGCGCCATTATCACCTCTCGAGCTTCGCAGCTCTTTCCCCTTTCACGCGCACCCCTTTCCGCTCACCTCCTCCTTCCTCCATACCTCATCGCTTCCGACCCACCTCCTCCGCCGCGAGGCGGAGGAGCTCCGAGCTTCTCCACATTCTCTGCACTCCAGAGCTCCCATCTTCACTCCACTTTGCACGCATGCCGCGATCGTCTGCTTCGGCTATGTTTCTAACATTGCAGGTACATAAATGCTCACTGGACGGAGCTATCACTGGAGACCATTTCTCGAGCGCCACCTCTGGTGCCCAGGCAGAACCATTCTTCTCTAAGGAGCTCAACGCCTTCGTCGTGTTTTAGAGACCATCTCCGACCATTCAGGAGCGACTGCAGATCTCAGCCGAGCTCGGGAGGAGGTGGCGGAGTTGGAGCTCCTTCGCCGGAGCTCCAAACTTGCCGCCAGCCGCAGGCGAAGGAGGAAGAACAGGGACCGTCAGATGGTCTGGCCTCAGCGACCATCCGACGGTCCAGACGAGGCCACGTCACCTTATCCAACAACCGTTGGATCGTCTCGATCCAATGGCCTTCGTGCAGCCACGTGTCATCGCCATAGCAGCTCCGGGCCTCAGTCACCGAGTCTCCAGGCTTGGAGTTCACGAACCACTTCCGAGCCTCCACGAGCCTACACCGAGCCAAAGCCAAGCCCGAGCCAGCTGAAGCTCCTCCGAACCTCTGCTGACCCCGAGCCTCCTTCCAAGCCTAGGTCGCACGTGCGTGGCACGTGCGTACCTGGGAAATTTGCAGAGGAGCCCACTGTCTTCTCCAAATTGCGAACTGGTCCCGGTCACGTGCAGACCACATTCACAGGGGTAATTTACACTGAAACCCTCGCGGGTTTTAATATTTGCAGAAAGGCCCCTATGCGTGCGGGCAAATTACAGGGAAGGTCACGTTCTTTTGCATATTTACATTTCAGTCCTTTCCAGCGACCTTTTTGTAATTATATTTTCATGTTTTATTTCAGTTATACCCTTGCTTTCCTTTATGCATATCTTGAGCACCGTAGCTCCGATTAAGTTGATTTCAGTTTCATTTTAACGCTTGTTTGACATACTTTTTAATGGCATATTTGTTCACTTGATATTGACATTGTGATCTCAATGTACTTTGAATTAAATCTAGTGTTTTTTTATGCCTTTCTGATTAACCTTGCACTTTATGTCAAATGAGTTGTTGCTTCATTTAACTCTGAAATCAACTTTGGTTTAGTTGGCTCATCCTTGTAACCTAGGGCATATTTACATTGCATCGCATTGCATTTTATGGCATTTATTTGCATGATAAAAAAATGAATAAAAAATGCATGTTTACTTTTAATGCATTGTTGTGTCTCTGCATGATTTGACCTAGATGCTTCAACTCTACACTTGGCTAAATAAATAGAAATTCGATTAATAGAGAAAGGCTCGTGTCCCTGAGTTCGACCTTGGTATCTTACCAAGTAAAATAAATTCATGACCATCGCATTCTTATTTGACATATATCAATGAGATGGTCTCTTTGATGACCAAAATCGGCCCGACTGCTACGACATTTTGAAGTGCTAATTCCGCACTCTTAAAGGGTCGATTTTGCGGTTCATCAAAGATATGCATGAAAGAAAGCAAGGGCATAATTGAAAGAAAACATGAAAAAATAACTACAAACAGGTCCCTGGGAAGGACTAAAATGCAATAAAAGTTAAGAACGAGGCCTTCCCTGTAAATGTCCAATACGCGTGGGGGCATATTTGCAATTATTGAAACCCGCGAGGGTTTGAATGCAAATAACCCCAGGCGCGCAAGTGCTGCACGTGATATCAGGACTTGTTTGCCATTTTGGATACTTCAGAGGTCCTCTGTACAAATTACCCAGCATGGCACGTGCTAAGCACGTGCCATCCAGGTTTGGAAGAAGGCTCGGGCGAGGCAGAGGCTCAGACTGCTTTGGCTAGCTTCGGGCAAGGCTCGGGAGATGCGAACCTCCCGGCTTGGGCTTGGATGCAGGCTCAGGGCAACAGAGCCGAGAGGATCGGACCTGGAGGCTTGGAGTAGCTCTAAGATCACCACGTGGTCGAATGTAGACCATTCGATCTTGAAGATCCAACGGCACCTGTGGATGGCGCTCTTCTGGCGACGTGGGCGATCCTGCGCCGTTGGATGTGCTACAGACAGGAGCATCCAACGGCGCATGTATCTTCATCTTCAGCTGCAGCTGGCGGCAGAGTTCGAGCTCCGGCGAGAGGCTCCAAGCTCTGCCGCTTGCTTCTGACATCAATGACGCTTGTTGGCTTATCTGAAAGAGTCGGTGAGAGAGACCGAGGCTTGGTCGAGCTGCGTCCATGGCTGGCGACTGTCTTTGTCTCACCAGTGACGGAGATGGCTCTCGCCAAACTCACTCCGGCGAGCCCTCCAATCGTTCAATGGTGGAATGTACCTGCAATGTTAGTGCCGTGCCCGAAGCGTAGGGACATGGAGGTGGGTGGAATGGCGAGCTATCTGAGTGGAGAAGGCGGCAGCTCGGAGCTCCTCCGCCGAGAACGACGGAGAAGTGGGTCGTAGGTGGTCTGAGGTAGTGCGGGTAGAGAAGATCATCGGAAATGAGCGCAAAGATGGGAGTGCTGATGTGAAGCTACGAAGATGGTCTATGAAGGACGGATTTAACTGAGAACCCCTAATTAATTAAGCAAAGATAAGAAGAAATTACAGAGAAGAAAGGAAGGCTTACCTGATGTCGGGCGACACGAGTGGCTTGGGCTCGAGCTCCATGGCGGAGCTCTGGTCTTCGCTGGACCTCCTCAGCCGGTGGAGGCAGCTCGGGCGGTCGCGAGGCACCGCAGTTCCACTGTGAAGGTCGGAGGGTCTACACCGGGGGAGCGGGTCGTCTTCGCTCGATCCTTTCGCCCCCCCTGTCACAGGGAGGCGGAGGAGGGCTGGGCCCCTCCCCGCGTAAAGGTGGACTTGATCTGATGGTTGAAGGAAAAGGCGTACGTGGAGGCGGTTTGGCCATTGGATCTGGAAGACCATCCAACGGCTGAGAGGTGCGGCAGCCTGGGCAAGGGGAGCGGGCCGCGTGGCGCAACCAGATGGCGCCACGTGGCCTGCTGTGATTGGCTGGACAAAGAAATAAGGGTAGAGAGAGGAGGGGCCGAATTTGGAAAAACTCAAAACATGAAAGTTGTAGATCTCGATGAGATATACAAGTTTCATATTGACCAAAGACGGAAATGAGGTCAAATATGATACATAAATACAAAGATACAAATATACATACATGTGGTGTACAAAGAGGCCCAAAAACCCAACTTTTTCATACGAGCTCCAAATTGGATGAAATTAGTCTCATTTTAAAGGTCTTTTAATGTGTATTATTCTAGAAGTGAGTAGACCTATTTTGGAGTTTGTATGAGGGAGTTATGGGTATTTTATGGTCCAGGGGTTCTAGGGCTTTATTAGCTATTTTACAAGGGGGATTTCTGGCTTTCTTCCCTATATTATTAACTAAGGAGTACATATTATAGGGAAGAGGATATTTGGATAAGTGGTTATTTTACAAGGGATTTTGGCTTCTTATTTAAATGCTAATGGAGTGCTAAAATGCATGTATTATGTATGCATGCATGAATGCTATTTATGCAATATAAAGGGAAATATGCCTCTATTTACTCAGGGGACAAGGCTCTATTTTCAACTTTTAGAGTGATGAATCAAGTAGCTTGATGAGGTCTTTGAGATTTTAGGTTAACCAGTCTTAGCCATCAGGGTCATTGACTTAATCGTCCACATTTCCCTAGGTTTCTAGATTTGCATGCTATATTCCATGCTTAGTCTCAGACAGAAAGAATATGATCAGCACATCACATGCACGACTGCGGTTTTGATGAGATGAGTTGATTTTTCACATGAGGAATTGGGATGAGGAAGTCAAGTTTGGATTTGATCTAATGATGCTCGAGGATGGGATAAAATCATTGGGGCTTCATGAAACCTGAGTGTCAGCAATATTAGCCAGTATGAGAACTTGGTTCTTATACTAATCTCTTGATATTGACCAAAGTGCCAGGGTGTGAATAAATAAAAAAATGTTGATCAGTGTGCACCAACTCTTGGTAAAAGCAGTGGAGCTAGCCACAAATTATACAAGTCAATGAAATTCCAAAGAAAAGCTCATTCCACAAAGTCAAATATCAAAGAGCTTCCACCAAAGGCGAGCGCTCCCAAACTTTTCAAAGTGTCCACTTGGACCACCGCTATTAGGACCAGGAGTCGGGCTTGCACCAAAAAAGGGCTTTGCATCGTAAATGCTACAAGTCTGGGTGTCGAAGGTACGATAGGTACTCAAAAGAGACACACCCCCGTGTACTCCCAGGATAACAAGTGCAGACGGCTCCAACTTCTCTTGACGGACGCACTGATCAACACCAAAAAATGTGTTGCGTAAAAGGCACTAGAGAGAATCCTTGTTCCAATGAGAGGGAGAGAAGAAATGACACAATCCCATGCCCTCCATTACTAGCCCTCCATCGACATTTTCTAAGTCTGACAACTAAAGAGACGGTGGATCGAACGCAAGATTTGATTTATTCCCTAGTGCTGAGGATTGGGTCCTTA
The DNA here is from genome assembly GCA_037367405.1 of Ottelia alismoides. NCBI lineage: Eukaryota > Viridiplantae > Streptophyta > Magnoliopsida > Alismatales > Hydrocharitaceae > Ottelia > Ottelia alismoides. The sequence continues at coordinate 744,362 of JAZKJV010001091.1, read as the reverse complement.
GGAGATTTTCTCGAACCAAGAATTTGGGTGACGATTGACTCTACTCTCAGAATCGCGGTCAACACTAAAATATCATATCCTTTAGATTATATGTACATCCGAGAGAGTCTGGAGAAGTAGAGGAATTGGACGCCTCTTGATTAAGGTTGGGTTGAACTCTAGAATTTTGGATCTCTAAAGTCGAGTCAACTTGATCGGATTGGATCCTGTATTCACATGCACAAGGAGGTTAATCCAACTTAGTCATTCTTTTTGATGCTCGAGGACGAGCATGGTTTAAGTATAGGGGGGTGATGAAACTCAATTTCATCATCTTAATGTTCTACTATTAACCCCCTTGCTTAAAGTTTTGACAATAAAACCCAGTTAACGTCCTGTATTTATCAGAGTCCTCAATAAATTAAAAAAACCACACAAAAATGGCAAAACAAAAATTCGTGGTATTTTTAGTCTTAAAAATACTTTAAAAATATTTCGAGTCTTTGTCTGATCTCATCTCCAGTTTTGGTCAACATGAAACTTGTAGATCTCATCAAGATCTACAACTTTCATGTTTTGAGTTTTCTCAAATTCGGCCAAACTTCCCTCCAGCTCCAGAGTCACGCCACCACCGCCAGTAGCGGCCAACCCAACAACCCCTAGACGCACCCGCCAAAGCTCCTCCGCGCGACCACCGCGCGCGCATGCCAGGTCGGCCTGGGCTCCCCGTCCCCTCGCGCCATCACAGCGCGCGCCGCTGCCCAGAACAGTAGCCAGCCCGCGCGAGGCGCACCACGCGCCATCCCCGCGCGTGTGCTTCGCCACTGCAGCACGCTGCGAGCTGCTGCCGCCTTGGCCGCGCCTCTCCACCACTGCAGTGCGGTGCGCGGTTGCCGCCCCTTGAAGACGCGCCACCTCAGCGCGCCCCACCTCGCACAGCCCCGCGTGGCGGTTCTCGCCCCCAGGCGCGCGTCCCCCATTTTGTCGTCCACCGTGCGCCCTCAGCCACGCGCACCTGCCACGCCAACAGCTGCCAGGCGCCGCCTCTTCTCCTCAGTCCCCGCGCGCCGCCACCTCCTCGCCGTCCGCGCGCCGCCACCGAGCTCCACTCCATTTGCCACATCTGAGAGATACCCCGAGCTCGGAGCGTTCTATTAGTGACAGTAATTGCGTGATTCCTTGAGCGAAGACGGTCGTCTTCTCCGGCGAGATCCTCGGACACCGTCGTGTCGCAGCCCTCCTCCGCCGAGCCGTTGCTTGACCTCAGGGACTCACCGCCCCTTCGAGCGATGATCTGGACCTCGATCTCGAGCTCCACACCCCAAGTGAACACCTTCATCTTCCTCCGATCTTCATTTTATTTTTGCTTCGATTTCTCGCTTTTTATTCGACCTCCACATCCATCCTTTCACCTTGCTTCCACTCTGCCGAGCTCCGCGTCGGAGCTCTCATCTTCGCGGTACCCTCTACACCCGCCGATGACGCACTTCGTCCTCCATCAGCTTCAGCTCCGCCACTTGGCCGGAGCACCATCTCCAGCCATCTTCGTTTCTCCTTAGGCCTCGCCGACCACCCTCACAATTCCACAAGTGCACCACGAGCCTCAGCTATCCTTTTAACACTTGCAGGTACCACTTTTGTTCACTGATCGGAGCTTCACCGGAGCTCTTTTGGAGCTTCGTCGCCAGCAACCTCCGACGACCCTCTCCAGCTCCTGAGACCATCAGCACCTTCGCCGCATCGCCACGATTCTACTGGGATATCTCCGACACCTCGGAGAGCTTCATTGACACGAGGAGGGACGGGCGGAGCAAAGGCCTCGTCGTCGGAGCCCCGCCATCTCCTCCGCAGGCGTAGGATCGTCGGAGGAGAAGCCCCAGCTGCCGTTCGATCACCCCGATCGAACGGTCGACTTCGCGCCACGTCACCACTCAGCCGATCCTCACAGGTGTCGTTGGATCCTTCCAGATCTAACGGCACATAGCGAGCCACGTGTCCCACATCTGGAGCAGCCAGGAGCCGTTAGATCTTTTGTGATCCAGCAGCAGTCATTCTGCCACGTCGCCCCCTCCATCGTGATCCATTGCCCGTTGGATCAACTTAGATCTGACGGCCTTAGATCTCGCCACGCGTCTTCACCAACATCCGTTGGATCGAGCTTGATCCAAGGGCCTGCAGCACGCCACGCATCCCCGGTCCGAGCCTCTTCCTCGACCCTAGGCTCGGACCACCCGAGGCTAGCCGAGCCTCCAGCTGAACCTCCAGGAGCATCCGAGCCGAGCCCCGAGCCTCCGAAGCCGCCCGAGCCTAGGCCGACCACGTGAGGAGCACGTGCAGCCTGGGTATTTTACACAGAGGCCCTGGGGACTTTTTGAAATTACAAAAAGGTCCTTGTGAAGCAGACCCCACGTGAGGAGCACGTGCCTAGTGGAGAATTTGCATTGATACCCCCAGCATTATAGGTAATTGCATTTAAGTCCCTGTCAGCATATTTCTTTTATGTAATTTTATTTTCTTGTATTGCAAATACAACCCTATCTTTGCACACATCCCTAGGTCACATTTTACATCATTTTTGAATTCCAAAAGTTGCATTTTGTTGAGTAACTTGTCCTCTATCTATTGTGTCACTTTTCATATTTTTGTAATTACAGTAGATTTTTAAATGAATTAATTGGTTGATTTGTGTGATAATTTGCCCAGTGAGGCCTTTTAATTTATAATTAATTTTCTGTGATCCAAAAATTCTCAAAATTTCACAGTAGCTCTAGGATAGTGAACTTAACATTGCATAAAAATTTCATGTCATTTGCACTCATATCGAGGCCTGAATAAATTCCTTAGTGATTTTCTTATTTTAAATTTAATAAATTCATTTCACATTAAAATTAAAGTTTGTCAATTTTCCTAGATTCCTTATCATTAGAACTATCTAGGATAATTTTATTTCCTGAAAAAGATGTGATTATTTATTAAAAATAAATTAGTGAAAATCACCCTCTCTGCATGTTTAATTCACTGTAAATTCATTTAGTGCCTAAAAATTCCCAAAAAATTAGGGTAGCTTAGTTTCATCATAATCCATCATCTGGCCAATTTTCATAATGTTTGGACTTCATTTGATATCTTAAGTTGATTTAACTTTAAATTGGCTTGATATTGCATGTGTCTTGCATTGAAAACAGAAAAAGACCCCAAAAAATAATTCCCCGAAAATCACACACTTGAAAAGTTGCTGAAATTTACCTAAGGAGACAGATGCCTCCCTGAGTTCGACCTTGGACATCCACCAAGTAAAAAAATTGTCGCTTGAAATTAACTCAAATCTAATTAAAGTGGTTTTTGATATTCCTTCTCGTATCCGACTGCAACGAAAACTTAAACATTAATTTGGACATTAACTTAACCGAGTTAACATAGGGTGCGGGGGTAGTTATCAAAATGGCGTCGTTGCCGGGGAGGCACGGCTTAGGTTAATTTTTAGTGATATTCTCTGTGTTTGATTTTCTTTCCCCGGGTAGTCTGACCCTCGGTTTTCTTGTAACTATTTTTTTCTCTCCTTTATTTCTTTGCATTATTTTAATTTTGTGTCACTCTCTGACCTCAATTCATTTTTTGTGCGAGAAACACGAGGAGTCGACGACGCTTCGACAATCGAGCATTTAAAATTTATGAGTGAAAGAGAGGCTTTGTAAATTTTCATTTTAATTTCTTTATTATTTTTCACATTATTTCCAGCGGTTCCCATTTGGGATCTCGCGCGTGTAAGTATAGTGGAACTGTGTCCTCGTGTGTTGTGTGGATGAATGTAAATTAGCTTGCACTAGCGGCTCCCCGAGCCAATCTAGGAATTGCTTGTGCTCGTAATCATTAGGACCACACAACTTACTTAAAAGACGCACTTAGACCGCAGGACTTAGCCAAAATTACATGTTCTTCACGCTAATAAAACTGCTTGTCTAGGAGCGGCTTTCATCGCCTACATTTGCATTTAGATAAAGTTTTCAATTCTGTTTTGCAACATGCATAAAAAAGCGAAGGGATCACTGTAAGTCTCCTAAACTCAGCATAGCATCATTATTTTAACTTGCAACGGCTTTCCTCGATTTCCCCCTCTGATTTTATCACATTTAATTAAACGGAAATTGGGACTGTCCGATAGGTGTGTTGTGTGGTTGGAATTAATCAGTGAGAACCTAACTTAAAATCGGGACTGCTAAACATTATTGACCAAAAAAAGGAATAAAATTTGAAAATTGTTTGCGGGAGATTAATCCCCGACCTTGTTTTCAGGCTGAGTGAGGGTACTTGAGTGTGTGTGAACACCGTAAGGCAGAGCCCAAATCCCCGCCTTCCATATCACGTTCTGACTGATCCTAGCAAATATTACAAGTCGAATAATTTCAGATTCATTGACTAGTACCAAGTAGCCTCCGCCTGTCTCAGGTAGATAGGGGCGAAATTGCAGTACTTTGCGACAAGTTGCCAGTAACCCCCCGGGGTGAAGTTCCGGCCTTGTCAGCCTCCGCCTGCTTGTAGGTAGATAGGGGTGTGGTCATTGAATCCATCGACTTGGGATAGGAGCAAAGAAAGGAAGGACCGGCGGTATCTTAGGCGACATGTTAAATAGGGAAGACGCATCCGGCTCTGAGCCGACTTCCCTATAGGCCGCGTAATCCTTGCTATTTTTGCTTGAAAATGACACTTAAAAACTACAAGACTAAGTGGACTCGATTTTGAGTCCTTCACTGTGTTGAGTGTGAACCCAGGGTCTTATATTGATTTGTTTGCTTCAGGTAGGAGTAAAATCCTATCTTCTTCTAGCCATATAAAAGATGAGCGACTGGGGAGATCTCGACTCTTTATTCACCGAACTTTCTATGAGTCCCCCACGTAACTCATCTTCATCGGCCCAAGCGCACCTTGGACCACCCAGGACTCATGACCCCCTTGAGTCTTGGTTCCCTATCACCCAGGGTGGTTACTCTCAAATCAACCCTTTCCTCTCCTCTGAGATTATCAAGGAAAACCATTGCCTCGGTAATCCCTTCCTTGATTTGTCCTCTGACACCGGTCTTATTTCCCACACAGGACTAGAGGACAAAATGCTGCCTAAAATGCCACCGGATGAGGAACATATACAACAGATTCTTGCTCGCCTTGCCGAAGCCGAACAGAAGAATGCAGATCTCACGGCGCGGATGGGACAGATCATAGTAGCAGGAGGAATCGACCGACCAATGGTCGATATCTACAACCCAGCGGAGAACAAGATTCAGAATTGGTTAACACCAGCGGTTCCCGCCCATGCATTTGAGCTGAAGCCTCACTTCCTTAGTCTGCTTCCGAAGTTCAACGGAAACACAAATGAAGAGCCGTACACTTTCCTCCGTGACTTCGAGCTGGTGTGCAACAATCTTAGCCATCCCAATGTTGGTTAAGATTATATTCGACTGAAGGCCACCCCTTTTGCCTTAGGAGATAAGGCTGCTCATTGGCTGAAGAACTTAGGGGTGATATGTACTACCTGGATGCAGTTCAAGGACCTCTTCCTGAAAAAGTTCTATCCTCTCAGTAGGACTAATCAAATGAGAACAAAGATCGCCCGCTTCTCCTAAGGACCTAGTGAACCCTTCCATGATGCATGGGATGGGTTCAATGACTTAGTGCAGAATTGCCCTTGCCACGGCATCTCTAAGGCGATCCTAGTCCAGACCTTGTTCTGTGGTCTAACCCCGGAGATGCAGGGGTTAGTCAGTGCCGCCTGTGGAGGAAGCTATCTGAATAAAAACGAGCACGCTGTATGGAAGATCTTGGAGCAGATGGCGGAAACCGGCAGGTCACAGGCCACCAGGGCCTATACGTTGTCTCCCTCAATTCTATCCAACGAGACAACCCGAAGGACTGTAGCGGATCTGACCGAGGACCTCATCCCCAACATGGGGATGATTGCCGACAAGCTCACCATGGTCGAGCAGATCCACAAGAGGGTCACTGACCTTGAGTCTCTCTCGTGTCTACCGAAGCAAGTGGAGGAACTCACTGAGAAGGTAGCCAAGATGAAGCTACATGCCCCTTCTGCACCACCTGCACCTGTGCATCGAGTCCATCTTGTGCAGGAGCAGGCACCGGGGTCTCACAGTGGCTGGGTGGAGGATCAGACTTACACCCAGCAGGACCAGCATGCACCCCCCACAAGCAGAGACCGGATACGAGGAGCCTCCGCAGGTGTTCGAGATCAACGGACTGTGGTAGAGCCGTGACCCCATTAGTAGACAGTCGGGGATGGGGAATGGTCAGCCTCACCGACCTTCCCCAGCTTACCAAGCAACCAGCTCCGTCCCCGCACCGCGCTTTCAGTCCAGGCCAGAACAAGTGTACCAGCCTCAGCAGCACCAGCAGCAGCAGCGCACATATCAGCAGGGCCCAGCACCGTCCCACCAGCAGCAGCAGTATCGGCATGGCCAGCAGGGCCAATACAGAACCTTGTCCACACATCATCCAGCCCAACCCACCGAATTAGAGTCTCTCACCTTGGCGATCCATACCCTGTCTGATAGGGTCCAACAGATGCAGAATGACTACCTGGACATGAGAACTGATATCAATCGGGTCTCTCGTACCGAGGACCAACAGATGGCGCCAAAGACCCCAATTCCCGCACAGGTTCAGGCCAACCCGAACAGCTTACATCATGGCCAGAACCGACCTCAAGATCATGTATATTATTCAGATAATTACTTATCTGAACATGAGATCCTTTCATACGATAATATAAATCATATGTCCCTCAGGAGCGGAAGGACCGTGACCATACCTGATCGGGCACGGGCACAGAAGGAAGGAGCCTCCGAGACTCTACCTGAGGGGAACTTGGAGGAAGAAGAGGAGGAGCATCACCACCACCATCGCCGGCAGAAGAAGAGGACATCTGAGTCCTCGAAGCAGCAGTCCTGCATCCGCATGGAGTCCAATGAAATCGATGAAGAGCCCGCACCTCCATCTGAGGAGGATCGTCTAGCAGTCGTGGAAGAAGCATCACCGGTTTCGCCTCAGCATTTTCTTTTCAGTCAGAGTCAGAGTCCTAGTTTGTTTCAGAGTCAGTGTCATGTAAAGAACTCAGTTCCTGAAGTTAATGAAAATCTTTCAGTTTCCGAACATGAGTTGGAGTCAATAATCCCTTTCCCCCGAGCTCTCAAGGGTGGAAAGAAGAAAATCAAAAAAAACCAAAAAGATGACCCTGAGATGGCAGAGTTCTGCAATAAACACATCAAGGTCACAATCCCCTTTGACAAGTATGTGGAGATGACCCCTACATTCCAAAAATACCTTAAGGTGAGATGCACACCTACTAGGGTTAGCAGGAAGACCAAAAGCCGTGTTGAGAAACACGTTTTATCAGTAGCCACGACTTGTGCAATAAAGAACTCGTTTCCAAGGAAACGAAGAGACATGGGTGCACGTTATGTAGTGAGTCATGTTGATGACATCGCGTTTGCACGCACTCTCCTGGACAATGGTTCCTCCATCAATCTGATGCCTACAGCCCTCTATGAGCAGCTTAATCTCAGACCTCTTAGGAAATCTAGAGCCCTTCTACAGTTTACAGATAAATCAACCAAGAGGTTCCAAGGAGAATTGAGGAACATTGTGATCAAAGTCGAGGGACAAGAATACATGGTGGACTTCACTGTCCTGGATATGGAAACCCCTCGTAATTGGAGAGACTCCCAGATCATTCTAGGAAGGCCCTTCCTCAGAACAGCAGGGGCCTTATTTGATTATAAGATCGGGAAAATTCAGTTCCAAACTCCAGGCGGAGATGAGGAACTCGAAATGAAGCAGACAAGATGGCAGAGACCGGATTCAGAATCCATCACCGAGTACTCTTCTACCGGAACAGACTGCGAGCATATAGACTTAGTTGGGCCATGGAGACAGAACCCAGCCAGCACCGATGCATCCATCTCCTCCGAAGATGATCCAGTGCATGAGTCAGTTTGCGAGATCCTTAGGAACGAGTACAGCTCTGAACCTGCATCGCCCTACATCTTCGATGACGTAGAGGCCCAGTTGGGCATGTCAGTCCTTCCCTCTTTAGGACAATCGGAAGATGAGGATGACGAGTCGGACAAGGCGTTTGCCGATTGTATGGAGACCTTTCACGATCCGACTCCAGAGCCGAACTTGGTGGCAACTATCACAGAGAACGATCCAGCCACTTCCAACACTGAACCAGATCAGATTGAGCCAGACTTCTTAGACGATCACATTATTCCTGAGCTCAAACCCTTACCCACAACCTTAAAATACGCCTTCCTTGCAGGTCAGGACAAGAAACTTCCGGTCATCATCAGTTCGCGATTGACCGTGGAGCATGAATCTCGCTTCCTAGAGATCCTGGAGAAAAACCGCAAGGCAATAGGCTGGAGCATTTCCGATCTCCACGGGATAAATCCCGCTCTGTGTTCGCACCATATTTACTTGGAGAACGAAGCCAAACCCTCTCGTGAATTCCAACGCCGATTGAATCCAAATTTACGAGAGGTCATGAAGAAGGAGATAGAAAAATAATACAACGCGGGTTTCATTTACCCAATCTCCGACTCTAAGTGGGTGGCCCCAATCCATGTTGTCCCGAAAAAGTCGGGAATTCAGACGACCACCAATGAGGACGGAGAGGAGATCGTGACGCGAGTACCCACGTCGTGGCGCGTCTGTGTGGATTACAGATGCCTGAATGTCGCGACGAAGAAGGATTATTTTCCCCTGCCGTTCATTGATCAGATCTTGGGGAGACTAGCAGGTAAAGAATTCTTCTGCTTCTTAGATGGGTTCTCGGGCTACAATCAAGTAGCCATAGCTCCAGAGGACTAGGAAAAGACCACATTCACATGCCCCTTTGGTACCTATGCTTTCAGGCGCATGCTTTTGGGTTATGCAATGCTCCAGGTACTTTCCAAAGATGCATGATTGTTGTATTCGCCGAAATGGTCGGCGCTTCCTGGAAGTCTTCATGGATGACTTCTCGGTCCACGGCGATTCCTTCGATTCCTGTCTTAGGAATCTGGATCGAGTCCTCAAAAGATGTTGTGAGGATAATCTGGTGCTCTCCTGGGAAAAAAGTCACTTCATGGTGACGGAGGGCATAGTGTTGGGGCATGTCATCTCCAAAAGAGGAATGGAGGTTGACCCTGCCAAGGTGGATGTGATCAGACGACTCCAACCACCAACCAACGTTAAGCAGTTGCGGTCGTTCCTCGGGCATGTGGGATTTTATCGGAGATTCATTAAAGATTTTTCAAAAATTGCCCGACCGCTAACTGAGCTTTTAGGCAAAGACATGGAGTTTATTGTTGATCACAAATATCTTGAGGCCTTTAAGCTATTGCAGGGAATGATAATGGACGCACCCATCCTACAAGCCCCAGATTGGTCTCTACCTTTTAAGATCATGACGGACGCCTCAGACTATGTTGTTGGGGTTGTGTTAGGACAAAGAAGAGATGGCGTCCCGTTCGCAATTCACTACGCAAGCAAAGTGCTTGACACCGCTCAGCGTAACTATACAGCTACGGAAAAGGAAATGCTCGCGGTAGTGTTTTCCTTGGACAAATTCAGATCTCACCTAATTGGATCCAAGGTAACTGTGTTCACTGACCACACAGCACTACGATATTTGATGGAGAAGAAGGACGCGAAGGCACGTCTTCTTCGATGGATTTTACTTATCCAGGAGTTTGATTTGGACATCCGTGATAAACCTGGAAAGAAGAACGTAGTGGCCAATCATCTTTCTCGTCTCGAAGATCTTAATACTTCGAGGATTCACCAATTCGAGACTCCTTCCCTAATGAGTCGATTTTTGTTATCGACTCACTCCCATGGTACGCCAATATCGTGAATTATCTTGTCTCCAAGAAAATTCCAGAAGATTGGCCCAAGAGCCAAATCGACCGACTGAAGTCGGACGCTAGACACTACCATTGGGAGGATTCGATCCTTTTCTTTGAAGGACCGGATTGTGTCTGGAGACGATGTATTCCTCAGGAGGAATACCAGAGTGTCCTTTCTTTATGCCACAACTTAGAGGCAGGAGGACACCACTCCGAGAAGAGGACCGCATGGAAGGTACTTCAGTGTGGCTTCTACTGGCCGACTCTGTTTCGCGATGCCACCGCCTTCGTGAAAACGTGCCCAGTATGCCAGAGAATGGGAGGAACCGTCGGTTCCAAGGATGAGATGCCAATGCAAACGGTCATCATTTGTGATGTCTTTGACGCATGGGGCATCGATTTCATGGGCCCATTCCATGTTAGCCACAGGTTCAAATATATCCTTCTTGCGGTTGATTATCTATCCAGATGGGTGGAGGCTATCCCGACCCGAGCCGCAGACAGCAGGACTATCTGTAAATTCATCAGAGAGCACATCATCTCGAGGTTCAGGATCCCCAAAATGATGATATCAGATGGGGGTAGCCACTTCGTGAATCGGGAGGTGAAGAAACTCCTGAAGGACTACGGCATCGAACACCGTGTCGCGAGTCCTTATCACCCACAAACCAATGGTATGGCTGAGGTGTCGAAACGGGAGGTGAAAACCATATTGCAAAAGCTTGCCCGCCTGGACAGGAAGGACTGGTCTCAGATCTTGGATCAAGTCCTCTGGGCGTATAGGATGGCTTACAAGACACCGTTAGGCACCTCCCCATTCCGAATGGTATTCGGAAAGCCGTGCCATTTGCCCGCAGAATCAGTGCACAAATCAGAATGGGCAATTAAAAAGGTCAACTGGAACACGCACCTTGGGCAGAAGCAGAGAGACATGGATCTGAATGAGCTTGTGGAAGTCAGAAACCGCGCATATGACAACAGTTTGGTGTACAAGGACAAGGTGAAGCGTTGGCATGATAGATATATCAGACGAAAGACCTTTGTTCCTGGACAGAAGGTATGGTTGTTCAATGCTAGGCTGAAGATTTTCCAAGGCAAGTTGAAGTCTAAGTGGATGGGCCCATTTGTCGTTTGTACGGTACATGATAGCGGATGTGTCGAGAACTCAGATCTCGCAGATGACGCACCGACATTCCTAGTGAATGGACAGTTGTTGAAGCACTTCGTCGAATCTAATGAGCAGTTAGTCCATGTTGAGGAGATTGTATTCATGCGCGAGACAGATACAACAGATACACCTCGAGCCGCGTATGAGACCTTGCAGCAGTGAGCCCTAGCCATCCGCAACATCTTGAAAGATTCAGACCGACTCATCTGTATATATCATCATTCTTGTACATCCTATCCTTTCTCCCCGCGACTCTGGTAAACCCTCCCCGCTTCATTACATCATTATCTTGGACTATACTTAGGATAACCATGTCCTAAGTATAGGGGGGAGGAGTCACTTGAGTCGGTTCTTTGTACATTCTCCAGATCACATTGGTCCTCATACTCACTTCCGTCCTGTACTTAGGCTAACCTGAGCTTAAGTATAGGGGGGACCGATGCCCGCATTGTATATTCATCCAATTCTCTTCGTGACCTCGTCCGCCCCACTTTTTGACTTTCTTCTACACTTAGGCTGCCAGAGCCTAAGTATAGGGGGGCCGGTCGATTTCTATACCTTTTCATTTCTCTTTAACTCTCTTACGCTTAGCACGAGCTATGTCTTTTTCCTCGCTCTTCGTGCTCTGAGGACATAGCACACGCTAAGTATAGGGGGGCGTGTATATATTACATATATACTTTACCCATAGCTCGTACTTTCGCGTACTTTTGTATATATTTTACAATAATTATGGGTGGGTAAAAATTGAAAAAAATGAAAAAAATAGGCTTCTTATTTACTCTTGCATATCATCTCTGCATCTAAAAAGAAAAGAGTCTTGCATTTTCATCCATCTTCATGACATCTGCATCTCATCTGCATACTTTGCATATGCAAAGTGAAAAGTTAGTGGGGTCTGAACCAAGTTATGAGTAGATATTGAGGATGGACTCGATTTGACCTTAATCCACCTAATTTCAGAGGAACCTTATAGGAACTAGAGTTAAGAATTCTCAGGTCAAGTGACTTAAATCTTCGAGTCCGCAAGTCTATGTTCACATGTCATCTTGATTAGTCTAAGTAGAATATCTCGTGCATACTCAGGATTCTTATAGACAGTGACCTAACTTGGACAAGCACAATGCACGTAGCTCTTCATTGATGAGGTGGTGAGATGGTAGAATCCTTTAGCTTGGAGTAGCACACGGATGGAAACATATGTCCTCCTCTAGGGAGGGTAGTGCGTCTCAACCTACTCTGGTAGTGTCGACATCTAAGGACGGGACGCTGTGGGTTGCAATAATGCTTCAAAAGAGGGATAGTCTACTGACTCAAGAGGAAAAACTCCTGATGTATATGCTGCACATTGTATGAGTTTAAAAAATGCAAAAACTCCAAAAAAATCAGACAGGTCCAAGAGAAAATAAAATACATGTCGGAGTCTGAATATTAGTAAAGAAATGCAGCTGGATGACTTGGCTACACTGTTCAGGCATCCCAGGATAGGTGGCTACACTGGCCACCGTCTATTCTTTTCTCCACCCCCTCCTCTTGAGTTGGTCGCACTTGAACTTAGAAGGGAATACCTCGCTCCTCGAGGAAAGAGTTACTGGACCGGGTTATTGAGTTACCTTGTTAGAGGAGGCTGGTTCCGAGTCATTTCTGATGTGGAGAGCTATATCTCACTTACACGGTATAAGTAAGAATCATAGTCATCAGAAATTTGCGTTTGAGGATTTGTTCTGACCTGACTATTGAGGCGTCTTGAATAGAAGACTTGTGGAACTCAAAGTCTGTTAGGTCCTAAGTTCAGGTCCAAATAAGGTTCCGCCACACAATTAATCCAAAGATCGAGTCAAGATCCATTTTTAACTTTTGTTCATGACCTTGGTATGGAACCCAAAATCATTTCACTCTTGCATTTCATTTAGTTTCTCGGGGACGAGCAAGGTTTAAGTATAGGGGGTTGATGAATCTGTGATTCATCACTCTAAAAGTTAAAAATAGAGCCTTGTCCCCGAGTAAATAGAGGCATATTTCCCTTTATATTGCGTAAATAGCATTCATGCATGCATACATAATACATGCATTTTAGCACTCCATTAGCATTTAAATAAGAAGCCAAAATCCCTTGTAAAATATCCACTTATCCAAATAACCTCTTCCCTATAATATGTACTCCTTAGTTAATAATATAGGGAAGAACGCCAGAAATCCCCCTTGTAAAATAGCAAATAAAGCCCTAGAACCCCTGGACCATAAAATACCCATAGCTCCCTCATACAAACTCCAAAATAGGTCTACTCACTTCTAGAATAATACACATTAAAAGACCTTTAAAATGAGACTAATTTCATCCAATTTGGAGCTCGTATGAAAAGTTGGGTTTTTGGGCCTCTTTGTATACCACATGTATGTATATTTGTATCCTTGTATTTATGTATCATATTTGACCTCATTTCCATCTTTGGTCAACATAAAACTTGTAGATCTCATCGAGATCTACAACTTTCATGTTTTGAGTTTTTCCAAATTTGGTCCCCTCCTCTCTCTACCCTTATTTCTTTGTCCAGCCAATCACAGCAGGCCACGTGGCGCCATCTGGTTGCGCCACGCGGCCCGCTCCCCTTGCCCAGGCCGCCGCACCTCTCAGTCGTTGGATGGTCTTCCAGATCCAACGGCCAAACCGCCTCCACGTACGCCTTTTCCCTCAACCATCAGATCAAGTCCACCTTTACGCGGGGAGGGGCCCAGCCCTCCTCCGCCTCCCTGTGACAGGGGGGGCGAAAGGATCGAGCGAAGACGACCCGCTCCCCCGGTGTAGACCCTCCGACCTTCACGATGGAGCTGCGGTGCCTCGCGACCGCCTGAGCTGCCTCCACCGGCTGAGGAGGTCCAGCGAAGACCAGAGCTCCGCCATGGAGCTCGAGCCCAAGCCACTCGTGCCGCCCGACATCAGGTAAGCCTTCCTTTCTTCTCTGTAATTTCTTCTTATCTTTGCTTAATTAATTAGGTTCTCAGTTTAATCTGTCCTTCATAGACCATCTTCGTAGCTTCACATCAACACCCCCATCTTCATGCTCATTTCCGATGATCTTCTCTACCCGCACTACCTCAGACCACCTACGACCCACTTCTCCGTCGTTCTCGGCAAAGGAGCTCCGAGCTGCCGCCTTCTCCACTCAGATAGCTCGCCATTCCACCCACCTCCATGTCCCTACGCTTCGGGCACGGCACTAACATTGCAGGTACATTCCACCATTGAACGATCGGAGGGCTCGTCGGAGTGAGTTTGGCGAGAGCCATCTCCGTCACTGGTGAGACAAAGACAGTCGCCAGCCATGGCCGCAGCTCGACCAAGCCTCGGTCTCTCTCACCGACTCTTTCAGATAAGCCAACAAGCATCATTGATGTCAGAAGCAAGCGGCGGAGCTTGGAGCCTCTCGCCGGAGCTCGAACTCCGCCGCCAGCTGCAGCTGAAGATGAAGATACATGCGCCATTGGATGCTCCTGTCTGTAGCACATCCAACGGCGCAGGATCGCCCACGTCGCCAGAAGAGTGCCATCCACAGGTGTTGTTGGATCTTCAAGATCCAATGGTCCACATTCGACCAGTGGTGATCTAAGAGCTACTCCAAGCCTCCAGGTCTGATCCTCTCGGCTCTATTGCCCCGAGCCTGCATCCAAGCCCAAGCCGGGAGGTTCGCATCTCCCGAGCCTTGCCCGAAGCTAGTCGAAGTAGTCCGAGCCTCTGCCTCGCCCGAGCCTTCTTCCAAACCTGGAGCACGTGCCATGCTGGGTAATTTGTACAGAGGACCTCTGAAGTATCCAAAATGGCAGGCAAGTCCTGATATCACGTGCAGCACCTGCGCGCCTGGGGTTATTTGCATTCAAACCCTCGCGGGTTTCAATAATTGCAAATATGCCCTCGCGTGTATTGGACATTTACAGGGAAGGCCTCGTTCTTAACTTTTATTGCATTTTAGTCCTTCCCAGGGACCTGTTTGTAGTTATTTTTTCATGTTTTCTTTCAATTATGCCCTTGCTTTCTTTCATGCATATCTTGAGCCTCATATCTCCGATTGAGGTGATTTCAGTTTCATTTTAAAGCTTGGTTGATGAACTTTCTAATGGCATACTCAATTTTCATTTTGGACACAGTAATCTTGATGTATTATTTTATAGCCATGTGTCTCTTATTTCTTAACTTATGCCTTGTTCAAATCAAGTTGTTCATCTCAATAAAATCTGAAATTGATTCCTTGTGTAGTTGGCTCATTACTTTGATTGAGAGCATATTTTCATTGCATCTCATTGTATTTACTTGCATAATAAAATAAATAAAAAATGCACGTTCATTTTTAAATGCATTGTTGTCTTCTTATCCTTTTTGCATGCCTTGACCTATATGTGCTTTAATTTCAACGCTTATTTAGATAGACTAAAATCCGACTAATATGAGAGAGGCTCGTGTCCCTGAATTCGAGCTTGGTATCTTACCAAGTAAAAAAAATTACGACCATCGCATTTCGATTGACATATATTTAAATGAGGTGGTTTTTGATGAACCCATTTTGGCCCGACTACTACGACAATTCCAAGTGCTAATTCAGCACTCTTAAAGGGCTGATTTTTCTGCTTATCAATAGGCCATTGAACACTTCCCCGACCTTAAAGGATTTGTAATAAACAAATTAATGATGAAAAAGTCGGGTAGGATAAGAACAAAGACCCAAAGACATATCTTGTCAATGGACACCTCCTTGGTATTGAGGAGAAAAACCAAGAGCCACATAGTGAAGCAGTTGCCCAGATTTAACTATGGAATCAAATACACAATTTTTAGTCATGTTCGAATCTATGATGACTCACCAATCAATATCCTACCGACCTCTGTATTTGACAAGCTTAAACTCGGACCTATCAAGAAGATAAGAGAGATTGTTCAACTAGTTGATCGATTAATAAAGTGGCCGAGAGAAACCATTTCAGTCATCGTTACATTCCAAGCTGCTCCGCTCAAAGTAGACTTCACGATCATTGATTTTGAGTATCAAGGAGAATTCACCAAGTTTCCAATCATTCTCGGTTCGCCATTCTTGGCATTGGCTAAGGCAATTATTGATTACGAGACTCAGGAAATCAATTTTACAACATTGGGAGCACTTCGATTTAACCTGTCTTTGAGGAAATGCGATTTTCTGAGGTAATCCACAAAGCCATCAACAACTGTAACCATCAAGTGGTAGACGAGCCCTATCCCGCTGCTACACCTGAGATAACGGTTGCTGAAGAGACTACCGGTTTAGAGACTCTTCCCCATGTTCCATTTCCCGCTTCTCTCACAATGGGAAGTGACTCCAATTATGATCCTGAGACTTATGCATGGGCGCACCCCGAGTTGGTCAAGATCTCCTCTGACCACATTGATCAAATCAACCTGCCACCAAATGCACCAACATCAAGTCAATTGAGAATGAATATGCAGAGACTCTCCCCACTGTTCCATTTCCCGCTGCTCTCACCATAGAAAAGTGTTTCTTATACGATCCTGAGACATATGCATGGGCTCACCGTGAGTCAACCTTCTCTGACTACCTTAACCAAATCAATCTGACTCAGGAGTGCGCCAACATTAAGAAAATTAAGAACAAATACGTGGGACGTACACCGATCAAGGAGAAAAAATTTCAATGGTTATTCATCTGGAGACCTAAGTGTCGACACCTCACTCCAAGGACCAACACCTTCACAGACAAAACGAAACAAAATGGTTGATCCTTCATCTAATAAGAAAGTCGCCTTTGACCTTCTAGAAGAGGAATCATCTGATGATCCCTCGTCGGGTCTGGAAAAGGTAATCTACATGAGTGAGGTATGTTCGACAGTCCTAAAACCCTATCTTCGTAAGGATCCAAACTTCGATTCTCATTGGACGACTCCCGTTCCTCACTATTATTCATCCAAAGCCGATTCTCCTGGTCTCATTAAATATACTGGAATAATTTCTTATGAGCTGAATGAGACTAGTTCTTCAGAGCATTCGTCATCCGAGGACAAATCGCTTGATCCCAAGAAGAAAAGAATTCTGAGAGAACAGCAGAAGCAACTAAAGAACAATAATGTCTGAGTGCCTCCACTTTCAAATACTATTCCTCTGAGGGTAACTCCGATGATGGTTATCTTTCATATGATTCGTACGCTTCATCCACTATCCAGCATGATTTCTCAGAGGATAACACTAATAATGGTTGGGAATCATATGCTTCATTTCCTTCTTATCATTACAATCTCCCACCACAAGCTCACAAAAAGATCAGCCGAAAACCGCCTTAATCATCAGCTACCCTCCTTCCTGACCCCATCGATCTCCATATACATCTTCTTCCTCTGCTTAGGCCAAGGCCTAAGTATGGGGGGACCGATGCCATCTGTACATACCATTCTCCCCGTCTCACTATCACCTCATTTCCACCCTTCTTCTATACTCATGCTGACCAGAGCCTAAGTATAGGGGGAACCGATGCTCATCTGTATATACTCTCCTCATTCACGTATACTGACTGCATCATTTTCACTCTTCTTCTATACTTAGACTATTCACAGCCTAAGTATAGGGGGCATGACGATCTATCTTTTTCTTTTTCTTTTTCACTCTCTTACGCTTAGCCCGAACCACGTCTTCTCTACGCTTCTTGTGCTCTGAGGACACAACACTCGCTAGGTATAGGGAGGAGTATATATACTATGTATATATTTTACCCATAGCTCGTACTTTCACATAAGTCTATATGTATTTACAAGGTGGGTAACTAACCGAAAAAAGAAGAAGTTTTGCTACTAACACTGACTGTGTCCAACCCAAAAATTTTGAAAATGGCTTCTTATTCATTTTTGCAAAAAATCCTTGCATTAAAAAAATCAAAAAAGTAAAAAAATTCTGCATTTCACACACACCTGCACTTCATCCAACATTTGCATTTGTGAAAAGCATTTGGGTTCTGAACCGAGTTATGAGCAGAAACTGAGAGTGATCTGGACTTGACCTTAATCCACCTAATTTTTAGAGGAACTTCACCGAGAAATATGATTTTAGAAACTTCAGATCTTTGATATAATTCTTCGAGTTCCACATGACAATGTGTATCATTTGACTCTTAGTGTCTAACATGGTTTCTTCATTCCGGGTACGACTCTGGAATATGAAATTAATTTGTACTCTCCCACTATGCACTTAGCTCAACTCAGACGGGGTGGTGGAAGACTGTGCAAGTATCTTTTCTGGTAGCGTGCACATTTAAAGACCGGAGTACGGGTGATAACCGCCCCCGCACCCTATGTTAATTCGGTCAAATTAATGTCCAAATTACTTAATATGTCTCGTTATAGTCGGATACGAGGGGTTAATCAAAAACCACTTAACGATTAATGTGAAGTTAATTTTAAGCGGCAATATTTTTTTACTTGGTGGAAGTCCAAGGTCGATCTCAGGGAGGCATCTGTCTCCTTAGGTGAATTTAAGCAATTATTCAAGTGTTG
Source organism: Ottelia alismoides (assembly GCA_037367405.1). Classification (NCBI taxonomy): domain Eukaryota; kingdom Viridiplantae; phylum Streptophyta; class Magnoliopsida; order Alismatales; family Hydrocharitaceae; genus Ottelia; species Ottelia alismoides. The sequence goes on along the minus strand of JAZKJV010001091.1, from coordinate 725,798 downwards.
ATTTTCGAGGAGTAATTTTTTTGGTCTTTTTAATATTAATGCAGACTTATGCAGACAAGGCAAGCCAATTTACTGTTCAATTTAATTAATGTATCAAATCAAGTCCAAAAATCATGAAAATTGGCCAGATAGTTAATTATGATGAAAATGACCTACACTAATTTTTTTGGAATTTTTCGACTCAAAATGAATTTACTGTTAATTAAATAAACAGACAGAGTGATTTTCAGTATTTAATTTTTAATAAATATCAAACCACAATTTTTCCAAGAACTAAAATTATCCTAGGTTACTCTAATGGTAAGGGACCTAGGAAAATTAACAGAACTTAATTTCACTGTGAAATGAATTAATTAAAATTAATTTAAGAAAATCACTGATCACTTTATTTAGGCCTCGATATGCGTGCAAATGCTATGAAATTTTTATGATATGTTAAAAATGATGTCCTTAAGCTACTGTGAATTTTTGATAATTTTTGAGGGCACAGAGAATTAATTAAAAATCAAAAGGCATCACTGGGCAAAATATGTCAACAATGCACCAATTAATTCATTAATAATTCAATTGAGCTTACAAAAATTAGACACGTGTACCAATAGACAGAGGACAAAATTTCCAACAAAATGCAATTTTTAGAATTTCAAAATGATGACAAATGCACCCTAGGGATGCGTGCAAACACAGGGGTGTAAATGCAATACTGGAAATTAAGATTTCAATAAACAAATATGCTGACAGGGACTAAAATGCAATTACCGATAATATGGTGGACTCTTATGCAAATTCTCCACAGGGCACGTGCTCCTCACGTGGGGTCTGCATCACAGGGACCTCTTTGTAATTTTGGAAAGCTTTAGGGGTTACCCAGGCCGCACGTGCTCCTCACGTGGGCGGCCTAGGCTCGGAGCGAGGCGGTGGCTCGGAGCGAGGCTCGGGCTCCCAGGAGGTTCGGACTGCGGCTCGGTGTAGCCTTGGGTCGCCCGAGCCTAGGCTTGGAGGCCGAGGCTCGGACTCGTCGATGTGGCGTGCTGCGGGCCCTTGGATCAAGGTCGATCCAAGGGTTGGCGATGAAGACGCGTGGCAACTGGAGGGCCCGTCAGATCTGAGGCGCGATCAACGGTTGAGGACGGGCGCGGTGAGGGAACACGTGGCGAAGTGAGGGTCGTTCGATCGGTTGATCGAACGGCAGCTGTTGCTTCTTCCTCGACGGCCCTCCGCCTCCTGCGGAGGAGAAGGCGGGGCTCCGGCGTGGCTGACTCTGCTCCGCCTCGGTCGCTAGGCGTCGATGAAGTTCTTCGTAGGTTCTCGAGTAGCTCGGAAGATGCGGGAGCGTACGGCGAAGCCTCCGGTGGCCTCAGGATCTTTGGAGATGTGCTAACGCTCGATGGCGACGAAGCTCGAAGGGAGCTCCGGTGAGGCTCCGGCCAATGAAGAAATGTGGACCTGCAAGGGGTTAGAATAGATAGCCGAGGCGTGCAAGTGCTCGTGGAGAGATATAGATGGTCGGCGAGGCCTACAGCGTGAAGGAGGTGCACTGGGGATGAGCTCCGGCCAAATGGCGGAGCTGTTGGTCGGAATAGTGCGCAAAGCGTCGTCGGAGTGTGCAGATGGACAGCGAGGATGGGAGCTTCGATGCGAAGCTCGTCGAGGTGGATTGGAGGGGAGAAGGTGGCTGGTGGAGTCGAATAAAATCGGAGAAAAGCAAGAAAATCAAGAGGAAGATCGGAGGACGAATGGAGGGGGTTACCTGGGGAATGGAGCTCAAATTTGAGCTCCAGGTCTTCGCTCGAGGGATCGGTAGGGTCCCGAGCTCGTGCAGCTTCGCGGTGGAGGCTGCGACACGGCGGAACTTGCCGTGGATCTCGCAGGAGTCGAATCCTTGTCTTCGCTCGACAACACACCCAATTGCTGTCACCAATGGATCGCTTGGAGCTCGAGGAACCTCTCTGGAGTGGCGGGTGGGGCTGAATGTTGCCGGTGGCGACGTATTTATAAGGTGAAGGTGGTGGGTTGGCTGGTGGAGTAGCGAGGTTGGTGGTCGAGGTGGGGCGACTATGGTGGAGATGGTGGAGCGTGAGGGAGCTGGCGAGGGAGAGGGATGAGTGGGTGATGTCGTGGGGGTGTCAGCGGTGGAAGAGGGTGGCTAACGTGCGTCCAAGAATAGGAAGGGGGCGCCCCTCCCGCAAGGCAAGGGACGTGGGGGAGAGGGGCGCCCAGAGGTAGGAGACGAGGTCTCCACCGTTGGATCTTGTGATCCAACGGTGGGGATCAAGGGGGATCTGGTCGGGTAGGATTAGATCTGAGGCGTTGTGATCGGAGAGCGGTGATCGCACCACGTGTCGAGAGGATGGGCAGGCAGAGGCGAGCGGTCGAGATTGTATCACGGGCAAGATCGATCGGCTGGGGAGAACGAGTGGGTTGAGCGGCATAGATGAGAGATCCGGGGCGCAATCAAAGGGCGCACAGCGCGCCACGTGTCAAGCTGTGGGCGCGGCGCTAAGGTATGGTGAAGATGAAGTGCGGGGCAGATCTGATGGCTGGGAGATGGCAGGTACGTGGAAAGGCCTGGGCCGTTGGATCTGAAGCGAGATCCAACGGCTGAAGGCGCGGGCGGATGAGGCGATGGGAGGCGGGCCGCATGGCGCAACCAGAGGGCGCCACGTGGCCTGTTGTGAGTGGCTGGAGTAAGAGATACGTGTAGAGAGAAGAGGGAGCCGAATTTGGAAAAACTCAAAACATGAAAGTTGTAGATCTCGATGAGATCTACAAGTTTCATGTTGACCAAAGACGGAGATGAGGTAAAATATGATACATAAATACAAGGATACATAAATATACATATGTAGTATACAAAGTGGCCCAAAAACCCAAGTTTCTCATACAAGCTCCAAATTCAATGAAATTAGTCTCATTTTGAAGGTCTTTTAATATGTAGTATTCTAAGAGTAAGTAGACCTAAGTCGGAGTTTGCATGAGGGCTTTATGTGTATTTTAGTGTACAAGGGTTCTCAGGCTATATTGGCTATTCTACAAGGGTGATTTTTGGCATTCTTCCCTATGTTATTAACTAAGGAGTATAGATTATAGAGAAGATGTTGTTTTGGTGAGGAGGTATTTTACAAGGGATTTTCGGCTTCTTATTTAGATGCAAATGAGCTGCTAAACTACATGAGTTATGAATACATGCATGAATGCTATTTATGCAATATAAGGGGAAATATGCCTCTATTTTCTCGGGAACAAGGCTCTATTTTTGACTTTTGAAGTGATGAATCACAGATTCATCAACCCCCTATACTTAAACCTTGCTCGTCCCCGAGCAACTAAATGAAATGCAAGAGTGAAATGATTTTGGGTTCCAAACCAAGGTCATGAACAAAAGTTGAAAAATGGAGCCTGACTCGACCTTTGGATTAATTGTGTGGCGGAACCTTATTTGGACATGAACTTAAGACCTAACAGCCTTCAAGTTCCACAAGTCTTCTATTCAAGACGCCTCAATAGTCAGGTCAGAACAAATCCTCAAACGCAAATTTCTGATGACTATGATTCTTACTTGTACTGTGTAAGTGGTTTATAACTTTCCACATCAGAAATGGCTCGGAACCAGCCTCCTCTAACAAGGTAACTCAATAACCCGGTCCAATAACTCTTTCCTCGAGGAGCGGGGTATTCCCTTCTAAGTTCTAGTGCGACCAACTCAAGAGGAGGGGGTAGAGAAGAGAATGGACGGTAGCCAGTGTAGCTACCTATCCCGGGATGCCTGACCAGTGTAGCCAAGTCATCCAGCTGCATTTCTTTACTAGTATACATACTCCGACAGGTATTTTATTTTTTTCTTGAACCTGTCTGATTTTTTGGAGTTTTTTTTGTCAAAAAGAGCAGCATGTACATCAGGAGTTTTTCCTCTTGAGTCAGTAGACTATCCCTCTTTTGAAGCATTATTGCAACCCACAGCATCCTGTCCTTAGATGTCAACACCACTAGACTAGGTTGAGACGCACTACCCTCCCTAGAGGAGGACGGCTGTTTCCACCCGTGTGCTACTCCAAGCTAAAGGATTCTACCTCCTCACCACCTCATCAATGAAGAGCTACGTGCATAGTGCTTGTCCAAGTTAGGTCATTATCTAAAAGAATCATGCGTGTGCACGAGATTCTACTTAGACTAATCAAGATGACATGTGAACATAGACTTGCGGACTCAAAGAATTAAGTCACTTGACCTGAGAAATCTTAACTCCAGTTCCTATAAGGTTCCTCTGAAATTAGGTGGATTAAGGTCAAATCAAGTTCATCCTCAATATCTACTCATAACTTGGTTCAGAACCCACTAGCTTTTCACTTTGCATATGCAGATGATGTGCAGATGACATGCTATGAATGAAATGCAAGACTTTCTTTTTTTTTTTGAAAATGCAGGATAATATGCAAGAGTAAATAAGAAGCCTTTTTGTTTTTTTTGGTATACAACAATCTTTTTTTTTATTATTTACAACAATCTTTAGTTGATATAATTTGTACATAGTATACATGATATTTTTAGTATACACCCTATTTTACAACAAATTTTACAAAAGTATATTTTACAAGAATTTTACAACTTTTTATACAAGTATTATACATATAGTACATATTATTATAAAAAAAATTCAATTTTTACCCACTCATAATTATTGCAAAATATATACAAAAATACGTGAAAATACGCGAAAGTACGAGCTATGGGTAAAGTATATATGTAATATATACACGCTCCCCTATACTTAGCGTGTGCTATGTCCTCAGAGCACGAAGAGCGACTAAAAAGACATAGCTCGGGCTAAGCGTAGGAGAGCTAAAATAACAAAAAGTATAGAAGTCGTCCCGCCCCCCTATACTTAGGCTCCAGCAGCCTAAGTGTAGAAGAAGATCAGAAATGGGGCGGACGAGGAAAAGAGGGGAAATGGATGAATATATACATGGCGGGCATCGGTCCCCCCTATACTTAGGCTCTGCTCAGAGTGATTCGAATCACTGGGAGGGAGGGAGAGAATGTATATACAAGAAAGAGTGAGAATATACAAGGATTAAGAAGGTTTGTGACGAACCTTCTTGCGGACGCGAGGAGGTGGATAATATACATATGTGTCGCTGTCGGAATCGTCCTCAGATGAATAATAGTGAGGAGTAGGGATCGTCCAACGAGGGTCGACACACGGCTGCTTGCTTAGATAAGGTTTGAGAACAGCCGAACTGAGCTCACTCATATAAATCACCTTGTCCGGACCCAATGAGGATTCCTCTGAAACTTCCTTCTCCGGAATGTTGAAGGAAATTTTCTTAGTCGGATTTCTAGAACCTGAATCATTAAGAGGAAGATGAGAGCGACGCGCCTTGAGAGGTTCGGGGGAACACCTCGAGGAATCAATTCTCGACTTCCTCTCACTAAATAGCCGACTAGAAGAGGGAGCAACCGTATTTTTAAGTGGAGTCAATTTTGTCTGGATTGTTTCCTTAGAAGGTCCGGGTCGTGGTGTGGTGATGACTATGGGTTCCTCATCAGACGAGTCACCATAAAGATTGTAATATTCCTGAAGGGTCAGCACATGTCTCGGGAAGGTTCTAGTGGTCTCAGTCGGCTTGGCATTATTGGGCTCTTGTGTCGGATCATTGAAATGATCAAGGCAATCCTCAAATATCGTGTCCGACTCAATGATAGCTTCTGATCGTGAGTCCTCCTTAGAAGCCGTCACAGTGGTGGTGCAAGCAGTTGATGAAGTGGAGGTGTGGGGAGTCACTGATCCAACGGTCGTCCGGACAGTTGGTTTCTCAGGTGTAGCAGAGAGGTGGGACTCATCTACCTCTCGATGGTCATGACTGTCAGCGGATGTGTGGGTCACCTTAGAGTAAAGTTTATCAAAGAATGGATGAGGTCGAAGCGCTTCCAATGCTGAAAAATCGATTTCCCGAGTCTCGCAATCTATAGTCGCCTTAGCAGAGGCTAAGAACGGCTTCCCGAGAATAATCGGAGACTGGGAAAACTATCCTCGGTGCTCGATATCAATGATCGTGAAGTCCACCTGGAGTACAGCACCTTGGAAAGTAACGATGACTGAAATGTTTCCTCTCGACCGTTTGATGGATTGATCAGCCAGCTGAACGATCTCTCTCGATTTTCTGATTGGTCTGAGTTTGAGCTTGTCAAACACAGAGGTCGGGAGGATATTTATCGGTGAGTCATCATCGATTCTCGTATGGGTAAAGATGGTATCTTTGATTTCACACTCAACTCGGGGCAACCGCTTCACTCTGCGGATTTTGGTCTTTCTCCCCATCACCAAGGAGGTGGCCATAGACACTATGTGTCTTTCAGTCCTTGTCCTCTTATTACCCGACCTCTTGGGCATCAATTTACTTCTCACAAATCGTTTGAGGTCGGGAAAGTGATCTATGGCCTTTATTAAGGGAAGTTTGAAAATCAGTTCTTCATCGAGTGCTTCCCTTAGGACAGGATCCAATTTTTTAGATCATTTTCATTTTCATATTATATGTGGTTTTTTGGTTTTTCAAATTTTTTGGTATTTTGGATAGATGAATGATCGGACTCTGGATTGGAGGGCAAGTGGTTAGTAGAAGAGGGAGATAGAATGGACTCCAGCTGTACAGACGGTGTGGGTTCCCTAATGTTTTCTTGGCTTTCAACCTCAAAATTACTCATATCCTTTTCCACTTTCATTCTCAAGCTGGAAGAAATTGAGTTCAATATTTCCATGACATTTCTCAACTCATTACCGAATGATTCACTTTTCTCAATAAGTCTGGAAATGTCATCCTCCACAAAATTCTCATGACAAATCATGGGAGAGTTCTGCTCAATTGGAGGAGACTGCTGAGATGTTGAGGTCTCATACTCAACATACCTAGACTCTGGCATGTAATGCTGGGTCGAGTATGGACTATCCGACTGGCAAATATTGGTCGGAGCCTCATATGATGAAACGGGGACTGATAAGTCTAGCTCATGAGTCCAATATTGTAAATATATAGGCTCTTCGAATGAAGGCTGGTTAATGGAGGCTTGATCACTAAAGTCAATCAGGTTTGGAAAATCATGATGTGCAGGCCTCTCCATTCAGGTTGTTCGATCAACCATGTTATGCCCTAAGGTCAAGTCAGGATGTATATATGTGAATTCTTGTCTGGTCCCTACTTGAGGTGAGAATGAAGTATGCGGGGGCATATAATCTTGCCAATCATCTATCTCAGTAGTGGCTTGCTCTTCATTTGATTCTTTGGTTCCTGCAAGCTCTCGAGAATAAGGACAGTCAGCCCAAGATGGAAGTGGATCCGAAATGTCAGAATATGGAGTAGGTGAGAAATGCGAAGAAATGGAGAAGTCAGTCGGAGTTCTGACTTCATGATCGGGTTGAGGAGGAGCCGGCCACGGGTAAGGGTCTCCCGTGGATGGCGGAGGAGAAAGCGAAGATGAACGGTATATGGTCGAGGAGGAGTGACCAGAGGTCACGGGGTATGGGGACCAATATCCCGACATCTTGAGGAGGAAATGATGAATGCAAGAAGATTGAGGTAGAAATGTGCAATTACACAGGATAACACACACGACAGACACAAAGACAAACGCAAGAGCAAAACCCCGAGTTCACACTCAACACGGTGAAGGACCCGAAACCGAGTCCAATTAATCTTGTAAATTTTAAGTGTGATTTTCAAGCAAGATAGCAAGGATTACGTGGCCTAAAGGGAAGTCGGCTCAGAGCCGGATGCGTCTTCCCTGTTTAACCTGTCGCCTAAGATACCGCCGCTCCTTCCTTTCTTCGCTCCTATCCCAAGTCGATGGATTCAATGACCACACCCCTATCTACCTGCAAGCAGGCGGAGGCTGACAAGGCCGGAACTTCACCCCGGTGGGTTACTGGCAGCTTGTCGCAAAGTACCGCAATTTCGTCCCTATCTACCTGAGACAGGCGGAGGCTACTTGGTACTAGTCAAAGAATCTGAAATTTATTCGACTTGTGATATTTGCTAGGATCAGTTAGAACGTGATATGGAAGGCGGGGATTTGGGCTCTGTCTTAAGGTGTTCACACACACTCAAGTACCCTCACTCAGCCTGAAAACAAGGTCGGGGTTACTCTCCCGTAAACAAGGGTTAATTTTAGTTGATTTTTTTGGTCCAATTCAATTAGCAGTCTCGATTTTAGAGAGTAGTTATCACTGATATTAATCCACACAAGCAATCACGTCTACCGTCCAGTCCCAATTCCTTTATCCTAGGTTAGAAAACCGAGAGAGAGAATCAGAAAAAGCCGATGCGATCGAGAAAACGATGATGAATGCTTGAGTAAGAAGACTTACAGTGCCTCCAGCTCTCTACAATGCGGGATGCAGTACTGAATTGAAATTTTACACTACATGCAAATGCAAATGAGAAAAGCCGCTCCTAGACAGGCAGTTCTATTATCGAGTGAAGAACAGATTATTTTTGGCTAACTTCTGCGGTCTAAGTGCGTCTTTTAAGTGCAATGTGTGGACCTAAATAATTACGAGCACAAGCAAATCCTAGAGTGGCTCAAGGAGCCGCTAGTGCAAGCTAAATTACATTCATCCACACAGCACACGGGGACACGGTTCCACTACGTTTACACACGCGAGAACCCAAACGGGAACCGCTGGAAATGATGCGGACACTTTTTACAAGTTAAAAAAAATTGAAAAATCCTTCTGGCGTCTCAACAGCCGACTTGATCCACGAATCGTCGGCCTCCGATGCACTTCGAGATGCGTCGGATTCAAGAAAGCCGCTCCAAGTCCACCGGGTCCTCGCACAAAAAGATATAAAAATGTCAGATAAAGAGAGAGAAAAAAATAAAGAGAGAAAAATAATTGAAAAAAAATGGTATAATTACAGGTGGTTCGGGGATCAGACTACCCGAGTGATTGGAAAATGCAAATATAAATTTCTAAAGTGATCCTAAGCCGTTTGCCTCCACGGCAATGGCGCCATTTTGATAACCGCCCCCGCACCCTATGTTAATTCGGTCAAATTAATGTCCAAATTACTTAATATGTCTCGTTGTAGTCGGATACGAGGGGTTAATCAAAAACCACTTAACGATTAATGTGAAGTTAATTTTAAGCGGCAATATTTTTTTACTTGGTGGAAGTCCAAGGTCGATCTCAGGGAGGCATCTGTCTCCTTAGGTTAATTTAAGCAATTATTCAAGTGTTGATTTTCGAGGAGTAATTTTTTTGGTCTTTTTAATATTAATGCAGACTTATGCAGACAAGGCAAGCCAATTTACTGTTCAATTTAATTAATGTATCAAATCAAGTCCAAAAATCATGAAAATTGGCCAGATAGTTATTTATGATGAAAATGACCTACACTAATTTTTTTGGAATTTTTCGACTCAAAATGAATTTACTGTTAATTAAATAAACAGACAGAGTGATTTTCAGTATTTAATTTTTAATAAATATCAAACCACAATTTTTCCAAGAACTAAAATTATCCTAGGTTACTCTAATGGTAAGGGACCTAGGAAAATTAACAGAACTTAATTTCACTGTGAAATGAATTAATTAAAATTAATTTAAGAAAATCACTGATCACTTTATTTAGGCCTCGATATGCGTGCAAATGCTATGAAATTTTTATGGTATGTTAAAAATGATGTCCTTAAGCTACTGTGAATTTTTGATAATTTTTGAGGGCAGAGAGAATTAATTAAAAATCAAAAGGCATCACTGGGCAAAATATGTCAACAATGCAATAATTAATTCATTAATAATTCAATTGAGCTTACAAAAATTAGACACGTGTACCAATAGACAGAGGACAAAATTTCCAACAAAATGCAATTTTTAGAATTTCAAAATGATGACAAATGCACTCTAGGGATGCGTGCAAACACAAGGGTGTAAATGCAATACTGGAAATTAAAATTTCAATAAACAAATATGCTGACAGGGACTAAAATGCAATTACCGATAATATGGTGGACTCTTATGCAAATTCTCCACAGGGCACGTGCTCCTCACGTGGGGTCTGCTTCACAGGGACCTCTTTGTAATTTTGGAAAGCTTCAGGGGCTTCTGTGCAATTTACCCAGGCCGCACGTGCTCCTCACGTGGGCGGCCTAGGCTCGGAGCGAGGCGGTGGCTCGGAGCGAGGCTCGGGCTCCTAGGAGGTTCGGACTGCGGCTCGGTGTAGCCTCGGGTCGCCCGAGCCTAGGCTTGGAGGCCGAGGCTCGGACTCGTCGACGTGGCGTGCTGCGGGCCCTTGGATCAAGGTCGATCCAAGGGTTGGCAACGAAGACGCGTGGCAACTGGAGGGCCCGTCAGATCTGAGGCGCGATCAACGGTTGAGGACGGGCGCGGTGAGGGAACACGTGGCGAAGTGAGGGCCGTTCGATCGGTTGATCGAACGGCAGCTGCTGCTTCTTCCTCGACGGCCCTCCGCCTCCTGCGGAGGAGAAGGCGGGGCTCCGGCGTGGCTGACTCTGCTCCGCCTCGGTCGCTAGGCGTCGATGAAGTTCTTCATAGGTTCTCGAGTAGCTCGGAAGATGTGGGAGCGTACGACGAAGCCTCCGGTGGCCTTAGGATCTTTGGAGATGTGCTGACGCTCGATGGCGACGAAGCTCGAAGGGAGCTCCGGTGAGGCTCCGGCCAATGAAGAAATGTGGACCTGCAAGGGGTTAGAATAGATAGCCGAGGCGTGCAAGTGCTCGTGGAGAGATATAGATGGTCGGCGAGGCCTACAGCGTGAAGGAGGTGCACTGGGGATGAGCTCCGGCCAAATGGCGGAGCTGTTGGTCGGAATAGTGCGCAAAGCATCGTCGGAGTGTGCAGATGGACAACGAGGATGGGAGCTTCGATGCGAAGCTCGTCGAGGTGGATTGGAGGGGAGAAGGTGGCCGGTGGAGTCGAATAAAATCGGAGAAAAGCAAGAAAATCAAGAGGAAGATCGGAGGACGAATGGAGGGGGTTACCTGGGGAATGGAGCTCAAATTTGAGCTCCAGGTCTTCGCTCGAGGGATCGGTAGGGTCCCGAGCTCGTGCAGCTTCGCGGTGGAGGCTGCGACACGGTGGAACTTGCCGTGGATCTCGCCGGAGTCGAATCCTTGTCTTCGCTCGACAACACACCCAATTGCTGTCACCAATGGATCGCTTGGAGCTCGAGGAACCTCTCTGGAGTGGCGGGGGGGGCTGAACGTTGCTGGTGGCGACGTATCTATAAGGTGAAGGTGGTGGGTTGGCTGGTGGAGTAGCGAGGTTGGTGGTCGACGTGGGGCGACTATGGTGGAGATGGTGGAGCGTGAGGGAGCTGGCGAGGGAGAGGGATGAGTGGGTGATGTCGTGGGGTTGTCAGCGGTGGAAGAGGGTGGCTGACGTGCGTCCAAGAATAGGAAGGGGGCGCCCCTCCCGCAAGGCAAGGGACGTGGGGGAGAGGGGCGCCCAGAGGTAGGAGACGAGGTCTCCACCGTTGGATCTTGTGATCCAACGGTGGGGATCAAGGGGGATCTGGTCGGGTAGGATTAGATCTGAGGCGTTGTGATCGGAGAGCGGTGATCGCACCACGTGTCGAGAGGATGGGCAGGCAGAGGCGAGCGGTCGAGATTGTATCACGGGCAAGATCGATCGGCTGGGGAGAACGAGTGGGTTGAGCGGCATAGATGAGAGATCCGGGGCGCAATCAAAGGGCGCACAGCGTGCCACGTGTCAAGCTGTGGGCGCGACGCTAAGGGATGGTGAAGATGAAGTGCGGGGCAGATCTAATGGCTGGGAGATGGCAGGTACGTGGAAAGGCCTGGGCCGTTGGATCTGAAGCGAGATCCAACGGCTGAAGGCGCGGGCGGATGAGGCGATGGGAGGCGGGCCGCGTGGCGCAACCAGAGGGCGCCACGTGGCCTGTTGTGAGTGGCTGGAGTAAGAGATACGTGTAGAGAGAAGAGGGAGCCGAATTTGGAAAAACTCAAAACATGAAAGTTGTAGATCTCGATGAGATCTACAAGTTTAATGTTGACCAAAGACGGAGATGAGGTCAAATATGATACATAAATACAAGGATACATAAATATACATATGTAGTATACAAAGTGGCCCAAAAACCCAAGTTTCTCATACAAGCTCCAAATTCAATGAAATTAGTCTCATTTTGAAGGTCTTTTAATATGTAGTATTCTAAGAGTAAGTAGACCTAAGTCAGAGTTTGCATGAGGGCTTTATGTGTATTTTAGTGTACAAGGGTTCTCAGGCTATATTGGTTATTCTGCAAGGGTGATTTTTGGCATTCTTCCCTATGTTATTAACTAAGGAGTATAGATTATAGAGAAGATGTTGTTTTGGTGAAGAGGTATTTTACAAGGGATTTTCGGCCTCTTATTTAGATGCAAATGAGCTGCTAAACTACATGAGTTATGAATACATGCATGAATGCTATTTATGCAATATAAGGGGAAATATGCCTCTATTTTCTCGGGAACAAGGCTCTATTTTTGACTTTTGAAGTGATGAATCACAGATTCATCAACGGGTTGAAATAAAGCTTCGGAAAAGGGATGGACGGTTGCGCAAAAATTTTTATAAGATCCTAAAATATGTATGGAAAAAAGATTCCATATCCGTAGGGGAACAAAAAGATCCATGCAATGCTACCAAAAATCCAAATACAAAGAAGCTACTACCAAATAAACATTTGACCAAAAAGGTCCAAGCTTCAAGAAAACCTGCAGATCTTCATGAAGACTTGGCTAAACTGGCCGGCTTCACAAGTAGAGGTGACTACACTGGCCACCCTCCAATTCTTTTGCTCCTTCTTTTAGTTTCTCCCTCTATTCAATTGTGAACACAATGCGGCAGACCTTAGAATGAAATGCCTGACTCCCTGAGGACGAGTTACTAGAGAGGAGGTTTGCATGGTAGTCCGAAATTTTGGATGGGAAGAGATAAAATCTTTCATACACATGAGTCGATTGTTCAATGTTCATAGGGTATGCTATGGGAGGAGGATCGATCTAAGATGACTTTTGAGCCGAAATTGTGACAATAACGTGTAGAACTTGAAGGCTGTTGATTTTAGAATTATAAGTCTCACAGACGTTTCGCCGCACTAATAACCCAAAGATTAGGTCTAGTTCCATTTTCACCTTCAGCTCATGGTCTTGGTACGAAACCCAATCTTATTTCTCCTCATTGCATTTCTTTTGATGCTCAGGGACGAGCATGGTTTAAGTACATGGGGATGATGAATCTCATATTCATCACTCTAAAAGTCATTAATTAAGCTCAAATCCCTAAAATACAATGGCATTTCTTCATTTATATTGCGTAATTAGCATTCATGCATGTTTTTGATAATAATTGCATTTTTCACTTATAATTGCACAAAAGAAGCCAAAAATCCCAACCAAAATGACCTGTAAAATGGCCTAACTTTCATGATTTTTAACTAATTCATATAATTTCAATTGACCTGAAACCACATCCATTGTGTACATATCACTGACAAGAATAAATGAAAAATACAAAAAAAAACACCAACCTAAAAAATGGATCAAAAACCCAAACTCTAGTTCTAGGATTTCCGGACTAAAATCTTGATATCTTCCTCATCTAGTGTTCATTTTGATCCTACTCACTTTTGAACTAATGTACATTCAGATACCTTCAAAACAAGATAAAGTTCAAGTGAATCGGAGCTCATATGTGAAAGTTGGTTTTGGGTCTCTATTGTACATTTTGTATTTTAACGGGTTTTGACCTATTATTTTATGTGCATAATTGACTCATTTTATTTTATTTCCTTTTCATTTATTTTCTTTGATAAAAGTTTTATTAAAATGCATAAAAATCCAAATCCAAAATGAGCTCGAAATCAAAGAAACTAACTGAGTCCGAGTCTTCACTAACCGTCTGCACACAAGTTGTCATTTGTGTATTTTGTTTTATTTCTTCTTTTTCTTACTTAATAAAAATCTAAAAAAATAATTTAACGTGTAATTTTTCGAATTTTTATCTAGTTTAAAAATAGCAAAAAATAGAAAATTTAAAAATCAAGGTATTCTGTGTACATAGAGTACCCAAAAATATCACTTTGTGCAAATGATCGATTTTGGTTTTGGTCTCTTTATAGAAGTTGTAGATCTCATCGATACGAGCAACTTTTGTGAAGAAAATTTCTCGATCCGAGTTCATTTATTATTTTTTTACGTATTTATTATGATATTTATTTTTCGATTTTTGTGGGACTGATGTTGGACATGCGAGCCCACGGCGAGCCATTATGCAATAAATGTTATTGCAAGTATCATTCCCTGATCTGAAATGAAGAATAAATAATTTGCATAATAGGTCCCTCTGTACAATTAGGGTTATGTACCATGGCCATCTTGATGATCATATAGTTGATGATTCAATAATTGAATAATAGAGGCTGGTGCTTGGATGAATATCTAATGGGTTAGATAGAGGACTCATCAAGCACCGTCAAATGATTATTAAGAGATGATCTCCAGCCTGAGTATGAGATGACAATCCTTTCTCACATAGGCTGATATCTGACCGACCTCTTGATGTAGGTCCTCTACATGGGAATAGTGATTCGGAGGTGTCAGATTAGTTAAGTCAATGGGTTGACTTAGCGAGATCGAGATAACCTAAGTCCTATGTTGAAATATTGTCACAGCATAGGCACACATCCTCTGACCAGAGACAGATGTGTTACTATATGTCTGAGTGTGTACATTTGGCAGACCAGTAGGTTGATGAACTAACCAAGGTCTATATACCGGCGAGCTGGTGTGCATATGAGGGCATATGAGTAATACGATCTCTCAAAGGGATCATACAGGTTCACTTATGAACCGGAAGACATGAGCTCACTCATGAGGTATTGGGACCGATCAAATTCCATGCATGGTCGTCGTGCTTTGGAAGCATGACAAGAATTTGAAGGTATGATATATGCTTTGGGAAAGCATGTGATCAATACCAAATCCCAATGACCAAGATTGAGAAACTTGGTGATCAAACCCTGAAGAAGACAGTATAAAATAGATCTTCATCTTCAGGTTGATCATTGGTCTTCCAGTATGCATGATGTGCAGGTATTGGGAATACCTGAGGGTGATGTGATCATAAACGATTGTATAACCATGACGCTTCCAGTCCGAAGGAGTGATGAAACAGGTCTGGATTTTAGTGACTCCTCTCAGTAGAGAAGTAACTTGATCTTAGTCCAAATGTTGGACATTGATCTGAATGTGATTCAGATGCAATGAGAAGATTAAGTATACGGACTTGATTTAATCAAGCATCTATGAGAGGTCCGTTAGATCTGGATTTGAGATGAGATCTCAACATCCAAGTCACTATACGTGGAACAATACAATCGCCCTGTCCTTATCTCCAAGTATCTACGGAGAAGGCGCATTATTCTTGAAGGAGTTCAAGAATAATTCATGTGATGAATTTAGTATCCAAGCAAGAAGATTTTGATGATTAAGTGAGATTTAATTATCAAAGTATAATATGAATAAGATTCATATTATGAGAATGTATCCAAGATAATTAAATGAGATTTAATTATCAAGTACAATATGAATAAGATTCATATTGTGAGAATGATTATCTAAGATAATTAAATGGGATTTAATTATCAAGGATTAAGATAATGTGGATAACACTATCCATGATATATATGTGTATTATAAATATGATTTATAATATACATATATAAGAGAGAGAATCAATGTGAATAGCATTTGTTAATTAATAATGTGGATTAGATTCACATTTATTAATTAATTGGAAATGCAATTTACTAACTAGTTTGGGTTGTGAATATGATTCACATAATATTCAATGGCATGATTGAAATATTCACAAAATTAATTGGGAATTAATTTGGTGAATATTAATTAAGTAATAATAAGATAAATAAAAAAGGAGCCAAAATTAACCACCATTCATAGGTGGCGTCACCCATGAATTGTTCATGGGTGACGCCCCCCTTTTTTAGGGAGGTTGGTTGACTCCATTTTATTTATCATATCATTTATTAATTAGTTTATGTTAAATTAAATTACGTTGATAATGTTGCAACATTTTTTGATTTAAAATTAATGTTGTTGGTTTTAACCAACAACAATCATAGCCATTGATTTAGCATGGACCAAGCATAGCCCTTGGATCCATGAGTCCCATGGATTGAGATCCATTGGACCCTAAACTAGTATAAAAGGAGGGCTAGGGTAGCCTTTTCCAACACACAACATTCTTGAGTTGAAGAACTATTCTCTCTCCCTCTCATTCTCGTGCTCTCTCTCTCTCTCCATAGGGTGGCCGACCACCATTGTTGAGAAAGGAGAGAAGTTCTCGCCTTCGCCTTCGATGACTCGAGGATCTCCTTCTTCTTCGTGGCTACTTGCTGTAGAGGAAGATGACGGATTTCTCTTGACGAAATTAGGGGATCTATTGCTTGGATCTTCATCGAGGATTGCGGGAGGAACGCGACTCATCATCGTGCCCGCAAGTGCGTTCTTCGTGGATCGGACTTGAGACAGGAGGATCTCTTGTTTGGGATCTCGCGATCACAACCACGCTTCAAGAGGTATTCCTTGTAATTTATGGTTTGATGAAACGATCCAAGAAGTGTTCTCGTGATCATGTGGTTTCAACTTTAAAGTTAAATTTTTTAATTTCCGCTGCACCTTGCGACTAGTACGACTAGTCGCCCCGATCGTATTCGATACGATCGTCACGCTTCCGTGATGCGCTTGAAGATTCTCAATATCCTTCAAGTGGTATCAGAGCCAGGTTGAATAAGGGTTTGGATATGATCCATGGACCTTAGACGATTTGGTTCTTGAAAGGGTTGCGAAATTTTTACTGCATTTCAATTTTCGCACCTCTGTCTAATTGAATTTTTCTGTACTGTTTAAAATGTTTAAACACGAAATTTTCAATTGGATTTTGTTCCCCATTAAACAAGGAAACCATAGGACTTGAGTTTACTAAATTTGGACTTTGTTTGCTCAAGATATGGCTTTTTGAATATGACTATATTCACTGTTGCGGGAACTGCGGATTTAAACGTGATTAATGAGATAATTGCGGTTTTAGTCCGCCTCGAAATGCGTGAATTATCACTTGAGTTCTTTAATAAATCAAATAGGCAATCTTTGGAAACTGAGTTTGCAATTTTTGGATTTAAATTGATCAAGATAAGTTAATTTTAGTGATTGGGGGTCACTGCTGGAAATTAACAATTTTGATCTTGAACCTTGTGATATGTCATTCAATTATCGTGATGAAAATTAATTGTTAATTTTCTGGAATAATTAGTGATAAATATTTGCGAAATATTTAAAGAAATAATTATTTCATTGAATGACACTTGCCTAAAACATAATGATAAGATAGTTGATCTTGATCATTGGTTAACTTTGAAATCATCAACAAACATTGTTTTCATGCAAAACCCTAGGTCACCCTACAATAGTTGTAGGACAACTTTTTCATGCAAAACCCTAGGACATCCTACAATAGTTGTAGGACAACTTTTACATGAAAAACCTCTTGCTTGAATAGGATTGGGGATTTGTTTAGCAAATCTCCTTATAATATAATCAAAAATGTTTTGATCTATATTATATGGTATAATTTCGGTTGAAAGACCGATGAGCATCTCAAAGTACATGATGATCTATCTGGCATTATCCTTTCCTGAGGTGGATATGGTGTCTAGTCGGAGATCGCTGGGGTAGCGGGTTGCAACGTATGTGGTCCGTCCCACTCTCGTCGGTACTGGCCATGACAGCGGGTAGGGATTGGATAATGCCGGAGAAATCAAAATGTATTTCTAATTATTAAAATTCGAAATAATACGTACTTTGAGATTATACCTACTATTCAAGTAAAATTCAAAGTTTGTTGATTGATAATAGGATTAATAATTGATTTAATGTGATTAAATTAATTATATCCTATGAAACACTCTATTATGAATAGATGTGTATTTCCCTTGGAAGAATTAATTATGTGAATATGATTCACGATAATTAATTACAAAATTTGAATACGAGGTGGAGGATCACATAAGTGACATCCATGGTCTCCCGTCAAGGCGAAGGGTTTCCGTCGCCAGGGATTGTATGTAGGAGACGCATGTCCGAAGTGACAGCTCTTGTATGCAAGCGCATCTGGATCGGGCTCTTTGATTCTCGAAAGAGTAAGGCCGTATGCGTAGTGACCCCAATATCGAGTCCTCATATTATTGGGGCGATATTGGATTGCGCATAGCGAGTTCTAATCATGTTGACGGTTGGTTCAATTAGCAGCGGGTCAACATCACCTTAGGGGTGGTGGGCCCGTGTGTTAAAGACCGAATAGGAAAATGCAAGTTGGACTTGCAAGGCGGAATGTGTTCCCGCTTCTTTTTATCGGAGTCGCAGGTTCTCATATTATTGGGATGTGACAATGATAGGAAAGGAGATCCCAGATCTTGCTTGAGATATAGCGGTAAGTATATCTCTTACTTTGAAAGATGATTAGGGAATAATCTTTCATAGTAGACATAGCAAGACAAATTTGATTTAAAATTCCTAAATCAAAGTAAAATATGTATATATAATATATATACCCTTATGCAAATTTCTTATTTCAGATAATCCTTCATTAAACCCACTCAATGTTATACTCAATAATAACCAGTAAAATATCATGGATTGGACTCATGATCCAGATATTATGCTTGCAAATTGGACACATAATGTATGTGGTTGCAATGTGCAAGTTTCCTCAACATAATGAGGAGTGACAATTAAATAAGACAATAAGACATCACTTTAGCATTTGTATGTCTCTATAGTCTTGATCTTTCATCGAGTGTACTTTGGAAGTGACATGTCGATGGTGATCATAATTGTCGAATAATCCTTATAAAATCTAAGAAGATGTTCTGGCATACATATGTGCTCTAAACATTTAATCATGAATGACATGGTTCTCTGCATTATGCAGAATGGTGGCTCGAAAGAGATGATGTATTCAAAATATTTGAATACCTACCTGAACCAATGTTTTAGGAGTCTGGATGGATGTAGACATGATGAGTGTCATCATTCTACTGTCTATACTCTAGTCATTCATGAAGCTTCATAGTATTCACATTGTATGAATTTAATGAAGCATGTATAAATCTTGAAATGCTCTTACATTGAATTCTTTTGAATTTAACATAAGAGATCCTTAGTCTTGAACAATGGTTGTTTATAGATGAAGAGAGCACAGTGGAAGCGTGGGTCGGACCCATGTGAGAAGGAAAGTCAAAGAGTTGATTGTACTTCTGTGGCTTCCATATGACATCCAAAGAGTTGGATGAATGCCTATACTGCAATAACTTGATGTGTTGATAGTATGACTATCAAGTCTGTCTAGAATCCTTAGAGAAGGACTCAGATAGTGCATCATAATAATCTATATCTACATTTGATCATTGAAATTGACTTGCTTATTTGATAAGATAAAGTCTGATAATTGTATCTCAATCTTCTAACAACACTTACGATGTGTTGCACATGTTTTAGAAGACTGGAAAAATTTGATCTTAAGGTTTATAATTATCCACATAGACATTGATGCAATTGTTGCAACAATCTCTGTTGGATTGATATACTTCTTAATTTCAGTGGGAGAGCCTTAGTCTTAGAGAATGTCTCTATGACCTAGATATTAGAATACACTCATTATTTGTTTCTAAATGTTGGAAATAAACATGAATTCTGGAATAAATCTATCATAAAAAGTTATGATGGATATATTTCAGATAATAATCTAGCATCTGGTGGACTCTACTAAATTAGAAATTTAATGAATGGTTCACTAAGATTTCTAATACTGAAAGTTAAACCTTATAAGATCAATAGGAGGATAAAGATCATTTGACAATGATTTAGCATCAAGTTTTGGACGTATGTCTGCTGATGAGATCAATAGACTAGTAAGATATGAAACTTTAGAATGTCTAAAATTTCAAATCTTACATACTTGTGAATATTATATTCAAAGTAAAATGTCCAATACACCCTTCTTTTTGGGAAAGGTGTAAGATGTCAAGGTATTCGAGATCTCATACATATTGATGTATGTGAATCATCTATATCATAGTGAACATTGTGGATATGTGATATCTATTGATGATCATGTATGATATGCGATTTCTTCTCTTCACCTGAGAAACCTTTGAAATGTTCAAAGATTTCGTAATTTTGGTTTAGAACCAAAGTTTGAAGGAAGATTAAATGAATTTGATCTAACCAAGGTAGCAAGTACCTATTAGATAAATTCAAAGAATATCTTATGGAGATATGAATATCATTTCTATCTCAATCCTCCTGACACACCTAAACTCAAT
The DNA here is from genome assembly GCA_037367405.1 of Ottelia alismoides. Taxonomy (NCBI): domain Eukaryota; kingdom Viridiplantae; phylum Streptophyta; class Magnoliopsida; order Alismatales; family Hydrocharitaceae; genus Ottelia; species Ottelia alismoides. The sequence continues at coordinate 705,378 of JAZKJV010001091.1, read as the reverse complement.
GGAGTTGTAGGAAGATACAATTAGATAATGTGTGACATGATTTGATCAATGATGAATTTTAGCATAATTATCCCTTTGTTTCTAGGTATATATATGTAGTAGAGACTACAATATATATCCTTAATAAGGTTCCATGCATGTAAGCTGGAATCTAGCACTTGAGAGTGCTACTTCATTAGGAAAATAAAGGATGGTATTGGATACCTACTTTATGACCTTGAGATTCTTAAAATATCTCATCTTTGAGAATATGATTCTTATAGGATGACTCTCTTGAGAATCAAGATGAAAATGAAGTAAGGGAACTCATTTAATCTTGAGAAGATAATGAGGCTCCAGAAATCGGAAACTGAAAGGGACAATTAAAGATGAAACACTAATACCTCTTCAAATGAGTTTGAGGATGTATTCCTTGTGTCAGTTAAGTCTGACAATGATCGGACTTCATGTGATGAAGCTCCTGAGGATCATAACATGGAAAGATGGATTTTAGCAATAAAGGTCTAAGGTAGACTTCATATACAAGTGTTGTATATGGACCCTCGAGGATCCACCTATAAGGGTTAGACCCATTAAGGTGTAAATGGATCTTCAATAGAAAGAGGGAAACTGATGAGAAGGTAGAGACCTTCAAAGCACGGTTCGTAGCCATGAGCTACACACTGAAGAGAAGACATCGATTGCGATGTGGCTTGTTTTTCAGTGATCATGCTTAAACCCATCAGAATATTGCTAACCCTAGCTACACAATTTGACTATGACATCTTCAAGATGTGAGTCAAGATTGTATTCCTCTATGAATACCTCTTTGAGGATATTCACATGAAGTAGCCCCAGGGCTTCATGGTTGAGGAATGCAAGATGTGCTGGCTAAAGAACTCCATCTTTGGACTCAAATAAGCTTCTTGTAGTTGGAACATAAGATTTGATGAAATTATAATTGTTATGATTTCAAATAGAATCTTGATGAATCATGTGAAGCTTAGTGGGAGTGCCATTGTGTTCATCGTGCTAAATGTAGATAATATCCTAATCATTTGGAATGATATAAGGATGATAATAAGTGTTTTATGATCTGGCTATTCCATACCCTGAGATATGATCTCAAAAAGATGCCTCTTGTATCTTAGTTCTGAAGGTGTTCAGAAGCAAAGAAAAGAGGGTATTGGGACTGTCACATTTGTAGTACACCTTGGACATGTTCCATTTTCTGGAAATTCCAAGAAAGGCTTTCTTACCTTTAAGATTTGGTATTGACCTATCTAAAGGGATAGCACCTCAAAGAGTTGAGGAAGTGAATGCTAAAACTGGTTGCCCTTTTGTGCATCAGTTATGAAAAGCTGAAAGTATGCTAGATGTGTACAAAAGCCAGATATCTGCCATACAGTGGGAGCAGTAAACTGATACTAATCCTACTATGGAGATAGAACACTTAATTGCAGTAATAACAATATCTTCAAAGATGATAAGGCTTTAGAGATAGTGATCTCTAAGTCTTATCTTCAAGAAATTAAGACTTTTAGAAGGAGATCTAAAAGGTCTTAACTGCGAATACCTTAGGAGATAGAGATCTCCAGGGATAAGGGTATTCTAATAAGGATAATAGAAATTACATGCTGGTTATAACAATATTTCTTTGAGTTGTAGTATCAAGGATACTATGACTGACAAGATTGAGTATTGGTTGCATTAGATGCAACATTCGCATTAGATGCGAGCACTGTTACTGGGGATATGCAAGTGCCGTAAAAGGACTTGGCGTAGTCTCGCGGGAACATAGTGACTGATCAGCTTACCTAGCTATTTTCTAAATAGCCTATGATTGACACATGAGTGTGGGTTTAAATGATTAGCCCATTAATGGCTCTTTGGGCTAGTGGGAGATTGTTGGACATGCGAGCCCACGGCGAGCCATTATGCAATAAATGTTATTGCAAGTATCATTCCCTGATCTGAAATGAAGAATAAATAATTTGCATAATAGGTCCCTCTGTACAATTAGGGTTATGTACCATGGCCATCTTGATGATCATATAGCTGTTGATTCAATAATTGAATCATAGAGGCTGGTGCTTGGATGAATATCTAATGGGTTAGATAGAGGACTCATCAAGCACCGTCAAATGATTATTGAGAGATGATCTCCAGCCTGAGTAGGAGATGGCAATCCTTTCTCACATAGGCTGATATCTGACCGACCTCTTGATGTAGGTCCTCTACATGGGAATAGTGATTCGGAGGTGTCGGATTAGTTAAGTCAATGGGTTGACTTAGCGAGATCGAGATAACCTAAGTCCTATGTTGAAATACTGTCACAGCATAGGCACACATCCTCTGATCAGAGACAGATGTGTTACTATATGTCTGAGTGTGTACATTTGGCAGACCAGTAGGTTGATGACCTAACCAAGGTCTATATACCGGCGAGCTGGTGTGCATATGAGGGCATATGAGTAATACGATCTCTCAAAGGGATCATACAGGTTCACTTATGAACCGGAAGACATGAGCTCACTCATGAGGTATTGGGACCGATCAAATTCCATGCATGGTCGTCGTGCTTTGGAAGCATGACAAGAATTTGAAGGTATGATATATGCTTTGGGAAAGCATATGATCAATACCAAATCCCAATGACCAAGATTGAGAAACTTGGTGATCAAACCCTGAAGAAGACAGTATAAAATAGATCTTCATGTTGATCATTGGTCTTCCAGTATGCAGGATGTGCAGGTAATGGGAATACCTGAGGGTGATGTGATCATAAACGATTGTATAACCATGACGCTTCCAGTCCGAGGGAGTGATGAAACAGGTCTGGATTTTAGTGACTCCTCTCAGTAGAGAAGTAACTTGATCTTAGTCCAAATGTTGGACATTGATCTGAATGTGATTCAGATGCAATGAGAAGATTAAGTATACGGACTTGATTTAATCAAGCATCTATGAGAGGTCCGTTAGATCTGGATTTGAGATGAGATCTCAACATCCAAGTCACTATACGTGGAACAATACAATCGCCCTGTCCTTATCTCCAAGTATCTACGGAGAAGGCGCATTATTCTTGAAGGAGTTCAAGAATAATTCCTGTGATGAATTTAGTATCCAAGCAAGAAGATTTTGATGATTAAGTGAGATTTAATTATCAAAGTATAATATGAATAAGATTCATATTATGAGAATGTATCCAAGATAATTAAATGAGATTTAATTATCAAGTACAATATGAATAAGATTCATATTGTGAGAATGATTATCTAAGATAATTAAATGGGATTTAATTATCAAGGATTAAGATAATGTGGATAACACTATCCATGATATATATGTGTATTATAAATATGATTTATAATATACATATATAAGAGAGAGAATCAATGTGAATAGCATTTGTTAATTAATAATGTGGATTAGATTCACATTTATTAATTAATTGGAAATGCAATTTACTAACTAGTTTGGGTTGTGAATATGATTCACATAATATTCAATGGCATGATTGAAATATTCACAAAATTAATTGGGAATTAATTTGGTGAATATTAATTAAGTAATAATAAGATAAATAAAAAAGGAGCCAAAATTAACCACCATTCATAGGTGGCGTCACCCATGAATTGTTCATGGGTGACGCCCCCCTTTTTTAGGGAGGTTGGTTGACTCCATTTTATTTATCATATCATTTCTTAATTAGTTTATGTTAAATTAAATTATGTTGATAATGTTGCAACATTTTTTGATTTAAAATTAATGTTGTTGGTTTTAACCAACAACAATCATAGCCATTGATTTAGCATGGACCAAGCATAGCCCTTGGATCCATGAGTCCCATGGATTGAGATCCATTGGACCCTAAACTAGTATAAAAGGAGGGCTAGGGTAGCCTTTTCCAACACACAACATTATTGAGTTGAAGAACTCTATTCTCTCTCCCTCTCATTCTCGTGCTCTCTCTCTCTCTCCATAGGGTGGCCGACCACCATTGTTGAGAAAGGAGAGAAGTTCTCGCCTTCGCCTTCGACGACTCGAGGATCTCCTTCTTCTTCGTGGCTACTTGCTGTAGAGGAAGACGACGGATTTCTCTTGACGAAATCAGGGGATCTATTGCTTGGATCTTCATCGAGGATTGCGGAAGGGACGCGACTCATCATCGTGCCCGCAAGTGCGTTCTTCATGGATCGGACTTGAGACAGGAGGATCTCTTGTTTGGGATCTCGCGATCACAACCACGCTTCAAGAGGTATTCCTTGTACTTTATGGTTTGATGAAACGATCCGAGAAGTGTTCTCGTGATCATGTGGTTTCATCTTTAAAGTTAAATTTTTTAATTTCCGCTGCACCTTGCGACTAGTACGACTAGTCTCCCCGATCGTATTCGATACGATCGTCACGCTTCCGTGATGCGCTTGAAGATTCTCAATATCCTTCAACTGACACGTGACAGCTTCTAGAGCCGCCACGTGTCACCCATTTTTGGGATATATATTAGTTTTTATTAAAAAAAATTAAAAAAAAATAATAATATAAAAATTAAAAATAAAAAAATAAAATAAAAGACCCGCCACATGGCATCTCTGGGACCGTCCGATCTCGACCGATCGGACGGCCCAGAGATCGCCCCCTTCCTCTTCTCTCCTTCCCATAAGTCACCATGTGGCTTCATCCGGGCCTTCCGATCTTTGGTCGATCGGACGACCCAGGAGCCATCCCCTTCCTCCATCGTCTCCCCCACCTTCCCTATCAGGATGCATCACCGCCTCCAAAATCGTCGCCGCCCGTGTATCTCGGCCCTTCCCCATTACACGATTCGCAATCTCATTTTCATTAAATCACAATTTCCTCGTCAATCACCTTCGACCTACCCACTCCGGCCACCACCCCTCGTGCTATTTAACTCCAGTGTCGTCCTCATCTCGTCTTCATCTGCCGATTGTACAGCGAAGGAGAGGGGTATCGGTGATGACAAAACCAACTTCTATCCTTCCTCGACTAGATTCGGCATCGCCTCCTCCCTCGCGACGCCGTTGCAGAGCAACCTTACTGCTCTTGCTTCGCTCTGGCCATCTTCTGCCGTCGAGCCATATCTCCCGATACCTTTCGCTTTCAACCACCACACTCCATCGACGCCTCCTGGCTGAGAGCCATACGTCGACTCCACCGCCTGCTCACCTCACACCTCCGACTTCATCGACATCTCCTTCAAGCTGCATCAACAACTGCATGGCTCCTCTCACCATCAACGCCTCCGACAATCAACAACTTCTCCGACACCCCCTTCCTCGACAACTCCTAGATGGAGCCAGGAGCCTCTGACATCGATGCAGGAGACCTGTAGCGACTTCCACCTTTCTCTTCACCAACTATCAATTCCAATCATCATCGACACAGGATCCTTGCATCTCTACCTCGTGATTTTGCTCGGCCTCCTCCAGACAGTCGAGCCCAAGGTCCCCGCCAATTCACCGCTCCCCCACCGGAGCACCGCCCTCGTTGGGGCCCCTTCTCCGCCCTCGTCGCTCCTCAGTCGTTCGCCGCCATCATCCTCTGCAACCCCCGTCCTCTACCAGACGCACGAATAGAGGGGGTGGGGCACGTGCGTTGCATCCTCCTCGGAGGAAATTTTGCAAAGAAGCCCCCTCAGTTCTGCCGTGTTCCAGAAGACCCCTGCACGCGGCGAGCACATGGGGGATTGTGGATTTTGCAGCTTAGCCTCCAGACATCAACTTAATTCCAGAACCAACCCCGAGCACGCGCGACACATGTGATTCCCTAGGAAATTTATAAGGATCCCCCTTGTCACTTGGTCTAATTCCATATCCAGCCTCACAACCAGAGGTCACGTGCGTTGCACGTGACTCTTTGATAATTTTGCAGAAACTCCCCAGGAGTTACAATAATTACACTTAAGTCCCTCTTTGCATGTTTTCATTTTAATTTATTTATTGTAGTTTTGCAGTGATACCCTTGTGTTCCCCTCCACTTTGAACCACTTTATTGCATCATTTTATTTTTATAAAAATAACGCTTTGTTCTTCAACTAATTCTATACAATATGGCATATGCTTGACATTTTTATGGGTTGTGGTGAATAAAAAATAGTTGTTCTTGCAAAAATTTACATATTTTGCCCACTATGTGCTTGAAAATTCATAATTAATTAACCATTATTCTAAAACTCGCCAAAAATTCATGAATTGTAGAATTAGTTGTATATTACATCGTGCCCAAAAAGTTTTGCATTCACATGCATGATTTGTCCTATAAAAACCATTTTGCATATTTCAATCTTTGATTTTTAATAGGTATTACATCTAGTATTTTTAAGGTTCAAGATTTTTCTGAGATCAATCACTTAGTGATAGATCTTGAATAATTTTGTTCCTTGAAAATAAATAGTTTTAATATTTATTATAATTAACTATTGAAATTCATTGTGTTTGCATTCATAAATTCATAAAATATTTATCTTGCATCCAAAAAATCCAAAAATTTATAGTGCATTCATTTCATCATCATTAACATCTCGGCGAAATTTCATATTTTCCGGACATCGTTTGATTGATCTTCACATTTTAGTCCCTAAAATTGGCCTAATTTGCATTTTTGCATCCCAAATTGCATTAAAAATACAAAAAAACATCGTCTCGAAAACCATGCATCAACTTTGATAGACAAATTTCTAGGTTGTTCCTTTGCCTCCTTGAGTTCAACCTTGGGACTTGCCCAAGTAAAATAAACATTAAACCACTTCGAATAAAATTGAATAAAATTTTATGGTTATTTTTTGATCGATTCTGATTGCCCGACAACGTCACATTCAATATTAATTTAAATGCTCAATAATTCCCCATAAATAACATAGGCAATTTCGGACTCGTCGAGCTGACACGAACAAATGGGCAAATACAAGGAACCTTCAGGGATTTATTGCAATATTTCCTAAATTTTTTACGCTCCAAACAATATTTAATATACTAAATATAAAATATAAAAGGCATAGGGGGCCCAAGGTAATTTACCCCTTATTATGCGCTAGCGGACGGTCTGGATCAGCTCACTTAATTCAATCGGACGACCCGATCATGCATCGCTTCGTCGCTGGATCAACAAGTGAGATCATAACTGGGATGTAGTGGTGATTCGATGGCTGCTGCTGCTCGGGAAGAATGGGGAAGAACATGTCCTCCCCCATCCTTCGATAGTCAGTTTCTTCGACCACTAGTAGCCTTCTTCGATGTTCTTGGGCTCTACACCTCCGGGAGACTCTTCTGCAACGACTGAGGTGCTTAGGAGGCTTTAGGACCCTTCGATGGGATCCTGACACATCGGGAAAGCACAAGCACCTGTAGCATCTTTGGCGAGATTGAATGCGACCTTGGAAGGATTCGATGGCTCTGGGACATGCATAGAAAGATGTGAGGGCTCAAGGCGATAATCCTCGACCCATTTTGAAGCTGGGTATAACATATGAGGTGGACGAAGAGGCTTCGGTGAAAGGTATACATGGAGCATCGATTCATCGATCCAGTAAGGATCGAGGGTCCAGATGAGTCGATCCGTAGAGAACACGTCGAGAAACGAACTGGAATGAGGTGGAGGCAAACACAAACGAAATCAGAGTGGATTGGCCAGAACCCCGGCGGCTTCGACAAGTGAAAAAACTAAAATTACGCTATCCTACTGAATTAAATGCAAAAGTAACGACATAATTTAAAACACGGAATGAAAAACTACCTAGAACTATAAAAGTGCACAACTCTTATACCTGCTGGTGGTAGGGAGCAGTGCAGGTCAGAGCACCACCGTGGATTCACTCCTCTCCTCGCTCCGACGTCTCTGAGCATGGGTGAAGACATAACTGTCACCTGACCTTCGACACACACACGCTGAACACGGGAGGGAACTCCAAGAGGGATCAATAGGAGAAGGAGAAGAGGAGGTTCTTATTTTATAGACAAGGTGGACGGAGCTTATTGATCAAGGACATGCGACCGAATCGAGGAGAGTTGATTAGATCTTTGGCTAGGGCGCTATTCAAGGATGTTTTAATCTCCATGAATTGTGCATCATGCCTAGCCAGAGCATCACGTACGCCAATGAAAAAATGGGTAAAATCTAGGGGTTTGACATTCTGATGACTCGAGGAAGAGAAAGGATGTTGTTGACCGAGGTCAACATTCCCAGCCTCCTGATTGGTTCACCTCAGACACTACAAGACAAAAAGGCTGGTTTTATTAGAAAATAATTAATAAAAATAGTAATTGATTTTATTATTTTTTGATTATAAAATAAAAAATGATTACTATTTTATTTAGTATTTTATGTAATTTTTATTTATTTTTTGGGTTTGTTACAAATTAATTTTTAATGGTATATTTATAGGGATATTCATCTATGTTTCGGGTATTTTATTTTTGTTTTATATTTGATTTTATTATTTTATTTTCTTATTTTATATATTTACAACTTATTTTTAGGTATACAAATATGTTTTTATTGTATTTTTCTGATGCAATTTATATTCTTAAATAAATAGGGGTATATATTATATATATAAGTAGTGTATATTCATCCATGTATTTATGTATAGTTTTTATTTTTATGTTTTCTTTATGATTTTATTCCATTATAAATATGTACATGTATTGTAAATAATATTCGTAAAATTATAAAAATACAACTTTGTAAAAATAATAAAGAATAAAGAAAATGATTATTTTATTAGAGTATATTGTACAACAGGGTTCCAAAACTCAACTTTTAATTCCAAAAAAATATGAAACCACCTTCAGTAAAATATCTTATTAAAAGTTCTACAATTAAAGGTAAATTTTGATACATTTTGAGATTTTATTAGGAGATATGGGTCTAGGAAGTTAATATTTTGGACTTTTATTTAGAGTACAAAATGTACATCGTATATTATTTTTATATGAAATCAATATTGTATTTTTATTTACATTTTAACCTACAACTTTCATGTATAAAGTTTATTGATTTGATGAATAAATAATAAAGAATAAAATGGGTCCCAAAAATACATTATTTATGAATAAAAGAATGGAATTTTTATTGTATTTTTAACCCTTATCTCCCTCTACGTTATTCGTTGTCGATCAAATCAATTCTTGATTTGGTTTCGGGGTTTTGGATCATAAAATACCTTTGGTATTTTGTTTTTTTTTTCTTTTCTTTCTTTATTCTTTTATTTTGGCTTTAAATAATGTAAGTTACACAATAATTATACTATAAAGAATGAATATTAATTTGTATAATGATATTTACATCCATTTAGCTAGGGTTTAAAGGACAAAATGAAAGAATAAAGGTGATGAAATGTAGATTCATCGGAGTCCAACATCATAGGAGAAGCCATGGTGTGAAGGAAAGGGTAGTAGTTCATAGGCCACTTTCTCCCAAAAGGAATCCATGCAGATATCAAAATATCCTGGGGACAACTCAATGGTGGATGGGCCCTAATCTTGACTCCATGAAAATGGTGTTTTGGGAGCTGCTTCTGCAACGTGAAATTTGGTAATCATGAGGGTGGCAGAGATGTTTTCGACTGAGGGACTATCATAGCGGGTGAATGATACTTCTCGATTGTAGTGGAGGGGGTTGAAGGTTACACCGAAAACTCCATCAAGAGAGACCACTTCCTTTGGGGATAGTCCAAACCTTCAAGATAAATACTAGGAGTTTGATGACAACAATGTCCTGACAATAGAGAAAATTCATCCGGGAGGTATATTTCCAAACATATTGGCCATATACGGTCGCAAATATTTTTTTTATTATGTACCGTAGGTAAGCCGCTTCTTCAAGAGACAGCTTTGTCCTTAAAGTTTTCATGTGTTACATACAAATGAAAGCCGCCTCTTGAAGATGCGGCTTTGGCTAAAACCAAAGCCGCCTCTTCAAGAGGCGGCTTTCCCCTTGGAGTTTTTGTGGCATATACCTATGAGAGCCGCTTCTTGAAGAGACGACTTTGGCTAAAATCAAAGCCGCCTCTTCAAAAGGCGGCTTACATACGGTACATAACAAAAAAATATATTGCCTACCGTATATGGCCAATATGTTTCAAAACATACCTCCCGGAGGAATTTTCCTCCCTGACAATATCTTTAAGAGGTGGGACTTCAAAGTCAAGGAGTTTCCTAAAGTTTTTAACTAGGTTGTTGAGGACGTAAGGATACATACGATAAAAGGGCCTAAGGGTTCGTTTGGTTGCAGGGTTGGGCATAGTTGGGTTGGGTTGGTTTGGGATGGGTGAATAGTAAACTGTGAGGAGGGGGTACCCCTGTGAATAGTACATCAACCCAACCCAACCCTGCCCAACACTGCAACCAAACGAACCCTAAGAGTATGATATGATCTAAGAAAAAGATTAGACAGAGATAAATGATATTAAGCCTAATTAGTGCGAAGTCCCTCCTTATAAGCAATTCTCTCGAGAAGATCCGAGTACCGAAGCTCAATTTCAATCCAAGCAACAGCCCAAAAAAACCAAGAAGAAATGCAAAAGAAAAAGAAGAAAAAAAGGCAAATTCCAGCATGGAGAGGTCCAGATTCCCACCTTGTCCCCGTCTCGTAGTCATAGCTCCGCATCGCCTCATAGTCATGCTATTCTCGACTTGCTAATTTCACATCGAAAACCAAAGCGTACTAATAATCTGGGCTTAATCTCCCCACCACATTTCCCTCTAACCTCTCTTCCCTCCCTCCCAATTCCATCCACCGCCCCCCCCCAACCCCTTTCCACCCCCTCGCCGGTGGGACCACCTCCATCCTCCGACAACCATCCATCGCCACCCTCCCGGGAAGACGCCGTCGTCGCCATGCATTCCGACCAAAAGCATCGCCGGCATCACCATGCCCCTCTTTTCCCGCGCCCTTAACCGCCGGTGCTCCTCCACCCGCGTCGCCCCTGCCATGGACGTCGACGCCGCCTCCTCCGCTGCCGTTGAGACTGGCCCTTCCGCCAAGCCCGACCCCTGTGACCATTCCGCCGTCCCTGCTGGCCCCCGCCCCGCCCCGGGTTACACCGTGGTCGCGGTAGGATCCGACAGGAAGGAGGACGCCCCTGGGCCCCGCTGTGGGCATACCCTCACAGCGGTCGCTGCCGTCGGTGAGGAGGGGACTCCTGGGCACGTCGGTCCTCGGTTGATCCTCTTTGGTGGCGCGACCGCTTTGGAGGGGAGCAGCGCTGCCTTCCCGCCTGCATCCCCTGCCGGGAGCGGCATACGTGCGTGAATTACGAATTACGCATTTTGGTTAACCGCAATTGTTAGTTAAAAGGAGCTTCTAATCTGTTATTAACCTGTAAATCATGGGTGCATTTCTCGGATTTACTCAATAGGGATGGATCATAGATTGGATGCCTTCTTCAATGAATTTCGGTTGAAAGGAACTTCTAGACTTCTAGTTAGCTGAGCATGGGGTTGGTAGTTGTTTTACATCGGCGCTTCTTGTTATTGAATTGGCGCTTCTAGTTATGATTTTGTGTGAAATCTATTTTGGAATAGCTAGCTGGTATCAAGATAAGGACTTGATGGACATCTTATTTACAGTTAAGCACGGTTATTTCACATGTTTAGAATTCGCATGAGTTGTAAATATTTTGCTTATAGTCCATGCTTTAGTAATTGTATATGTTTCTCCAGCAATTTCTTTTGTACATCTACTTGCCTTAATTGCCAACAGAAGCTGATGCGTGTTAACACTCAGAGATGACTCTAGCACTATTTGTACATGAATTGATTCATGCAAACAGATGAACTATTGCTCCGTGAAACTTTGATCTGAAAAACGACCCCATCTGGATTGCATAGAAATCAGAGACTCTTTTTGAATGAGCATCATTTGAAATGCTCTTCTTTATTAGTAATATAATTACTGAAATACTTTTCACGTGTTTTTTCATGCAATATAGTCCAGTAATACATACTGAAAATGGTAATCGATCAACTTAATATCCTACATGTACGCTATTCCACTGCAACCAGAGTTCGAAGTTGCATTGAACCAAATATGGCAACTGCAAATTTTCAGGTCTTGCTGGCGCAACAGCTGATGTTCACTGCTACGACGTCTTGAAAAATAAGTGGACAAGGTATTTCTATTTTGGTTTAAATATTGGCCTGCAGATAACTTAAAAGTCATATATATTTAAAATTACTATAAGATAGCTTTCATTTGAGTAACATGAACCAAAGAATCTGCCTCCCTTTTTTCTCTCAAAGAAACTGTCACATTTTTATTTAGCTGAAGCTGAGTGGAAATATGAATTTAGGCTCACTCCACTTGGCGAACCGCCTTCTCCGAGGGCAGCACATGTTGCCACAGCTGTTGGAACTATGGTAGTTATCCAGGTACAAAACTGCAGCCATGTATGTTTCTTTTGTTTTTTGTGACTGCTAATTCCCATATTCGGGAAGTGACAGTTTTCATACTGATATTACAGGGTGGAATTGGTCCTGCTGGCCTATCGCCTGAGGATCTCCACGTCCTTGACCTAACCCAGCAACGCCCCCGATGGCATAGGTTCAACTTAAGACCAGTTATTTATTTACTCTCATTTAAGTAGTTTATGCTTGTTAAATGATTTATTTACTCCTTAATTCAGGGTAGTTGTCCAGGGTGCTGGTCCTGGACCGCGTTATGGACATGTGATGGCGTTAGTTGGGCAAAGGTTTTTGTTGGCAATAGGAGGGAACGATGGTAGCTACACTTTCTTTCCTCATTATGGACCCTCCTGTATTTATTTTTTATTTTTTGCAGCTTATATGCATGGATTATTTTGCAGGAAAACGACCTTTAGCTGATGTCTGGGCCCTTGATACTGCCGCTAAACCCTATGAATGGAGAAAGTTGGAACCAGAAGGGGAGGGACCACCACCTTGCATGTGAGTAAAGTTCGTTTATCACACTTGATATCTTTAGTTACTCATTTGCTTTCAACTAACGATTATGCTTATGATGTTTTACTTTTAATCTTTCTTGTAACATGTTTGTGGAGCTATCTTATCTGTGGGTTTATATCTCTTTTTCTGAAATTGCAAGCAAAATCTGAACTTTTCCATTTATGGTTCAAAATCAATTCCTGAAATAGCTTGTAGACATAATGCTAAAAGGGTGTAACATCATAGAGACGGGCACCCACAAACCTCTATATTTACAGGTTAAGAACAAAAATTACAAAGATCAAGATTCATGAAAAATCTTAGCATGAGCCGTCACATTCTCCACATTAAAATGAAAATAGAAACAATGGTCATTTCTCATTAATGTTTGCTTCTAGCACATCTTTTCATGTATGCCCACAAACCAGGACTTTTTATGCATTTGTTGACGTCCATAACAACATTAAGCGCCATGTCTTAAAGGAGAAATGCCTAGTCCAAACATCTGACTCAGGGGTGTTCAAGTAAATGGTTATCAAATTTACACGATTATTATCCCTATTCGGGCTTGGTTTGCTAGAAATGAGGAGCCATCTATCGACGTTTTGAATATCACACATATACATAATTTGGATGTAGGGCCTGCATGTAATAATACCATGTTGCTTGCCATCTGTGAAAAATAGAGGCCCATTGATGCCTTTTTTCTATGTTACCCAGGCTATTAACATCCTAAGCGATGCTTTAAATTAGCTGAATGTGACCACACTATGATGGGGCAAGCTCCATGCAGTTGACCATGGTCATAAATGTTGATATTAGTGTCGTTTTTCCAACCTTGGAACGGGGCACATGATGCCAACATGTCATCGATATTGCCTGAAATCATAAAAATGTCTATAAAATTTCAAAATTCAAGGTTTGCAATTTTCTTTAGTCACTAAATAAGATATAAGTACACACTTATTTGTCAAAATAGAGGTATAAATATAAGTTTTGTAGTAATAGGAGATAGGAGAGGTTGAGGGTGGTAGTGGATGGTATGTGGCCACTTCGGCCTGGACGAGGCGAGGCTCCGAAGTTCTGTACTGAGCACCAGTTCTTCAGTGGCAATCTGTGCGAAAGGTTGGCGAGGTTGAAACGAAGGCATCATCTCGCAGGAAGATTCATTGCCTCAAGTGCAAGGATGTCGGGCATTTCGCAGCATCATGCCGAAACACGACGAGGTGCTTAGTCGAAGGTTTTAGTCACTGATACATGGTGCAATCACGGTGGTTGATCTTTGGAGCTACATCAGCAAATTGTTGCACTTAGCAATCAACGACTGCCTCTGCAATACAAGAAGTTGTACCCGAGTGGGGGGACCATTGTAGGTGCCCTTATGGGTGTATGTTCTCGATGAGAGAGTTTTCATCACGTGGCGATGACAGACATTAGTTCTGAGGTTGGATCTTTTTTTGGAGGTGATGTGGTTCTTCTGGAGGATTCTACTGTTTGTGCTCGTGTTCTCTCCGAGTAAGAGGTGGGATTGCTACTAAAGGGTAAACAATCGGTGTCCAAGGAGGTGGGGGCGGTAAGGTGGCAGCGCTTAACTCTCCAGGATGGTGCATCACACATCTTGTTCTATAGGGTTCTGAAGTTGAAAGGATTACCTCTTCTCCCAAGAGACCTATCCATGGTGGAGAGTCTATTGGCAGAGTATAGGAAGGCAATTTCCATCATAAGTGATGGGTTATCAAAGGGATCCGATGTGCACGTGATGGTGTAGAATGCCTTCAAATCAGCATCGATACCCTCAGAGGTCCGCCTCAACGTGGGAAAGGTGGTTTTTTTCATCTCAATGGAGGATGCTAGCGCCGTCATGTGCAGTGGTGCTGGTGAAGGGTTGGGTCGGAAGGTGGGCTCCAGTGAGAGCGGAAAGGTCACGTCGGTTGCGTTTCCTCTGCCACTTTTTCTGGAAGGGATGTTTCTTCTTTTTGTCGATGATTCCAAATGCTTCAAAGATGTCATGTTGACAGAGTTGGTTCTCCATGGCCATGGGTTGGATCCTCTTTTTTCGGATCCACTCTTGACGAGTTTGAGGTAAAAGTGCGTATCAGATATTTCGAGGAGGCATTTGACTCGGTGCTCCTTAGACCCAACCAATTCATGGTGGAACCTTTTGGGTTCTCGATGGAAGATGGGATCGTGCCCCCATTTCACGAAGTCTTCTGGGGACACGATGAATCCTGGAAGTCACGAGAAGATGGTGGAGCTTGCTCTTGGTGGCGGTGGGTGTGGCGAGGCCAGCTACTCGGTGGGAGAGGGTGTCGTGGATAACTCCTCGAGGGGTGGTGGAGGATCACAAACTCATGCGCCCGCGACCTCTAACGAAGATCTCACTATGCCAGAGCGGCTCTTACGAGCCTTACTTTATTTGTGGCTTTCATCATCGTGGCAATCTGGAAAGAATCACCCATCGTCGAAAAGTCGAAGGAGGAGGATGCAATTGACGGTGTGTGAAGCACTGGAGCGCATGGAGAAGGATTTGGGGGGCCCTGTAGCAACGCCTGAACATGTGATGATGTCAACTGTTGGAGCTGATCTTGTGGAGAACGTTTATACATGGGATTTGGTGGATTCCCCTCCCCCCAACATGGGGCTAAGTTTTACCAGAATGAATGTTCTGACTTGGAACATATGGGGCTTGGAAGGCCAGAGAAGAGGCTGGCGGTTCGAGATCTTTATATGAAGGCGAATGCGTATGTTGTAAATTTACAAGAAACTAAAACCTCACAAGATGTGGATGGTATGTGGAGATACATTGGGCCAATGGGTTTACCGGGGGTCCTATTTCTGGATGGAACAATGATAAATTAGATCTGGTGGGGCTCGAAATTTAGGACAGACACTCAATCTTGCTGTTGCTTCAACGAATAGTAGACGGCTCAAAGTTCATTGTTTCCAATGTCTATGGGCTGAATAACGGCCGGGACATCACAAATATGCTCAACGAGCTTCGAATTTCTTGAATTAAATACCTCTGAGATGCTTGGTTAATGGGGGGGGGGGGTATTTTAGTGTGTAATTACATCCGAACGACATACCGTGATGGGGGGGGGGCACTTGGTCTGGATGCCCTCTCTTCTTATCAATGAGAATGGGTTATTGATTGTGGATACTGTCGGCTGTCAATACACTTGGATAATTCAAGATCAAGGTCACACATTGATAGTTTCTCACTCTCGATTGAGAGGACACTCTTTTTCCTTTGACACTCTCATGGGCGCTTCCTTGGGCACATTTACACCATACCCCATCCTGTGATCTTGAGGTGAGGAAGTTAGGCCACTGATTTTCTTCAGATTCGAGCGCACTTGGCTTTTTGAAGATGGTTTCGGGAGATGGTGGGAACCTTTTGGCATGAATGCCAGCCGAGTGAGTCTGTTGCGACCCTACTAGTTACCAAGTTGGCTGTATTGCATAGGCATCTTTTGGAGTACAATAGAGGCTTTCAAGATCAATGCCACAATAGAAGAAACTTGGCACATGAGGAGATCATTAAAGTGGACGCTTTAGATGACGAACATGAACTAACAATAAAGGAAATGGAGATGAGGACTAGGCAATTTCATGAGATACACATGTAGGACAAGGAGGTTGAATGGAGACATAAATCGTGAAAACATTAGCAACTCATGTTTCTTTCTTTCCTGGCTTATGACATGAGAGACGAGAACTATATACATAGCATCATTGTTGGAGTGGAGGCTCGTGGAAAGATGGAGGTTGGCCTAGCCTTATGTACTCATTATCACGTATGAGTTGTCATGGGAAAAGTCGAGCATGTCGTAGTAGGGGGGTCAAGAGGACCTCTGCGTCTCATGCAGATACATTGGTTGTTCCTTTCGATGAGGTTGAGGTGAAGCGGGCATCTTGGCAACTGAATGCAGATGGTGCTCCTCGTCCAGATGGATTTTCGATAAATATTTACAGAGAGTTTTGGGAGGTCGTGAAGGAGGATGTTCCTGTGGTTTTGCAAGATTTCAGGACAAACAATCTTGTGGTTTCGAGCAATTGAATAAGTTTCTCCTATTTCTACTGTCGAAGAAAGAGGTGTCGACTTGAGTGGAGGATTTCAAGCCCATAGCTCTTTCCAATATGATATATCTTATCATCTCCAAGGTTATGACATATCGCATACATGATGTTCTGCAGGATATTATCTCCCCTAACAGATAACGCTTGTACCTGGTAGACATATGACAGATTGGTGGGTGATAGCATATGTCATCTGAGATGTGCTCGACTGGAAGCGATCTCAAACAAAAGGCTTACTATGAAAAGTAGATTTCTCAAAGGTGCATGATTGTCTAGATTAGCAGTTTCTTTGGGCTTCCCTATAGAAGAGGGGATTTCCGGACTTATCGACTACTTGGGTGATGAGGTGCCTTACCGTGGCGTCATATACAGTATTGGTGAACGTCGCCTGGAGGGAGGTTACTTTCAACGCCAACGCATGGTTCGTCAGGGGTGCCCCTTGGCACATCTTCTTTTTGTGATCGTGGTTGGCGCCTTGGCACTGATGGTGCTGACGGATGACTACATATGGGCTATCGTAGAAGTGGTATATCTATCCCTATTCTTTAGTATGCCATGGTTCAATAGTATTTCTTGCAGGAGGAATAGATCATCTACGACATGTATATTGTATCATGGACATATTTGGATACATTTTTGATCTGCAGCTCAATAAAGAGAAGTATGTTTCATTCCTTCTGGACTCTCTTAGGTGGAGATCCAGGAAGCGTATGACATACTGCGATGTCCGAGTGGGACCCTTCCCGTTACATACTTAGATATCCCGCTAGTGGCGGCGCGCCTTTGTTCCTCGGATTGGAGGCCGGTTCTAGGTAGATTGGTTGGATAGTGCATGGCCTTGAATTTCAACGAATTTATCTGAAATTTCCATTTCTTTAGGACACCGAAACCAAAACGCTACCTTATTTTTTCCAAGATTTCAACAAAATATCATCGAGATGTCAAAGAAATTTCATCGAAATTGCATTTCGTTTCGGCGAAACAATAAAAATAAGGGAATCTATTCTTCACTTTCATCGAAATTTGCATAATGAATTTCACTTATTTATTCGTCGATGTGTTGAGTTGTTAGAGTGCTTTACATTTTTTGAAGAAGTTTCTTTAGTTAATTTCTAAATTTTAATTTTAAATCCATACCAAATCAGTTAGACACAAGGATTAAGAGTTAAATTCAAGTTTTAACTGGAGAGGTTTATTTTTTGCTCTTTCTTTATTTTGATATATGTGTTTTGATTAGTATGTATTGCATGCATAACATCATTCTTATTGACGAGGTAATTATCACGACTTTTGCTTCCATTAGTATACAATTTTGACTTAGGCGATACATTGCTCTATATATCAACATGTGTGATAATTACGATGATAATATTACTTCAAAACTTATATTTACAATTTTATTTTACAAATATGTGTGCATTTCTATTTAATTTATTGTCTTAGGAATATTAAAAACCTTAGTTTTTTTTGGAAAAGGTCAAGTTTAGAATCATTTCCAAGATTTTGACGATTTCATTAAAATTCTTCGAAATTTCTCGTTCCGGACATGGTAAAACGGATCCGAAATCCGAAATTTAGGGTTCTGTTTTCTTGCGGCTTCTCTCTACTACAAGGAGTATGTGCGGCCATGCAAGTGTTAGGTTAGCAACTTTCCAAATCTTGTGACTGTAAGTATTTACCTACTATCAGGTTGGATATAGATTGTACTTATGAATGCATGCAATTTCTTGGTGTTAGTTTCTTTGTTTATGTCTTGTATAGCATACATTTTACGATCACAAGCTATACAATGTATCTATTAGACATATATGTTAGAAGGATTTGTGAATGTGTGTATGCGTGTGTCTTATTTTATTTCCAAAAATAAATAATTTTCTAAGTTGAAAGTATTTTGTTTAGATATAAGTTCTAAGCTATCATTTCGATCTTCAGTTCTTACATAAGATATCATTTTGCCAGTACTCTTTGTTGGCCTATGTTTTTCTTTGTTATTATTGCACTTGTCACCATTCTCTTCATATTCAAGAGGTGAAACTAACGGTTTCTAATTTTGGTTCCAAATCTAGTTCTGATTATAAGCATTATACTACTAATTGTTGGAGTGATAGGATGGAAATTTAATGCAACATATAATGTTAATATCTTACAATTAGCGAATAAACTATGTATTTCTATCTCATTTATCGAATTAAAGAATATTATAAATCTTAATTTTAGAAAAATGAGTTTTCAAGTAATTTCTCCAATTTTCAGCCATTTCAACGAAATTCCATCGGCATTCTTTTTCTAGACTTTACT
This sequence comes from Ottelia alismoides, assembly GCA_037367405.1. Taxonomy (NCBI): domain Eukaryota; kingdom Viridiplantae; phylum Streptophyta; class Magnoliopsida; order Alismatales; family Hydrocharitaceae; genus Ottelia; species Ottelia alismoides. Next base: position 686,098 of record JAZKJV010001091.1, on the reverse strand, counting down.
GAAACGAAATCGAGATCCGACATTTAAGGCCTTGGGATGGTGAGGACACTATCCAAAGGTTGGAAATTGATGCTTCTCAAAGATGCTTTATCAACTATATCCAATTTCTTCAATTCCATTAGGTTACTAACTATTGGTGTGTGCTCGAAGATTGAGGCGATGATGAGGCATTTTTTTTGGTCTGATGGGAAAGATGGTTTCCATCTCGTTGATTGGGAAACAATGACGTAGCCGAATGGGGGGGATGGTTTGGGTTTTTTTGAAGCTTGAAAGCATGAATAAAACCTTCCTAGCTAAATGGATGCTTAGAGTTGTTTGTTTGCAACATAGCACAGGGGATATGGAAGTATAAGGGTGGGTTCACAACCACTTCCTATCCCTCGTTTTATTCTCATTATTTGCACCATGGAGCTGTTCTCGCGGAAGGAGGAGGGATAGCTTATCCCTCGGCCTCCCTCGTTTCTCGCCACCACATAACCACATCCCCCAAATTTACAAATCTTATCCAACCTTATTCCTCCTAACTTACAAACCGTATCCATTATTATTCCTCATGTGCGAACCAAACGGAGAATAACAAATAACTACCTCTTTTTCACCCTTATTCGCCCTTATCCTCTCCCTCTAAATGAACAAAAACAACACCTTATCGCTCCACCGTTATCTACCCTTATTCCTATACCGAATGACCCCTTAGAGTGTGGGATAAATCTGAGGACATGGTTTGGTGTTTGATGCGGAGGTATATGCGAGATATATATATGTATCTATGCACTTTTCCAATTTTAAATTATAAATAATTAATTATAAATAATTATGATTTTTTATTTTATAATTTTTGAGATAAGTAGAATTTAATATTTATCAATAAAAAGACAAACATTTTATTGAGAATATCTCGAGGAGTAGGTGAAGAACTACTATTAAGCAATTATTTAGATGCCATCGAACACGATGGAAGCATGTGTGAGTGGAGCGGGTGGGAGTGGGGGTGGAGCAGATGGAAGTAAGGGCGACACTAGAGGGGAGGATGTCGACATCCCTGGTTATCGGAGGGCCACCATCATAAAGGGTGAGGAATGAGAGACACATGAGGATGTGGTTATGGAGGAGTTCGCGGAGGGTGGCCCCCGAAGTCAATTGAAGACTAAGAAGCGTGTTTCAATGCCTTGGGAAGGAACACTATGGGATGGTGGGTGTGGAGCTCCCGACCACCTGTCATGGTCTTGCAAAGCAGTGGAGCACCTATGCTTCTGTTGCGGTAAGCTGAGGCACCGACGAAGGGAATGCGCCATAAAGGGAAGATGGTCAAAGAGGACTACTTCGATAATGAATTCGACTGCTGCAGACATGAAGGCTGATGCGGTGCCTGGGGGGTCGCTAATGATGACCCCGTTGGTGGGTCTGTTGTTTGATGCAGAGTAGGGAGCACTACTTATGCAGCTTGCAAAGGATCCGTCAAAAGAGTGCCCGTTGGACAGGCTTGTGGTGGGCGACGAAGAGGTGGAGGCCTTGCGAAGTTTGCGGGAGAAGCTAGTAACGATGAAGGAAGGAGGCGCTTCGGTTGACACGGTTTGACTTCCTGAGGGAGCTCTTTGCATTAGGGGTCTTTCTCTAAAGGGGGCAAGGAATGCAATTGCGGGGGTTAATGGAAAAATGATATCCCACCAGAGTTGAGAGGGGCGATTTCGTGGCGGAGGCCGCGATTTCTTGATGGCGGTGCTGGGAACGATGAATCAAAGTGGAAAGTCTCAGTTGCGGGGGTTCCCTTGAGGCACAGAAGGCTCGAAACATTGTGGGAGGCCCTGAAGCATGTATGCGATTTCGTCAAGGTGCACTGCTTCGATTTGCGACCTGGAGAGGGCTCAGAGGTGGTGATTGTTGTGAGGGGGAGACGACCCCACTCGCCCTTGCAGTCTGCGATGTCCGATCGTAAGGAGGATGGTTCCCTTGTGGTTGCGGGTCCTCGAAGATGGAGGAACATCAGAGATGGCAGAACTAGCGGTCGGAGATGGGCAGGGGAAGCGACCGACGATGGGAAGCCTGATGGTTGCTGGATTTGATGATGACAATTTCCAACGGCCACCTTGGTGAAACCGTAGTGCCACCTTTGACTCCTTAAAACATACGCTGCTTTGGGGAAGCCCTAAAGTTGCCATCGATTTCGTGAAGCACACATTGGTTGGTGGCTTAAGTTCAGGCCTCAGGTTGGGTGGTAAGTGAAACCCGCTTAGTCAACCGGATTTGAACCCGACTTTGGGGGTGACCTCAATCGGGTTCTTTAGGTGCGGGTCCGAGTAGGCGATTCTTGGAACCCCAAATCTCTGTTGCCGATATGCGTGGCTTGGGCTTAGTCACCCACCCGATTATGGGCACGAGATTCGACACATATGCATGCATTTCTTCCTCGGTGACTTGCGGCGATTTCTGGATGTCTTTGGTGCCTATTGCGCCGTTGGGTCTTCAACAACTTGTGGTGGGCTCGAGTCTGGGTTCGATGCTTGGATCCGCATTGGGTTTAGGGGCAAGGCCTTAAATGTCGGTTTCAGTCACCATTTCGGTATCGACCAAAACAGAATTTCGATGGAATTTCGGTGGAATTTCGACCGAAATTTCGGTCATTTCGGTCATTTTTTGTACTAGGACCTCGATATTTCGGTCATTTCGGTCATTTCGATCGAATTTCGATTTCGACTGGATATCGATATTCGACAGAAATTCGACCGAATTTCGCTGAAATTTGAGGCCATGTTTAGGGGTTGACCTAAGAGGGACTATGACATCTCCAAAACACAGGACGGTGGCAACGATCTCCTCGAGCGGTGTAGGTCAATGCAACATTGGTGGAAGGGGTGTTAATGCTTCAAGACATGGAACAAGCTCAAAGAAAGGGGACGACTGCTTTGCGTCGAGCAAAGGATCGGGGGGGGGGGCTTGAATGCTGGGGATTGACGTAGCACAAACATGGTGAAACAACTGTGAATGGGTTGGTTTCCGAGCTGGTGACACATATGTTGACCTTCTCGCAGAAGCGTTGATGTTCGAATGCACTAGAGTGGGATTCCGGACTTCTCGAGAGGTACCGATCAGGGGCTAATAGATGGCTATAGTGGTGGGAAAGAAATTGTTGTTGCGCGGACTGTGATGTTAGGTCAAGGGCAAAAAGGGGGTGCTGTACCGATCTGTGTTAGTCTGGTGAGGCTGGTTGTCACTGCTGAGACAGAAAATGGGAGGGAGAATTTGAATTTTGAAGTAAACGGTGAAAAAGGGGTGATTTGTAGGGCAACGATAGAGAGGAGTGGAGAGATTGAAGAAGAGAGGCACTACGAATAGAAGATTGCTCAAACAGTAGGGGGTATGGATGGGGGACATCCCCCTTGGTTCCTTAATGAAGCTTATATCATGGAATGTAAGGGGTCTGGGCTAGTCGGATAAGGGACTCGCGATTGGGTTCATGCTGGCCAAGTGCAAAGTGGACATCGCATGCATACATGAGACCAAAATTGAATCCTGGGTGATGGTGAAGTGGAGCTCCACCTTGGGACCCCGTTTTAATAATTTCAGATCAGTTCTGGCCAAATAAGGCGAATCTGTCTCGTTTCGTTGTGACCTCGGTGTATGGTATTGCGGGTTCATTCGCGAATACGATGTTGTGGGATGAGCTACGTTTGATTAGATTGAGATTTTCAGAGATAGCTTGGATTGTGGCTGGGGATTTTAATGTCACGTTATATGCGAAGGTCAAATCGAGGGGGAGAAGTGCACATGATCTGGGGTGTACTCTATTTGGTGAGGTGGTGGAAGAACTTGTGCTGGAAGTCGTGGATTCTGCTAATTGTAGATACATGTGGAGGAGCTCCTCATTCCGGTCACACGTCGACCATTTTCTTCTATTAGTTGTGGCCTTGGATATGTTCAACTTAGCTACTGTGACCTCCCTTCCCTGGTCAAGATCGGATGCACCACTGTGCCTTGATTCTTGCAACAGTAGGGGTTTTTCATCTTACTTCAGATTTGAGCGTTGTTGGCTACTGGAGACAGAATTCCGTGAATATGGCGTGCTCTTTTTGGTCGGAGTTGGAGGTGGAAGGGTCGACTACAGTGAGATTTGCATTGAAGTTGGTGGCACTGCAGCTCAAACTTATGGAATTCAAAAGGGACACCCGAGCTGAACACGATTTGAGGAGGAACCATGCACATATTGAGTTGGGAAGATTAGATTGGTAGAGGATGATTGGGAGTTGGGTGAGGAGGAGCTCGTGGGCCGAGGAGTGATTCAAAAAAATTTTGGAGGAGGATCAGAAGCATGAGCTCGAATGGCAGTAGAGGTCGAGACAGAAGTAGCCGAAGGAAGGTGATGCAAATACTAACTTTTTCACGTTGTGGCCAACGGGAGGAGGAATATGATACATGCATTTGAGGTGTGGAGGAGGAGTTCCTTGGGGAGGAGGAGGTGCGGGGCCGATTACTGGGTACTTCAAAGGCATGAGCATGCGACCTCCTCGCTATGGGTCGTGATGGTTGGGGTTAGGGGTGTAACTTATTCCTGACCTGTATGCTGAGTCTTTGACGAGGGGCTTTGGGATGTTGGACGTTCGGGAGGTTGTTTTTGGGTTGAACCCGGATGACTGTCCTGGGTCAGATGGTTTTTCGATTTTTTCTACAGGAAGTTCTGGGATCTAATTGCGGAGGAGGTGATGGGAATAATGGTGGATTTTGATGAGGATAATTTTGGTTGTGATCGCCTCAATCAGTCTTTTATTTTTTACTTCCCAAGAAGGATGCGACAACAAGAATTGAAGACTACAAACCAATTGCTCTGTCTAACGTGATTTACCTTGTGGTAGCCAAGCTGCTTGCCAATCGTCTGCGGGGGATGGTGAACAAGATTATCTCGCCGATCCAGAATACCTTCTTACTGGGCAGATACCTCATGGATAATGTGGTTCTGGCTTCCAAGATTGTTACCGATTTGCGTAGGAGGAAGGTGAAGGGAGTACTATGGAAGGTTGATTTTTCGAAGGCATATGATTGTGTGGATTGACGTTTCCTTTGAGCCTCTTTTCACAGGAGGGCTCCAGAGTGGATTTCTTGGATGAAGAGGTCCATTACGACTGCATCCCGCGTTCTTATGAATGGGCAACCGAATGGGGGATACTTTCAGCCGCAACGGGGTGTTCACCAGGGATGCCCCTTAGCCCCCCTTACTTTTTGTTCTTGCACTTGACGCGCTGTCAATCATGGTGGAGCGGGCAGTCTCTGGGGGTATTGCAGTGGTTATTCGAAGGATGAGATTTCTATTCCCATCCTCCAATATGCTGATGACGCAATACTTTTTGCGGAGGATGGGGCATATAGTTGCAAGGTCTATTTGTGGTCATGGATATCTTCGGTGCGGTGTATGGACTGAAGCTGAACAAGTGTAAGTCAGAGTTCATTCCTTTTGGCCTGTCTGAGGTAGAGACTGATATGCATGTTGCGTGGTTGAGATCGCCGCGCATAGATCTTCCGATACATTGCCTTGTTGTGCCACTGGTTGCTGGCAAGATGAGTGTCATTGACTGGATGCTGGTGATTGAGAAGCTAGAGCGAAAGCTGGCTAGGTGGTAGTCTATTTGCTTGTCTAGGGGTTGAAGGCTGTTGCTTCCACGTTTGATCCTTTCAGCGATCTTGATCTTTTCCTTTCCTCTAGGCTTTTTCCTGTTGGTGTTAGGATAGAATGGAGTCCATCATGAGGCATTTTTTTGGGTCATCAAAGGGGCAGTCCAATGTATTCCCGTCGGTGGATTGGAGGACGGTGTCGTGTACTAAGAAGGATGGGAGCCTTGAGATGCGGAGCCTGGAGGAGATGAACAAGGCCTTGCTTGGTGGGTGGATCTTCCATATTTGGGGAGAGTGAGACAATTTAGTGTGCAAGCTCATTCAGAGGTTATACGAATCGGGTTCGTCTTTCCTGAGCCTTGGAGATCTTGGTGTTGTGCCCTCTTTTTTTGGAGGGGCATCTGTAGTGTAGCGCTATAGGGATGGGCATGGGGTTGGGTCTTGAAGGGCTCATGGCCAAGTCCATGTAAATATTTCGGGCCTTGGCCCGCATATTTTGTTGCAATTCGGCCCAAGCCCAGGCCCGGCCCAATTCCTTTGTCCGGGCTTGAGCCGGGCCAATCCATCTGAAATTTTGGTCTTATGCAAAAATAGCATATTAACAATTTTCACCAGTATGAATTTTTGTGTATGAAATTCATGTCGACTTATTTGAGTCTCTTCTCAGATCTATCACCACATTTTCTTGCAACATCTCTGCCTTTGCATCCACCTCCTCATTCATCTTTCAGTAAATATTAAATTAAATCTTCTATTAATAGCAGTAACTTACAACAATCCAATATTCTTCTAGATGCTAAGAATTAATAAAGGTAAAGGCTTTAATTGGAAATGCCAGGTGATTATGAACAACAACTTGAAGCTTTCCAGCCTAAAAGGGTCAAAACTGTGTGCTGGAAATACTATTTTGCAGAAAATATCAGGAACCCATCTCAAATTTTTAAAATGGAGAACTCAATGATGAAATTTTCATCTCCTCGTTTCCATCGTTTAAACAATTATATTAAATTTGGCAAAGAAGAGATTTCAACATCCATGCAAATTCAACAATCGAATTATAAGATTTTCCCTGTTCTTTTCCTAGGGGATGAGGCGGACAAGATGCGTCGGACATCGCTTGTTATGGAGATTTTTGGGGATGTTTCGGGCCTTCAGATCAACAGGGAAAAATTAGTAGTTGTTCCTTTTGGTCTCACGGAGTAGGAATTGCGAACCGCGACATTGATGTTGGGATGCCCTACTGCTGCGCTGCCGATCAAATACTTGGGGCTCCCATTGGCGGCGGAGAGGCCGAAATCAGAGGATTGGAGGGCATTGTTGGAGAGAATGGAGGGAAGACTGGCAAGTTGGAAGGCGACAACACTCTCTAAGGATGGGAAGTTGGTGCTTTTGAAGCATGTTCTCTCGACCATCCCTTTCTTCTATTCCACAAGGTTGATGCATGTTGGGGTGCGAACGAAGATTGAGGCTATGATGAGAAGATTTACCTGGTTAAACGGATGACATGTCAAGAAGGGCTTCCATCTGGTGGACTGGACCAAGGTGACATCTTCAAAGAAAAAGAGTGAATTAGGTGTGCTGCAGATGGGGGGGATGAATAAGGCTTTTACGACGAAATGGGTGATCACCTATGAGGGAAATCGGAGGATCAGGTGTGCCGTATGCTGAGGAAGATTTATGGTATATCTTTGTCGTTGGAGGCTGTCCCTAGGTGGCTGCCGTCTTCCTTATGGAAGGGGATTACTGTGTTTTACCGGAGTTACATACTAAGTTGAGATCGATGCTTTGGGATGGAGTATGATTTCGCTTTTGGTTGGATGATTGGACATGAGATGGGGCGGTGGGGGAGCGCTGCCCACGGACTCTTGAGCTTGGCAATGGACAACAAGGTGCGGGTGAAACATGTGTGGGATCATGGGACGTGGTCTCTGGTGTTATTCTTCGGCCATGTCGGATCAAAGGTTGTACGAGTTCCTTGCTATGTTGACAGAGCCGATGGAGATCGAGGGACTGTCTTCGGACATGGATCACTATGTCTGGGAAGATGTGAGGTCACGGTGAAAAGGCATACCGTTTCTTGATGGAGGGCGGAGAAGAGATAGAGGAAGAGATTGGTGTTGATGCGGGCATGATTTGGAGATGCAAGGTGCCAAATCGAGGTTTTCCTCTAGCTGTTTAGGCTTGGGAGGATTCTAACCAAAATTCACCGGAAGTAGCTGTTGGGCACGGATGGATGTGTCGTGTGGTAGATGCGGGTCGGAGCTGGAGGATGCATACCACTTGTTTTTCTCTTGTCCGCTCTCAGTTGAGGTGTGGAACAGAGCCAATATCACGTGGCTTACATGGCAAGATTGTCTCACCTTCTGGAGAGATTAGATCGGTTTGCGGCTTTGGACCGGAGGACAACTCGTACCCGTTTTCTTTGGTGTGGTCGATTTGGTGCGCTAGGAACAAGAACATTTTTGGGGGACAAATATTTTATAGTGAGAATGTAATGGAGCATTGTAGGACACTGCTTATCTTGGCAATGTAATTCGATGTATTACCTAACTTTTTGATAAATACATGCATACACTGAGGTGGATCCCAGCTTGGGAGGTCACCCTTCACTTTTCTAAAAAATGAAATTAACCAAACAAAAGCAATACGATAAGATCTTTGACAAGGAAAAAAACAAATTAGGCCATACATACCTGGATGCAATGATTGTGCTTTGGCGGAGTTGTGGTGGCCATCGATGTTATCCGATCTCTGCTGTTCAGCTCTTGTTCTGGCTGATGGGAATTGAGGAGGCGTCGTGAGGGTTGGGGGAATACGCGAACAGGAGGAGGTGACGCACAACCACAACAGAGGGGCAGCAAGCGTTGCACAGTCACGGACGCGTATGGAGGAGAGGATAGTGCGACTGGGCCTAGGTTCCAAGCGGAGGGTGACAGATGCCATGGGGAGGCCACCGAGCGGGCCACACGAGGGTAGGGCTACAAGAGGATCGAAAAGAAGGGGGGTGTGGGAGGGAAATTGGGAGGGTGGGGGGCGCGATTTGGGAAATGAAAAGGGAGTTTGGTGCAAGTCGCAACTCACAACACAACCATTCCCTGTCTAAGGCCCGTGCTTATTTTCGAGCCTTGTTTCAGGCCTAAATTTGGGCCGGCCTTTGGGCTTAGGTTGGGCCAACAAACGGGTCGGCCCGTCGGACCAGGTCGGACTGGGTCGAACCAAGCCTGATTCCGAGCTCGAGCCCGACCCAAATAAAATTTGGGCTGAAGTTTTAGGCGCAAGCCCGTCCCATTGCTCTTTTGGGCTTGGGTCGCGCGGGGCTTCGGACTGGGCTGAGTTGGCCCGGCCCAATGCCCATCCCTACGCAGGAATTGCGGCCTTTTTTTGAGGCCTATGGTTGGAGATGACACATGTTTTCACTTTTGGACATATGATTTGTGCAAGGATGGGGCTTTGGCTGCTTGGTTTCCACTGTTGAAGGCATTGGTCGAAATTCAGGACAGCTCGGTGGCGGAGGCTTGGGATGGCCGCATGTTCTTTCCTCGGTTCATATCTGAGCTCTTTGAGCAACTGATGGAGGAGCTTCTTACTATGCTGGCGGAACTTGAGGGCATCGTTGGACCCCCAGATGGGCGGGGACTGTTGGATATGACATGATGACACTTTTTCAGTTGGGAAGGCATACATGGCTCCTAGGGGTCTTGTGACCTTCGATCCCGGGAGTTGTGAGGCTGACTTTAGGCGGATATGGAAATGGATGGTTCCAACTCGCACGAAGGTTTTCATGTGGCTGTTTAGAAGAGAGAGATTGCTGACAAAGGACAGATTTGCACACCTCATTTAGGGGGTTGATCCGGGATGCCCAAGGTGCGTGGATATGATGGGGGATGCTGCCCATTTTTTTCATCTGTGGTGGCTCTGTGGAGGTCTAGAATCGCTTTGGGAGTAGAGATGTGAGCTGTGACAACGTTTATAACTTTCGGAGCTCCATTGGGACGGATTGGAATGACACAGGGAAGGAGAGATCGAGATGTGTTGTTGTGATTTGGACACTCTGGCTGGCCATGAATGGGGTGATATTTAATCATGAACGCTTTTATGATGAAAATGTTGTGGCACATGCTATTGCGTTGAGTGAGAGTTGGACCATGTAATTTTGAGGTTGCTATACTTGTAGTAGGTTTGTAATAATTAATGATGATAAATGATGAAGTTTTTGGGCACACACCTATACGGTGCAAGCCATTTTCCCTTTCAAAAACTATTATTTAGATGCCATAACCTAAACATATAATCATGAATAATGGATTTGAAAAATAGTCACATCTAAAATAATCTTAGGTATTATTTGAATTAAGAAAATTTGATACCATGAAGTTACACTCAATGAATAGATATAACCGTAAACACGAGTTTCACGCTCAATTTCATTAAAATATAGAGTATTAAAAGATTACCGTAGCAATACAAATATCTATGGTATGAAGCAATAAAATACTTTAGAAAAAATGTAATAATAAAGATGGTAGCATCAAAATAAATATAGAAGGATTTAGGCGGAGGAGGTGCCCTCCAACATAGCAGCACCACATAACAATAATTCTCCAACATAATGACACCTCGCATGCTCGCAGTAACAATACTTCGCCACCAACACAATTCCTTATATCAGCACCTTGCAGCCGCAATCCCTGCATCCAACACAATACCTTGCACCTCGTAGCAACAATGCCTTGTAGCACCTCGCAGCATCTCAGCACTAAAACACCATTTCGCACAGCACCTCGTGGTGGACCCCACTCCAGCAAAGGCAGCGATGGGGAGGAGACTCTATGGAAAGGAGAAGCGCCGATGAGAAAGAGAGAGTCGAGAGGTAACGATGGGGAGGTAAGTTTTTCAGGGAAGTTTTGGCAGGGGAAGGAAGGGTTTCAGGCAAAAAGGAGATGGGATCTGATTAAAATAAATGGACCCAAAACTGAATCTACAACATAAGCAGTCTGCATAAACAGCTTATGCGGGTTGCACATGCGCAAGGGGCTCATAATGGTCCAAGTGAAGAAATTGGTTCGATCTTCTAGCCGCATGGGCATATGCAACCGCATATGAGGCCCATGTAACCGATTTTCAGAATGCTAATTACATCATCCATGCACTGCAGTCTCTAATACCAATTGATATTTTCATGTCCGATCACTTTGGATATTGAAGCGTTACTTAATCGGAATATGTAGCCGAGCAACACAAACAAACAAATCACCTGTAATATTGTCCAATCACAAAGATATTTAAGCATCATAAATGATACATTTATTTTTACGAGAAAATCCAATAGTGAAAAACCTTGATTAGAGTCATCTGGACTCTGAATTTTAACTGGCCAAATCACTCGATCCTATTTATTATATAAGCTCGTATGAACACGACTAGCTCCTCCTTAATTATATATTCAATTCTAAAGAACTTTTAGAATTGAACTTCTCTTCCAAACCGGAAGAGGGGCTCCTTCAATCCAGGCATCCCCTCCATCAACAATATATAAAACAAAACCTTACTGCCTCAAATAATATGCTATGCTGTATGAAGTTAATTTTTTTTGAAATCCAGAAGCAAGAGGGAGACACTCGAAGGTGCACGCCCCAAAAGTTTTATTCATCAGAGAAAGGGAAGAGAGAGGGGAAAAATACAGCCACACCCCGACACTACAAAGCCATTACAACGCCCAATCCTCCACCAGGTTTTTAGCAAAAATCCCCACGTTCTCCTTATAGAATCTTTGACCCGAGAACATCAAATCATTCCTACACCGCCAAATCGCCCACAGTAAGGCCACAGGATAAAGCACCTCCTTCATCGGCCTCCCCCTATTTGCCCGAAGCGAAATCCCAGAAAGTCTGGGAGGTCGTTCGTGCTGCACCA